>CM076572.1:53825482-54270594 GCA_034641835.2 Pinus albicaulis
CAAACCTATACCAGATTGTGGTGGAGGGTAAGCTTTTAATCATTGTTCTTTATGTTGATGATTTAAATTTGGTGGTGATGAGCGAGCTAATACACTCTGCTTCTGTAGGAGATCTTGCAAAGGAGTTTGAGATGAAGGATATGGGCCTCCTTCATTATTTCCTTGGATTGGAAATGGCGGCAAGAAGGTAGATTGTTTATGTCTCGAGAAAGTATTCTTGGGAGATACTCGGTAAGTTTCACATGGAGTTGCAAGCCATGGATACTCCTCTTCCAGGAAACTGGAGGAAAGATGATGCTACATCGATAGAGGTAGTGGATGCTATTGTCTATTGACAGTTGGTGTGTTCGCTCATGTATTTAGTTAATACAAGACCGAACATATGCTATGCGGTGAACCGGCTTAGTCAAGTGATGGCTAAGCCTACCAAGATCTTTTGGAAGGTGGGTAAGCATGTCCCGAGATATCTCAGGGGCACATCTGAGTATGGCTTATGGTATAGATAGACGGATGAGGTGAAGTTGCATGGCTTCACGGTGCGGTGGGTAGGCAAATTTGAATGGACGAGCACATCAAGGAGTTTCGGTATCGGATATACAAATATTTAATTTTATAGCGAAATAGAGATTTGTGGCACTCAGTTCAATGGAAGAGGAATACATGGCAGCGATTCAAGCTGCATGTGTGTAATGTTCCTAAATTAGCTTCAGCTAATTGGAACATTAATTTTTCCTTGTTTATTTTTGCATTTCATGATTGAGGAATACAATGTAAAGGAGGACATGAAAAACTCCTTGAATCAAAGAATAAATACATCCCAATGTGAAAAGGGATAAATCTGGGCCTTTGTAATAAAATTCACTTGTGTGTGAAACAAGATTGAGACATTTGATTTGGTCAACAGGACCAAATCTCAGTTCTATCCAGATTCATTGAACCTCCTAGACAAACTGCGCAGTTCTAAAAGGAGGACATCAGTGTGAAAAGGTGCAATTAATTTGAGGTGGTTTAGGGTTTGTGCACACCTTCAAGTTATTTAAAGGAGGGGAGGGCTCATGTAAAGGTTGTTGAAGGATTTTTGAAATAGAGGTTGCTTGAGAAACTCTAGCTCTCTTGGCTGTTTAGCCTAAGGGAAGAGGATTTCCTGTTTAGGAATCCTCCCTCCTTCCTTGAGTAGCTCTTGGAGGAGATTGTACTGAAATGAGCCACTATTAGGTTGAAGACCAAGCTCGATCTCCATTAGCAGCGCTGATCCTGTTGAGGGTTTTGCAGCTGCTTGAGTTGCAGCAAGTGGTATCCTAGATCTGTAGAGATCTAGTGTTTTGGAGGAGTTCTCTCTCAGGGAGGGTGTCTTGTGACCACCCGGAAGAGGATCTCTCTCCCATTTTGTATTCAGATCTATATTTTATAGCATTTGCTTCATTTTTATTGAGCTACTGCGCAGTCCCCCTTATGAACTGCGTTTTTTGCACCAAGGGTTTAATGTAATTTGGTTTTTGTGCAATAGAGGATCTCTAGTGATTGAGGCTTGCCTCTCACTTTGTAAATATATAAAGTAGCTACTGTTTTATGCTATTTCAGATCTGATTCATGTTATAATAAAAGTCATCTTCAGAAATTCTGAGTATTCTGCAGTTCTGGAGCTTCAAAGTCAGATCTACACTTGTACATGTATTATTTTGATGAAACCCCAAGGGGATCTTGTGGAGAAAGCTGAGTAGTTTCCAGATCTGGTATGTATCTGATGTTCCAGCCATAGATCTATCATATATCTGAGTTTTAACTTAGAGAAGCTGAATCTTCAGAAAAATAACACTGTAATAGTCTGCAGTCTTTTTCTTTGCATGGCAACAACTCATTTTGGGGGTTTTCCTACATAGAAATGTTTGTTTTCCTTTGTATAATCCATATGAATCTTATTCTGGACATGCATACTGAAATTTATGCATAAAATCAGCCAAGCCCTTCAGAAATAACGCTACCCATGCTTCAACACTTTTATGCATAATTTAGGTCATGGGAAATCAGGGTTTCTCTTGACTAGTCAGGAAGGAGGAACTATTTAGCATAGAAAAAATTATTTTTTTAAGCTGAAATTTTTCATGTGAGTCCATCTTAACCTAATATAACATAGTCTATAACCTTGACCATTCATTTTACGCAAATTTTCGTATACACCTATTTTAGTGCATAAAATGCTGCTTTTCCCCATCTTTATGATGTTAAAAGCTAAGTAAAGAGTGTTGTTGTTCTTTATATTGGTTGCTGAGCATTCTAAAACACATTTTATGGTAGCTGAAGCCATCATACCTGAATAATTCGTTTTCCAGGCATGATTTGCTGAGTAAACCCTTTTGGGATAGTACCTCTCGACAAGAGTCTATAAACAAAGTCTGAAAAGGGACAACTAGTCTCTGGATCTCATCCTTTCTTGTAAAGGTGACATATCTAGTAAATTCCCCTTCAGTCAATATCTGGTTTAGATTATATTGTTGATTTTTAATGTCTTGAAAAGGAATATCTCACTGATACCAGTTTGTGGGAGATCTGTTTAGTGCATCTAAGACCATTTGTTTCTACTGAAATCCCACATATAAGTCCCCCACAACATACATAATAGGAACCAAGCATTGATTTGCATTGTATTTGCATATTTTTCCTTATACAACGTTCCTATTCAGCATCTGGGCAATATTCCTGAAAAAGGAACATTACAGTGGTATCAGAGCTCCTTTCTTGGCTCAGCCTGTGGCTTTCAAAGCCCAAGAAAGAAAGAGAACAATGATGGTGAGGATGAGACTACTTTCATCCATTTTCAGATCAGAAAAGGGCCTCTCCAAGGAGGTTCAACCAATGGAAGAAGAAGGGTGCAATGAAACTCCAAGAGGGTTTCAAAGCAGAAGAAGCTACAGTGAAATTCCTAGAGAATTTCAGGAAGATGAAGGAGTACCTAGTACTTCTTATGATGTGTGTGAGAATTCAGACACACAATCTGATTTACAATGTTGTCACATCCCCACTTTCTTGTTGAGAGAAAGAGGAGAAGAAGAAGGAATGACAGAAAAAGAGATTCCCCCACTCTTTTTCCAGACCTTGAAGGATATTCAAGAAAATCTCAAGGAGGTTGAGGGGGTAGAGACCCTTACCAGCGCTGGCACAACCTTGGAGGAGCAGCCTTCACGTTCAATGGAGGAAGACTACACAGTTGCAGAAGAATTTCTTGCTTCTACATTTCACCAAGGTATGTTCAAGAATTCATCTGTTTTCATTTCAGCCCATTGCATGGAGATATCTACATTTCTATGTGTTGTTGATCTAGAACCACAGAGTTGCACTGCGTTGTGCAAGAGCAGTAAGGGAGGAATAAGCTCTTCCATTGTAGATATCAAAGGGTCTGCATTTCATAAGTGCTTGAGATGGAGAAGGTGCAAAAGCATGAGGATACCGAGAGAAGACGGGGAAGAGGGCCAATCTCATTCCTATCTATTGCAGAAGGTTGATGCACCTAAAGAGGTGATTGGATTGCGCAGTGGAAGCATGGAGGGTTTTCTCCATTCATGTATTCAGTAACCACTAGATGATGTCCCATTTACTGGAGAAATTGCACCAAGGAGGCCACTTGATCATCAAGAAGAGGTGAATTCTTTACATGGTGAGGCATTTCCCATGGATTTAAGAGAAGTGGAGACCTTGGGAGGTCTTGATGCAATGCTAAGAGTCTTGGGTAGGCTCAAGGAGGAGAGAAGCAGTCTCTCAACATCATCCATACCCTCTCTCATTTCAGTTTTTGCATTGTGGTAGGAAAAGCAGGGTAAGGATGGCAGTCTTCCCACATCTACATTTGGCAGGGGAGATATGCATGCACATGACTCTTGGGAAGAGTTATTACAGTCTTCTCTCTTCTCTTTGAGAATGGAAGGAGGCTCTTCTATGAGCTGCTCCCATTGCATGAGAAAAACTTGTGGTAAGGGTGTTGATTATTTTGATTTATCTCATGTATACATGCATCCCTTAACCACATATGTGCAGGATGTTTCTCCAAGGAGGAGCATTCTTACTTTGAGGCTGCATGGTCTACCTGAGGCCATGAGCAATGTGGATATCCACTCCCTAGGAGGACTTGGGGAGGAATTTTTCTTCGGAGGAAATGCTCACATTGCCTTATCCATCATTTATTTCCTCCAAGCTTATGAAGAGATTGGGGCAGCATGCAAGTGGTTGGAAGACCACATTTTTCAGCAGTCTCTATTGCAGTTGAGGTCCAAACTGCATTGGTTGCATATGAGGGATCCTTGCCCTTCACATTTGTTGCATATGGAAGCCAACATGAATTCTATTATTGCTCCCTATGTTGCTGGTATTTCTATTTTTATGAGGAGCATATGTGGGAGAGGAGGATTGATACATTGGATGAATGTATCCATTGGGAATGCACTCTCCCATATTCAATTGAATTTCAAGAAGAGGAGGGAACTTTTTGTGGCTGTTGCATGGTACATTGTATCATCTACTACAAAGGGTCATGTATTGAGTTTGTATCATGAAGGGGAGCCTCTCATATGGGAGGAATTAGAGCAAGACATGTTTTGCTTGATCTCCATTCAGCGAACACTTATTTTCCTCTATCATTTCCAAGCTTTGAAGAAGCTTATTTCAGCAAGCAAGTGGTGGGATGGCCACTTATGGTATCATATTCATTTCATTTGGGTGATAGCATGGAGGTGGAAGACCTTCATTGAGGGTGGAATTCCCCATTATGACCATCACTTCTATCTTGATGAGGCCATGGACCAGCAAGAAGGTTTCCATATAGACCTTCCTTTACTTCATGATGAGAGCTATTTGGTTTATCTACCAAAGGCCACTTTGCACACTTGGGAGGAACCATTGGGAGATGGAATTATTGCAGAAAATTTGAAGCAATGGTGGAGACTGTTGAAGGAGGAGGCCACAAGAAGAAGGGGGGAGATTTTGCAGCACCCTTGCAGTTTCTTGAGGACAAGCAACATTTGGGAGGGGGAGACTGTAATGTTCCTAAATTAGCTTCAGCTAATTGGAACATTAATTTTTCCTTGTTTATTTTTTCATTTCATGATTGAGGAATAAAATGTAAAGGAGGACATGAAAAACTCCTTAAATCAAAGAATAAATACATGCCCAATGTGAAAAGGGATAAATCTGGGCCTTTGTAATAAAATCAACTTGTGTGTGAAACAGGATTGAGACATTTGATTGGGTCAATAGGACCAAATCTTAGTTATGTCCAGATTCATTGAACCTCCTAGACAAACTGCGCAGTTCTAGAAGGAGGGCATCAATGTGAAAGGGGTTAAGTCCATTGAAGTGGTTTAGGGTTTGTGCACACCTTCAAGTTATAAAAAGGAGGAGAGGGCTCATGTAAAGGTTGTTGAAGGATTTTCAAAATAGAGGTTGCTTGAGCAACTCTAGCTCTCTAGGCTGTTTAGCCTAAGGGAAGAGGATTTCCTGTTTGGGAATCCTCCCTCCTTCCTTGAGTAGCTCTTGGAGGAGAATGTACTGAAATGAGCCACTATAAGGCTGAAGACCAAGCTCCATCTCCATTAGGAGCACTGATCCTGTTAAGGGTTTTGCAGCTGCTTGAGTTGCAGCAAGTGGTATCTTAGATTTGCAGAGATCTAGTGTTTTGGAGGAGTTCTCTCTCAAGGAGGGTGTCTTGTGACCACCCAAAAGAGGATCTCTCTCCCTTTTGTATTCATATCTGTACTCTATAGCATTTTCTTCATGTTTTATTGAGTTGTCACAAAATTCCCCAAATGAACTTATCAGAGACTATAACCTCAAACCTTTAATTAAATCGAGAGGGGGGTGAATCATTTTAACACATACATGGATTTTTAAAACTTTTCCCTTAAATCTTATTTACACCTTTTTTTCATGGTCAACTTAATATGTGAGCAATCTTAATTTGTGAGAAGCAAGTATCAAGTAGATTTGTTAATGTAACAACAGTCTTAATATGTAAGCAACATGTATTAAGCAGATTAGATAAACCACATCAACACATAGACATTATACACAGAGACACCAGATATAAGTGGAAACCCATAAAGGGAGAAAACCACATCTTATTATTGTTGTGATGCAAAGGCAAGCTCCAACTCCCTCTCACCATTGATTTTCTGTAGGCACCAACCCACAGGAGGCTCCAACCTCAATTCTGCAAGCTACAACTTGCAAGGAAGCTCCAACTCCCATCAATTTTCTGCAGGCACCAACCTACAGGAGGCTCCAACCTCAGTCAGCTACAACTGACATTTTATCAAGCTACAACTTGATGTGGAAGCACCAAATCCCATATATTTTCTGCAGGCTCCTACCTCAGTCAGCTACAACTGACATCTATCAAGCTACAACTTGATAGGGAAGCTCCAAATCCCTTCAATTTTCTGCAGGCACCAACCTACAAGAGGTTCCAACCTCAGTTAGCTACAACTGACAACTATCAAGCTTCAACTTGATAGGGAAGCTCCAACTTCCTCAATTTATCAAAAGAAATTTTTGCTGATTTACCTCATATATCAGCTATGTTCTATACCATCTTCACTACTGTGTATCAGTCTTCATATCTGCCTTATATCATTTCTGCATCTTCTCAGATTCACTATCAGCTCCTCCTTCTTCTCTGCCTCACTTCTTCATTTCTGCATTCTCTAACTTTTCACTGCATCTCGTTCTGCTCCTCCTTATTTATCTTCCGCCTCAATTTTCCAAGCTCGCATTTTCTCTTCTCACTTTCTCTAACCTCTTGCAGCTTTCTTATTTTCTTCAACTCTCTTCAATTCTCCTGCACACTCTCTTCTTCTCTCACTCTATTTTCGTAACCTTCTCCCCTTGGATATTACCCTGTTTTATACAAAATAGCTTCATGGTTGTTTGTATTCTACTAGGAATTTGAAATGGACAACCATGTCTCTTTTCCTTCTGCCTTCTCATCTCTTTTATCTGCTCATTTAGAAAATATAAATGTAGCTACCAATTTAACATTATAGTGGGATATTTGTTCTCTTCCATAGACTTGCCAATGCATCGCAACAATATAAATCAATTAAAAACATTTACATTCAATTACAATGAAAACTCCAGCTCAACTCATTCAGCCTTTTTGGATCGTTTCACATTTGTCTTTTCTTTGACTGTGTCTGTCTTTTTCAGCTCTTCTTGCTCTTCTGTCCTCTGCCATGGTGTAACTGCTGCATACAAGTAACTGTGCAATTCAACTCTCATCGTTATACAAATAATAAAATGTTTTAACTTGTTCCCTTATTGTCCCACTCGCTGAACTTGTTCTATCTTCCGATGCGATGCATTACTGTCCACATATTGGACATATGTATGTATCGTTTTGAATATATGTGTGTGTGTGTGTGTGTGTGTGTGTGTGTGTCGTGGTGCTTTCCTTTCCTCTTTAACTTTGGATTAATTAACTTGGAGCAAACCTGTTCTTAGTCTTATCTTTTTGATGGACCCCACATGCCAGCTATACTCCGCTCGTTTATTTCAATCGTAATCGCAACATTCACAATACCCCTGCGATTTGGTCTTTTGATTTCCGCTGATGCGATTAGCAAAGGCCCACCATATATTTAGTCGAATCATCTCCGTCGTCCATCCCTTAGTGAATCTAACGGCTCTCATCCAATCGCTAAGTCACAATCGGAACTTTCAGTTTGTCGATACTCTTTCACCTCCGATGCGATCAATTACTATACATTTCTCTGCGTCGTTGAGATGAATCACTCTGATTCGATGCGATGCGATCCCTATTTCAGATTGTGATTAGTCACGGTACACTTTGATATGCCGATGTGATGAATCTCTTTTCGAACACTTCTGATTGTGATTAATCGCAATCGCAACTTGCATTTGCATGTTCTAATGCCCTGCTCCTTCTCCGATGCGATGAAACACTGTTTACGAGAACTCAACCATATATGAATCATAGTTTATAAGCCCATCGGGTCCGGAACTTCATCACAATCGCAATTTTCATTTGCATGTTCCGATGCCTTGCTCCTTCTCCGATGCGATCAATCACTGTTTACCAGAGCTCAAACATGTATGGATTACAGTTTATAAGTCCATCGGGTCCTGAACTCAATTGCAGTCGCAACTTTTTGTTTATATGTTCCGCTGTCAAATTTCTCTGATGCGATTGGGTGAGGGTCCCACCATATAAAACTTTTTTTTTTTTAAAGCCAAGCATTAAAACCTTTGGTTCTTTTGATCTCACGCCAAAAGCGCTCCATATATATATATATATATATATATATATAAGATTTGAGCCTTTGAATATAAAGCACAACATATGTACCGTGCTGTCTATATATAAGCTTCTGCTTCCGCTTTAATGTAACCTTCAGCTGGGGTAATGATTCTCGGAATTTTCTGTAGAGGGGTCCCACCTTATGGTACTTCGTATATATGCATTGGGATTATACATATATATTTCCTTGCCGTCAAATATTTAGTATCCTCCAGCTGGGGTAATGATTCTCGGAATTTATGTTTATGTATCCTCCAGCTTGGGTAACGATTCTCGGAATTTTATGTAGGGGGTCCCACACATTTCATCTGACGGTCACAATCTCGTCGCGCCCATCCAACAGATCCGACGGTAATCGACGAATATCACATAGATTAGTAGCACCAGGGTTATTCTTTAGAATTCACGCGATGAAAATGGTTTTACAATACCGCCCTCTGTCACGTGTCACACAGAGGCATGTATCGCATCCAAAAAGGTGTTACTGCTTACCACCCCCAAGGAGCGTGATACAGCTGGTTTTTCCTCCGAAACTGTCGTCACTATTCCCTCTTGGTTCCACGGTTCTTCAAGGTTCCGCGCCATTTCTTTTAGCATGGTTTCTCCGCGTAATATCGCCTCACGCATAGTTCATCATTCTTTTAGTCGCGCACACAGTTAAACAATAGACTTTGTCTCTCATCGACCATCTCTTAATTGGTCACGCTTTCAATATTCCAAACTGGGTTGAAGGCATGATTTCCCGGAACTTCAAGGCATATCCACATAGAATTATTCATGCAGAGTTTATTCCAGGTCCACTCTTAATTCTATCTTCTCCAACATTCATCTGCAACTGTATTAAACCCCTAATACATAAATAAACCTCTGTATTAAACTCCTTCAGGCCCTTCCAATCTTCACTGCTCTGTCTCTCGAGATCTGCTATTAAATGGCCCTCTTCTATTGTCCTCACTACTCTGCAGCACCACCTCATCTGTCTCCTGCTGCCTTTGTTCCTTCTATGCTGCCTTGCTACCTATCTCGCTTCTTTGCTTATTGTCTTATGCTCTCTCTATGCCGCCGCTCTCGCTACTTCTTTGATCTGATGTCGCTCCTTACTTCTCTTTTTTTCTCCTTCTCCTTGGTCAGACAAGCTAAGATGCCTCCTTTGTCATCTCCTTTGCCATCAATGACAACATTTCCAACAAAGGGTTTTGTTGAGATTGCAACACGATGATGAGCTTAGTGAAAGAAGTCGCCTTCACTAAGTGGGCCCATAGGCTATTTTTGGTGCAAAGTCTATTTTTAGACTATGTCTATTTTTAGACATGTCGATCATATTCTATGAGTTGTAGGATGCTATTTGTGGATGGTTGGTCAAGTTGGAAAAAATAGATGGACTTCTATTTTTAGACATATTAGGCGGAATCTATTTTTAGATTGCCAGTCTAAAAATAGATATGTCGAATATTATTAGCTCTTAATAATATTTGGACTATAAACATTATCTTATTCTCTTGGAGCACTTCAGTTAAGTGCACAGATGTGGCACAGGAGCTGACAGAAGGAATTACGCTATTCCTAAGGGTTAAGTGGAGCTATTGCATGAATACTTCAGTTAGAACTCATGTGAGAGAGTTTGGTGGAGTTGATTGAGGAAGTTAATGGAGTTGTGTTCAGTTTAACTAAGCTAAACATAGTTGAGCTAGTTGTATCTAGTCTAACTGATTGATACACTAGTGAGAGTGGTGTGAATTAATTATTAATTAATTCACTAATTATAAACTCATTAATCAAATAAATAATACATCAGTTAACTTCAGTGCATGGACAGTTTCAGTGGAGACTAGTGCAGAGATAGGTGAAAGAGCAGGTTAACTATCAGTTGTGACTATACTGTTGCATATTTGCAACAACCAGTGATTGGAGAAGCCAATGAGGATTGCGCAGTACAAGCCAGGTGGTTCGAAGTTATTTATGAGCCATTCTTCAACATTGATTACGCAATAGAGGCAGGCTATCAGGTGGCAGAGATTGGAGCATGTGTTTTGCTAGATCTAGCTTGATTAGTGTGTAGCAATTGGAGATTATACTGAGAGCTTGTGAGGAGATTTGTATAATGATTGTTACATGATCTCTATGACATATAATATACAGATATTTGGGGTTTTTCAGCTTTAAGCTTTCCCATAAAATACTGTGTTCATATGTGTGATTGTTTATGGTTTTAATGTGCGCATGCGATTGTTTTTTATTTCCGCAATTAATGATCAATGGTAGAAGAGATTCTGTATTGTGCATGAAGTTAAAATAGTGTGTGATCAGGAGAATATTGGTGAATAATATATCAGTTATTCAAATTTCTACAAAGTTTAATGTACTCTAGTTTATGTGCAATAGAAGATCTCCAGTGATTGAGGCTTGCCTCTCACTTTGTAAATATTTGAAGTAGCTATTGTTCTAAGCTATTTCAGATCTGATTTATGTTATTATAAATTCATATTTATAAATTCTAATTATTCTGCAGTTCTGTAGCTTATAAGTCAGATCTACACTTATCCATGCATTATTTTGATGAAATCCCAAGGGGATCTTGTGGGGAAGGCTGAGGAGTTTCCAGATATGGTATAGATCTGATGTTTCAGCCATAGATCTATCATAGATATGAGTTTTAACTTACAGCAGATGAATCTTCAGAAAAATAACGTTGTAATAGTCTGCAGTCTTTTTCTATGCATTAACTCATTTTGAGGGTTTTCCTTCATAGAAATGTTTGTTTTTCTCTGTATATTTCATATGAATCTTATTCTGGACCTGAAAACTGAAATTTATGCATAAAATCAGCCAAGCCCTTCATAAATTACGCTACCCATGCTTCAGCACTTTTCTGCATAATTTAGGTCATGGGAAATCAGGGTTTTTCTTGACTAGTCGGGAAGGAGGAACTGTTTAACTTAGAAAAACGCATTTTTTTTTGCTGAAATTTTTCATGTGAATCCCTCTTGACCTAATATAACATATTCCAGAACCTTGACCCTTAATTTTACGTATATTTTCTTATAAACCTATTTTATTGCATAAAATGATGCTTTTCTCCATCTTTCTGATGTTAAAAGCTTAGTAAAGAGTGTTGTTGTTCTTTATATTGGTTTTTGAGAATTCTAAAACACATTTTATGGTAGTTGAATCCATCATACCTAAAGAATGTTTTTTCCAGGCATGATTTGCTAAGTAAACCCCTTTGGGATATTACCTCTTGACAAGAGTCTATGGACAGAGTCTAAAAAGGGCCAGCTAGCCTCTGGATCTCATCCTTTCTTGTAAAGGTGACATATCCAGTAAATTCCCTTTCTATCAATCTCTGGTTTAGATCAGATTTTTTATTTTTAATGTCTTAAAAAGGAATATCTCACTGATACCAGTTTGTGGGAGATTTGTTTAGCAGATCCAAGTTGATTTGTTTTGAAGAAAATCCATATTTAAGTCCCACACAACATATGCAACAGGAACCAAGCTTTGTTCTGCATTTTATTTGTCCATTTTTCCTTATACAACGTCCATATTGAGCAGCTTGTCAATATTCCTGAAAAAGGAACATTACAAGTGATGCTATCTAGATGAGGAAGATCTTGGTCCGTTTGTTAGGTTCTCATTTAGATCCTACAGTGATTCATTGTGATAATCAAAGTTTCATTAAACTCTCGATTAATCTTGTGTTTCATGATAGATCTAAGCATATAGATATTCAGTCTCATCATATCAGAGATTGTGTGCAATGGAAGATCATGTTTCTTTAGTACATTCCTATGGAAGATCAGGATGCAGATATTCTGACGAAGGCACTCACAAGGAGAAAATTTCAATACCATAGAGATAGGATCAGGGTGAAGGATAATCCCTTTCTTGTTGAGAGGGAGTGTTGAGATTCAAAAAGATGATGATCCTAGTGAAAAATAAGCACCTTCACTAGGTGGGGCCCGCAAGCTATTTTTAGGTGTATGTCTATTTTTAGAATGGTGAGCATATTCTAAAATTAGTAGGATGCTGATTCTAGATGGTTGAGAAAATTCTATATTTAGATGAGTTTCTGGTTTTAGATCATGGGCGAAGTCTATTTATAGATTGCATATCTAAAAATAGAATGCATGTTGATTATTATTATCCCTTAATGATAATCAGCCAATAAATAATAAATTATTCTCTTGAAGCACTTGATTTCAGTTAATTGATGTGGAAAACTAGTTAGCTGAAGGAATTACACATTTCAAGGTTGGTTGGTGACTCATGCATGATGGACTTCATTGTAACTGAGTGTGACATAGTTGTAATAGAGTTGGAAGAGTAGTTATGGGAGTTGTTATTTAGTTTAACTTAGTTAAGTGAGTTAAACTAAGTTGTGCTAGTTGTAACTAAAGATAAACTAGTGAATGATGAGTGAATTAATTATTTAATTAATTCAAAAGTAGTGTCTTACTTTCAACTAAATAAATACAACATTTAACTACTTGCATGCCAGATCCAATGGAGACCCAGTGGAGAGATAGGTGAAAGGGTGTGTTTGACTATCAGTTGTGACTATAGTGATGCATTCAATGCATCTACACACACACTAGAGTTTCCAATGAGGATTGCGTAGTCAAAGAAAGGAAATATCGAATTCATTCAGGGATCTTCTTTAGTAGGGATTTCACAGTGGAGGCATGCTGTTAAGAGGTAGTAAATTGGTGCATGTGTGAACCAATTTTTATATGACAATGTGAGAGAATTGTATATTGTACTGAGAGCTCTATGAGCTGAGCTTTGTATGAGATTGTTTCATGATTCCATGATATACATAATATATGATAGTTGGGGTTTTCAACTTTAAGCTTTCCCAGTAAAACATCTTGTTATGTGTGATTGATTTTTCTTCATGTGTTTGCAATTGGCGATTTAATTTCTGCAAAGAAATGAGTAGAAGGATTTTGTATTTAACAGTTGATTTAATTGTTAGATCAGGGGAGTTCGGAAATACATTATTGTGTTTATAAATTTCTACACAAATATTATATTGATAAGAGCAGTAAAAATGGGTCACAAATATGTTGGGTTATGAATTTGAAATCATCTACAAAAAAGGGAAGCAAAATGTTGTTGTGGATGCATTCTCAATAAAGTATGAGGATGTGGAAGCATTTTTTTTTCCATTTCTATTATCCAACCTAATTGGATAACTGAAGTAAGGTATGAATGGAAGAATGATGAAGAGGTTTGGACACTCATTCAAAAGTTCCAGAAAGATACCAGTACAACTAATACATTTAGCTGGAAAAATTATTCATTATGTTACAAAGATCGTGTATATCTTCATAAGAATTCCCAACTCAAGAAAAATATTCTCTTAGAATTGCACACCTCCCCCTTAGGAGGGTACTCAAGATTCTTTAAAACTCACCATAGGATCAAGAAGGAAATATTTTAGGATGGCTTTAAATCTGATAATCAGAAGTTTGTGGCAGAATGTTTGTTTTTCCAACAAAATAAAGTTCAGACAATTAAGACTCTAGGTCTGTTACAACATTTAGTCATTATAAGTCATGATTGAGAGGAGGTCTCAATGGATTCATAGGTTTACCCAAGTCTGAAGGAAAGAGTGTCATCATGGTGGTAGTTGATAGACTTAAGTATGCATACTTTTGTGCATTATCTCAACCTTTTAAAGCCAGTGCAATTGCTATTGCATTTATGGAAACAATTCAAAAGCTACACAAAAACCCAAATATTATTGTAAGTGACAAAAATCTCATTTTCACTGGAAATTTTTGAATGAAATTATTTTCTTCTCTTAGTACTCAATTAGCTCATAGCTCATCTTATCATCCTCAATCTGACAGGAAAAATGGTATAGTGAAAATATATTTGGAAGGATATCTTCATTGATTTTTATTTGATAAACAAACACAATTGGTCAAGTGGTTCCCTAGAGATGAATTATGGTATGACACTTTCTTCTATATTGGAGAAAAAAATGACCCCATTTATCAACTTTATGGACATTATCCACCATCCATCACATCATCTTTAAGAGAGATTTCTAAGGTTCAAGCAGTGGAAGATGACATCATGCATAAACAAAAAGTTCTCCAACTCTTAAAGGATAACCTCACTCTGGTATAGAATCGAATGAAAAAAAAGGTAGATGATCATCACAATGAAAGAATTTTTTATGTAGGAGACTGGTATTTTTACAACTACAACCATACAAACAAATGTACCCTCAAGCAAGCTAAGAAGGATAATAAATTATCACCTAAGTACTATGGTCCTTACAAGTTGTTGCAAAATATTGGTACTATGGCATACAAACTGGAGTTGTCTAGTTAAATAAGGTTATCAGTGACAAGCTCTCAGTTCAAACAATGTTTCTAGAACTTGAAAAATAAGGAAAAATCATATTTGGCCCTGAAGCAGTCACAGAAATATGAAACCGATAGCTATAGAATCGATTAATTTTAGAGTACATCATTAAGAGGAATAACTTACTTTCTGAATATTCCACATGGGAGGATGGTAATTTTATACAGAAGCATATGAAACTACTCAAGTGTTGAGGAAAACACTGTTTTGGAGGAGATAGGCATGTTAGGTCCCTATAATACTAGTGTATTCCCCTTATTATTATTGTTATTGTTAGTGTAGGCCCCTAGTGTTATTTTTGTGCCCATGTATCCCCCATGTTGTTATCGTTGTGCCCCATAGAAGTCCGCTATTGTTATTTTTTTCCCTTACATTATTATTGTTATGTAGGCTTTGATTATATTGTTATTGTTCTACCCTTACATTATTACTGTCATGTCATCTCTGATTATATTGTGACCCCTTAGACTCTTATATATAGAAAGGAGGATTTTCATTTGAATCATCTAAGAATTTTTTCATTTATGTAGTGTAAATGAGGTTTCCTCCTCGAAGAGGCTAATTTTTAAGTCAATGATATATCTTTTCTTCTATTTTGTGAGCTAGTTGCATAACAAATTGAGCATAATATCATGATTTATTCTATTTTGAATCCCTTTGTACGAGGAGAAAAATTGAATTTTTTTTATGTCAATAAACATGTGTTTGGATATTTTTATCTCAAATGTCTTCACTAATAGGGCTATTTTAGATGGGGATAGATGTGGGAGTGATGGGACTTATCTCAATCTTATCGTAAAAAATAATGGTTCCCCTTAGTCATCACGTTTTATTTCTAGGTTAGCTAAAATATCACTTGCTAAGGCAGGAATTATTTCGTATTCAAAAGAAATTACTAAGGTGACCAATCCTTATGGACAAGCTATTCCTCCTGACACATTTTCTTCCCCAGTTACTAAATATATTGGTCCTCAGACTTGTAATCCTTTCTATCTTTCAAAATCTATTTTGCAGTGCTTAGTTCCTTCTTACAAGGACATGTTAAACTTGACACCTTAGTTGTCTTCTCTGGATCTGTTAGGTCCCTATAATACTAGTGTATCCCCTTATTGTTATTGTTAGTGTAGCCCCCCCTTATTTTTATTGTTGTGGCCATGTAGTTCCCATATTATTATTATTGTGACCCATAGAATCCCACTATTGTTATTGTTGTGCCCTTGCATTATTATTGTTATGTCGGCTCTGAATATATTGTGACCCCTTAGACTCCTATATATAGAAATGAGGTTTTGTCATTTGAATGATCCAAGAATTGTTCATTTATGTAATGTAAAGGAGGTTTCCCCATCAAATAGGATAATTTTTAAGTCATTGATCTATCTTTTCTTCTATTTTGTGAGTTGGTTGCATAACATTTGGTATCAAAGCTTTGGATTCTAGGGTTTTGCTTCTTCAAACAAGTAATCTTGGAATTTTTGCTATAAATTTTTTTCTACAAGGCTTCAAAAGCTAAATTTTGACCACGTGGAGAAGAAATATTGGTTAAATTCATGTAAAAATTTCAAATATTATTTTTCTATATATTTTTGGAGATATGATCCGAGGAAGTTAGTGTTTTTGCTGGATCCAAAATTCAGTCTCAAACATGCAACCTAATGAAAATCATCATAACTTTCATTTCAAGGATCAGATTTGAATTATATAAGACATGATTGAAATGGAACATACTGTAGTTTTTCATGTAGGAATTTCAGGGTCGAAGGTAGGAACAATGACATGTGGCACTCCGTACAAGTTCATTCTACTAAAGTAGTCTATAATTAGGTCATCGTGGGAGATCGGTCATACCGCTTTTTTGAAGGCTCCAATATTGGTATGACTTGGGGGGTTGGAAATTATATTCATAAGGATAAAACATGACTTAAATTTATATTTGGAGATCTGAAATTACAAATTTACAACCATTTCAAGATCAATCCCATAAAAGTAAGAAAAATGTGTATATTGTTTTTTTAAATGGAATAAATTTTGTTTGAAAAACCAGTTTGAAGTGATTCAAAAGGCATATTGAAGTATAGATATCAGTATTAGGTTATAAAATTCCTCCCCCAAAAAATACTTCCACACCCATTAAGCCCTTAGAAATATCTACTATGATGCATGAAGAGGAAGAATTGCAGCATGATATCTCAAAATTTCGAGACCAAGTGCTATAAATTTCGCTCTCACAAAGAGAAACCAAATATGAATTAAAAGGGGACATGGATGGTTTAAATGAGACATGAATACTATAAAATCAGACATGGAAGGTTTGAAGGATGACATTAAATCTAATATGGATGGTATAGAAGAAAAAATGAAAGGAAACATGGAAGATTTGAAGAATGGTTTAAAAGCATATTTGACAAAGTTGCTACAAGAAATGCTTCCTAATGGAGAAAAGGTATTATATGAAACTCATAATGAGAAAAAATGGAATGTTAATCATGATTTCATAGACTCTAACGTTGGATTGAAGATCCACCATATTCCAAAGATCTATATGAGGAAGTTTGATGGCAGCAAACACAAAAGGTACGCATTGAAACTTTATATTTTGAACCCAATAAGTTTGTATGGTATCGATGGATTTTTTCTCATAAATAAATTTTCACTTGGGCATTTTTTATAGAGGAAATGATAGCGCATTATGAGGATACAAAGAGCAACACCTTATTTAGCCAATTGATAAATCTCAAACAAAAGGGATCAATGGCAGAGCACATTGAGGACTTCCAAAAATTTAATATAAGGGTAAGTAGTATTCCAGAAGATCGTAGGATTTATGTCTTCATAAGGACTTTAAAGGATAACATCAAACATGAGGATCACCTTTGGGAACCTGATTCATTGGAGAAGGCATTCAGGTTGGCCAGAAAATTTGAAAGAAAAAATATACCAACAAGGAAGCCTACTAATCACAACTATAAAGATGGAACTGTTTCCTCTCCTAGCATTCCACAACCTACAAGGTTGAAACCACAAAAATTGGAAGAAAAAATAGCAAAATGGATTTGCTACAATTGTGATTGAAAATATACTAAAGGTCATAATTTTGTTAAGAAGAAATTATTTTACATAGATTCTAAAGAGGAGGGAAAAAAGGAGTGAGAAACTTTAAAAGAAGAGGATATACACCACGAGGCAACCCTAGATAAAGAAGAAATGAATCCTACCATATCTTGTAATGAATTGGCAGGAATTATCACTCAAACCTTCAAGATAGAAGGACATATCAACAAGAAAAAATGAAATAGTGTTGATTTATTAAGGTAGTGCCCATAATTTAATTCATTGTAATGTATCCAAGGAATTGAATTGCTTCATGTACCCAACACTTGAGTTTCAAGTGATGGTTGAAAAAAAAGGAACTATAAATTACTCTGGAAAGTGCCATAATATCAAACTAACAATGGGGGGATATGTATTGAATAGTCCAATTCTCTCCATTCCAATGAGTGCTACTAGTGTTGTACTAGGAGTCCAATGGTTACAATCTTTGGGTACGATAACTTTTAATTTTCAAGAACTTTTCTTGAAATTGTTTTGGGAAGGAAGGGAAGTTGAATTAATGCATATTGCAGGGAAATCGGGAAAGATAATTAGATCTAATGGCATGAAAAATATTTAAAAGAAAGAACAAGGCAACGTAATTGCACAATTATGCTCACTAGAGCACCATCCATAAGTTTAAGTAGTGGAAGATCATATCAAGCATCAAAAACAAGTTCTTCAACTCTTAAAGGATAACCTCAATTCGGCGCATAATCGAATGAAACAATAAGATATCAAAATTGCAATGAAATAAGTTTTGATGTTGGAGACTAGGTATTTTTACGACTACAACCATACAAAAAAATGTCCCTCAAGCAAGCTAAGAAGGATAATACCAGTTTTCCATGTTTCATGCTAAATTTTTTTTATAGATGACACTGATCTGAAATTGATTATTAGTTAATGTTGTGCTAATATCAATTTCAGATTTAATATGAAAAATCTCTGGTTTTCTTCTTGTACAAGGGTTTATACAAGTGCTTCTGATTGAAAATTCAATAAACTTGATGATATTAATTGTATTTCATGAACTTAAAATCATGGAAACTAAATGTTGAACAACAACATATAAAACACAGAAAACACATAAAACTGAGTCAAATACACATGGTTTTGATGAAGGAGTTCACCCCTTCTAGGCTACATCTCCTTGGTCCAGCTTCCATGGCATGGGCCTTTGTATTAACTTCAATTATGAAAAATTATTGTTTGTAGTCTCTTTTTGCCTCTGCAACCTACTCCAATGGCTCCAACACCTAAAAATATACCAAGAATGACTCTTCCTGAGCCAAAATTGGTCGAAAATTTCCTCAGTTATGGCAAAACCATTTTTTCCTACATTTTCTCCACTAAAACTAGAAGTTTACCAGTTAAATCCACTAAAAATGGAGCTTCCGCCATTTGGAGGCTTCGCCAAGTCCTCTGCTAAGATAAAACCGCACTTAATGTTAATATTAGTGTGATCAATGGTGGGTTTAAGTGATAAGCGCGTTTAGCGCTAACTATGTGTTATGGAGGTTAATATGAGATTAGGGCACATTAAACAAGGTTTAAAATCCTTTTATTTTCCATCATGAATAGTGCTAAGTCGTCGGTCATGGAACTTGGACATGTGGGATTGGGTTGGCTCACGGGGTTCACCCCCTCTGGACCCATAACTCTGGAGCAGACAAATCTTAAGTAGATGTTGCATCCCATGGTTAATAAGGATCATGTGGATGGTATAATGGTTGGACTTGACGCTTGTAGGGGGGAGGTCACAGGGTCGACCACGACCTCCACCCCTCTGCGGTTATAACATTTTTGTTGAACAGAACCATAGAAATGGACCTTGGTATATGAAATTTGAATAAAATATATGTGCACCATTACAACCTTTGATTTCTACCTTGCATAAAATATAAATGTGCCATCCAATCTTTCCATGGGGGAGGGCACGTGGCAGCCTCCAGCTGCTCCATGTGGCCTTTCTCCACTGGCCCAAAATTTCACCATATAAAAATGATAATCAACCATAGAAGAAATTTCAACATTAGGATTAGGAGGAAAATTTCAATTTCCTTAGCAACATTAGCAAATATGACTGTGACACTTTTCACAGTGTCATTGGCTGAAAATTGGGGAATATTCCCTAAATATTCCTGAGGTACTGAATGGATTGCTAAGTCATCAGTCTGTCACTATTCTGCACGTTTGTTTACCTCTTTGAGAAAATGGATAGTAGACCATAACTTAGTCATAAAATCTCGGATTTTGATGAAACAAGTTGCATTGGAATCCTGATGACAAGCTATATCCGGTCATTCTAGTTTGGAGCATTTCTGAGCACTTTCATTTTTGAGCTAAATACCGAGCCTCTAATCATTCCTCCCCACTAGAAGCCTTTTGGACCCCAAAAAATACTATCAATTGTTCAACAGGTGAGGGCAAAACTCCCTCACCCTTTCACTCTCCATCCATTTGGCCTTGGAAGGATTTTGTCCCTTGATTCTCACTCTAAGGTATTCGACATTCCCTCTCCTTGAAGTTCTAATTCTTCTGTCAAGTATGAGATCTTCCTGAAGTTCATCAAGTTATTCTAGTGAGAAATCATCTATTGATGGCAGCTGCACATGATCTCCTTGATCATCAATCAAAGGAGGCTCAAACAATATCAAATTATCAACAATAACGACAAAATATATTTGCATATAAGGAGGCAAATCTAACTTAAATGCATTAGCACCAATATTTTCCAAAATTTTAAATGGACCGTAACGGATTGGCTTGAGATTTTTACCTTCTCCTTGCAATATTTCTTTGCTAATATATAACCAAAATTCATCTCCAACCTGGAATTTGTGATCAACATGATGTTTATCATGCCTTGCCTTGTAGTTGCTTTGACTCTTTTCAAGTTGTTCTTTCACTGTGTGATGTGCCAACTGAATTTTCTCAATGAACTTCCTTGCCTTATCTATGTCACTATGACCATCTATAGCGACATATTTCTCAAAGATGAAGTGGAAAGGCGAACTTGGCAAGTACCCAAGACATGCCTCAAATGGCGATGTGTTTGTGGATGAATGCTTTGCCCTGTTGTATGCATGATGAATGTAAAGCAACTGTTCATACCACAAATTGGGATGTTTGTTGCAATAACCTTTAAGAATATGAATGATTGTCCTGTTTACCACCTTGGTCTGACCATTTGTTTGTGGATGAAATGATGTACTCTTCTTCAACTTTGCATCCATCATGTCCCATAATTTTGACCAAAAATTCCCAACAAACCGAGAATCTTGATCACTTACAATAGAAGTAGGAAGACCAACATGAACCCATACATTTTGAAAGAAAATATGAGCGGTTTGTTCAACTGTAATTGTTTTCTTACATGGCATCAAAAGACACATTTTTTTGAACCTATCTACTACAACATACAAGTAATCATGATCTTTCCTTGAAATTGGAAGACCACCTATAAAATCCATTGAGATACTCTCCCAAGGATGTGAAGGAACCAAAATTGGAGTGTACAATCCAAGTTTCCTATTACTAGGCTTACTTATTGCACATAAAGAACATCCTCTAATAAAACGATATACACTATCAATCATGCGTGGCCAATAACAATACCTTTGGAGATTCACTAATGTCTCGCCTACACTGAAATGTCCAGCAATCAATGAAGTGTGAGGCTCCCTTATGATACTGTTTCTTTCACCTTGTGGTATACATAATTTTCCCAAGTGATACAACAAATTGTTATGCACATGATAATCTAACTCTTCATTTTGGTTTCCTTGACTCAATATTTCATACACATCTTGAAAATCACTATCATATGCATATTGTTCAATGTAACTTTCATAAATAACTAAATTGTGCTTGAGTATAATAGATGAATTTATAATAGTCCTAGAGAGAATATCAGCTACCTTATTGTAGATTCCATTTTTATACCCGATACCCAAATGAAATTGTTGTAGAAATCCCATCCATCTGAAATGTCTTGATTGCCGCAACTTTGACTATGATTGTAAGTACTGTAATAGTTGATGGTCGAAATGGATAATGGTATCTTTCCCCATCAAATAGTGCTTCCATTTCTTTACACTTTGTAGCAATGCATATAACACTATGTCATAGATGGGATAGTTAGGCACAACTCCATTAAAAATTTCATAATGAAATGAAATAGGCTTACCATGCTGCATGAGAACTACTCCCATGGCATAATCACTTGCATTTGTTTGGATCTGAAATGGTTGTTTAAGATCTGGAAGAGCCAATACCAGTGATAAACTTATATTTTTCTTTAAATCATCAAATGATTTTTGTTGCATATCTCCCCAATGGAAGGCTTTCTTGACACTTGTCAATCCATGTAACAGAGCTGCAATGGAAGAAAAATTAGCAATGAATTTACTCCAATACAGTGTTGCCCCAAGAAATATTCTTACCTCTGTAACTGTATTGGGCTTGGGCTAATTCATAATGACCTATACTTTGGAAGGGTCTATCTTCAACTCACCTCCTCCAACAATGTGTCCTAAATACATTAAAGAAGTCTTTCCAAACTTACACTTCGACATATTCAAAAATAATTTCTCTTTTTTAAAGACATCAAGTACCTTGTTCACATGCATGACATGTTCATATCTTGATTTACTGATTATAAGTATGTCATATAAGTAAAAAATGATGCAGTCATTTAGAAATGGACTTAGTACATCATTCATGAATCTTATAAAAGTAGATGGAGAATTTGTTAGATCGAATGGCATAACTAGCCACTCAAACAATCCTTGTCTAGTTTTAAATGAATTTTTCCAAATGTCCTCCTCATCTATTCTAACTTGATGATAACCACTTTGTAAGTCTAACTTAGTGAAATATCTTGCATAATTTAACTAATATATAAAATCATCAATGTGTGGGAGTGGGTAGCGTTTCTTTACCATGATTTTATTCATTGCATGGAAATATATGCACATGCTCCAAGTCCCATCCTTCTTTGGTACCAAAACAATTGGTGAACCACATGGAAAAGTAGATGAGCATATGATACATGTATTCATAAATTCTTGGATTTTCTTCTTGATTTACAAACTCTCCATAATTGACATGCGATACATACCAATGTTTGGAAGTGGAACACCCTGCTGCAGCTGAATGTCATGCTGAATTCCCCTCTTTGGAGGTAACCCACTTGGTTCTTGAAACATCTCGACATGCTAAATTACCACATCAAAAAAATAAGATTTTAATTTGTCATCACATCCTTCAAAATATTCATAGTCAACATCATCCTTTTTCTTGATCATGAGAAGCACAAAAATTTTACTTGCATTAACTAGCCTCTTCATTTTCCCTGCATTAACTAAAGAAATATTCAGTTTTTTGCGATGAGCTCTCACAATATACTCCACCCCATACTTAAGAAAATTATATTTGTTATCATGGCGATAAAACACTGCTTTCCTATCATACAAATATGGACTTCCCAAGATAATCCCAAAAATTTCAAGTGGAACCACATCTAACTTGACTTCATCAACAAAGTTTGTAGTAATAGCAAATCGAAATATGCATTTCCTTGTAACTTGTAAATTGGCACTCTTAACTATCCAACCCAAAGGGTATGGTTTATGATGTGGTATAGTTTCAAGGTTAAGATTTTTGACCAAGTCTTCTGAAATAAATTTTCTTGTGATCCACTATCAAACAATGCATCAATATTTGTATGATTTGAAATCACTCTAACATGGAACAACTCTATCTGTGTGTCTTCATTTGGAGTGTTTTTGCAACTATTTTAGGAACTGGTAATTTCTATGGCTTAATTTCCTTCATTAACCATGGCTACAATCTTGGTCTCATCTCCGGAATCATATCCAAGATCTTGTTTTGTGGTGGCAGTCATATTTTGTTTCCCCTTGTTATTTGGTTTCTTAGGCCTTAGTTCAGGATGTAGTTTCCAACAGTGGGCTTCATCATGCCCCTCTTTGGAACAATGTTTGCATGTAGTTTTATCCCCTTCTTTCTTGATGCTTTCATTCTTCTTTCCATTCCATTTTCCTCCCTTCTATTTTCCCTTACCCTTGAATGGCTTCTTCTTACTACCCTCTTCCTGAATGTGCTTTCCCCTTGCTTCAAGATGTGTGGCTTGCACACATATTTCATCTAAGTTTTTTGGGTTAAACATAAGTAAAGTATGTTTCAAGTAGGAATGTAAACCCCCAATTTATTTCAAGAGTGTGTCTTGGGAATTCAAGTTTAATCCTAACAACAAAGCTCTCTTTCTAAACTCCTGGGTGTACTCTTGAACGGTTTGGCCTTTGAGTTTCCTAAATTTTTTCCAACTCATAATTTATTTTGAATATAGGCTAATGGATAAAATTATATTTTAATGGAATAAATGAATTCAAACCAAGAAATGGACATCTTACCATGAATTCAAATTTCCTCTTGATTCTTTGCCTGCCACCAAACAAGTGTTGCTCCTTCTAGACTTAATGAAGCCAACTCGATCTTTATGTCGTCCTCTTGTAGATTATGAATTCTGTAGTATACTTCCAATTGATGAATCCAATTGTATAGCTTCTCTGCATTTACCTCACCATTGTACATGGGAAGTTCAAACTTGATGTCCAACTTGAGTAATGGAGTTTTTCCTTCTGGGATTTTTGAATGAGTGTGGGTGGTTTTTGTGGAGGAAGTGGAAGATGAATATGATGATGAAGATGATGAGGATGAGGATTGTGGAGATGGAGTTGGATTTCCTCCACTAACTTTTGAACTCTTCTCTTCATCCTTCTTACCATCTAAAGATCCTTCTACATGTGGAGGCTTAGAACCTTCTCCTTCTCTTTCTACAGTGAATGCATCAAACATGATTTTAACCATTCCCTGAATGTTCTTGAAGTATCTCTTGACATATTCTTCTTATGAATGTCCATGAGTCTCTCCAACACATGACATAATGGATAAGGATTCAAAATCAACTCTGATGCGTGTACCTCTTCAATCACCTCAGCTTCTTGTGCAATTTGTACCTCTTAAATCTCAACTGCTGGAGATAGAACTTGAGGTGCTTCAAGTGCAGCTTTGAGTGGAAATTTGGGTGAAGATGATGCTCTCTCATATCTCTTTCTTCTTTTCCTAATCTCAGGACTAACAACCAATAGTTTCCCTTCTCCTCTCTGCAACTTCAACCTTGTAAGCATCACAAAATTGCAACTATTAAAACCCTTCTTGCACAATCTCAAGCAAGGAAACCAAATAAACTTTTGCAACCTTGTGCTCTGATACCAAATTGATCTGAAATTGATTTTTAGTTAATTTTGTGATAATATTAGTTTCATATTTAATATGAAAATGATTTGGTTTTCTTCTTGTACAAGGGTTTATACAAGTGATTATGATTTAAAATTCAATAAAATTGATGATATTAAGTGTATTTCATGAAATTAAAAGCATGGAAACTAAATGTTGAACAAAATCATATAAAACACAACAAACATAGAAAATTGAGTCAAATACACATGGTTTTGATGATGGAGTTCACCCCTCCTGGGCTACATCTCCTTGTTCCAGCTTCTATGGCATGGGCCTTTGTATTAGCTTCAATTGTGAAAAATTGTTGTTTACAGTCTCATGTTGCCTCTGCAACCTATTCCAATGGCTCCAAAACATCAAAAGCTACCAATAATGACTCTTCCTGAGCCAAATTGGTCAAAATTTCCTCAGTTATGGAAAAACCAATTTTTGCTACATTTTCTCCACTAAAACTAGAAGTCTGATAGTTAACTCCACTAAAAGTGGAGCTTCCATTGCATTTGGTGGCTCTGCCAAGTCCTTCGCTAAGAAAAGCCCACACTTACTATTAAGATAAGTGTTATTAATGGCAGGTTTAAGCGATAAGCGTGTTTAGCGCGAAATGTGTGTTATGAAGGCTAATCTGGGATTAGGGTGCACTAAAAAAGGTTTAAAATCTGTTGAGTTTCCATCGTGAACAATACTAAGCCGTCGGTCGTGGTGCTTGGACATGTGGGAGGGGGCTGGCCCCCTCCGGACCCCCAACTCTGGAGTGGAAAAATTTTAAGTAGATGCAGCATCCCATGGTTAATAAGGATCATGTTGATGGTTTAACAGTTGGACTCAATGCTTGTATGGGGGAGGTCGTGGGGTCGACCCTGACCTCTGCCCCTCCACGGTCATAACATTTTTGTTGAATGAAACCATAGCAATGGACCTTGGTATATGAAATTTGAATAGAATATATGTGCGCCCATTACAACCTTTGATTTTGAACTTGCATAAAATATATATGTGCCATCCAACCTTGCCATGGGGGAGGGCACGTGGCAGCCTCCGGCTGCTCCACGTGCCCCTTCTCCATTGGCCCAAAATTTCACCATATAAAAATAATAATCCACCATAGAAGAAATTTAAACCTTAGGATTAGTAGGAAAATTTCAATTTTCCAAGAAACATTGGCGAATTTTACTGTTACACTTGTCACAGTGTCATTGGCTGAAAACTGGAGAATATTCCCTAAAGTTTCCTAAGGTGCTGACTAGACTACCAAGTCATCAATCTATCACTGTTCTACACATTTTTTTACCTGTTTGAGAAAATGGACAATAGACCATAACTTTCTCATATGAACTCGGATTTTGATGAAACGAGTTGCGTTGGAATCCTAGTGACGAGCGCTATCTGGTCATTCTAGTTTGGAGCATTTCTTATCACTTTCATTTTTGAGCTAAATACTAAGCCTCTTATCAGTCACGCTTCCAGTTCAAACAATATTTCTAGAACTTGTCGAGGAATGAAAAATCATATTGGAATCTGAAGTAGTCATGAAAACAAGAATTTGACAGCTACGAAATCGACCAATTTGAGAGTGTCTCATAAAGTGGAAGAACTTACCCATTGAAGATTTGACATGGTAGGATGAGAATTTTATATAGAAGCATCCAGAACTACTCAAGCATTAAGGACAACACTATTTTGAAGGATAGGGGAATGTTAGGTCCCTAAAATACTAATGTAGCCCCTTATTTTTATTGTTAGTGTAGCCCCCTTATTGTTATTGCTGTGCCCATGTAGTCCCCATATAGTTATTATTGTGCCCTATAGAAGCCCACTAGTATTATTGTTGTGCCCTTACATTATTATTGTTATGTCGGCTCTGATTATATTGTGACACCTTAGACTCCTATATATATAAGGGAGTTATTTTCATTTTAATAATACAATAATTGTTCATTTATGTAATGTAAAGGAGGTTTCCCCTTGTAAGTGGATAATTTTTAAGCCTCATTGATATATCTTTCATTGTATTTTGTGAATTGGTTGCATAGCATAATCCATTACAAATAAGCAATATAAGAATAAACTTGTTATTCCTTTCCCAAATGTTACTATATGGGAAAATAAATAAAAATAATAATTATTGGCCATAGATCGAGCCATTCAAGGATGTTTAAGTGTAGATGTCCAAAATGAGAAATAGAACGTCCCTATGGCACTTAGATCACAGAATCCCTCTAGGGAAGGTCTCAAATGATTTTTATTTCCATCATTGTCATAATGGTAGAGGGAGCCGCCAAATTCAACTCACTTAAGAGATTAGTTGATCTACATCGATTGTTTGTAATTATGATGTAGAAAACTATGGTTTTTGGAAAGAAAGAAAGAGTGGAATTTCAAAATCTCTTCCCTTGATGGAATTTTTGTTCTCCAGGCTCTTAGAAATGATCAAGAATCCTACTCTCCATATATGATCCCAGGGTTGCAAATTTATAGGCATTTTTATCCTTAACAGGAATCATACTAGAAGGTTTTTAAAGGGTTTTTTCACATCCTATAAAGTTGATCAATTGTTATAGGCCTTATGGGGAGAGACATGATTGTTAGTTTTGTTTGGTCAACCCACACCTTAAGAAAAAAAGATAAAAGCCAAAATAAACAAAGAAAGGGTCCATAAAGATAAGCGGGGTAAGTGAATATAAAGGTAGCATGGCACGAAAATCACCTCATGATAAGAGCATGGAAAAAAGGCTGAAGGCACTAAACACTTAAACAAAAAGGGAGCCGCATACATATGTCAGACAGCCAAAAGGGAGTGCCACGTGCAGGGATTCCAGGGGTAATAAGGATGGAAGGAGGAAGGTGGAGATCTACCCCCCGGAGCATATGACGTCACTCGATGGCGCGACAAGGTTTAAACTTCCTGTGGGGTGATGGAGTGTTACGGGAGGGTCTCACGGGCTCCTGACAGAACTTTAAGTGGACCCCTCAAGGAAGACATGTGGCGTTTTGAAAACAAAATGTAAGGTAAGTTAGGAAAGTCGGTTCAAGACCAGTACTGGTATTAATCCGGTGCACGGCTTGCACCTACCCAGCTCCTGATAGCCAACAACCTATCACCACATGCCCCATTGTCGACGTCCTTATGACATCAGCCCTACAGTTGGCACCCTAACCTCATTTTCCGCAAATCTAGGTCTGTTTAATCCTATTTTATGCCCACTCTTAGTAAAATACTCGTTTTTACGAATTTTTCATGTAGCGAAGCTCGAATTCTAGTACCAGGTCGCTTTCAGCCCCCGTGTCACTTTCCCCCTCGGGTTTCCTCACTGTTTGCAGGTATTTATTCATTCCTCTACCTCGACGTTTTCCTTCTATTTTATTTTTCAAAATGGTCATGGGGAAAGAAAATCCTAGAAATTCTGAACCTGAAACCCCCCAAGCACCTGAGGTTAGGGTTGTCCCTGGACCTGAACCCCTCATTGACGCTCACGCGCGGATTCACGACCCTTTCTACCCCTTCAGTGTATCCCGTCTTAGACTCGAGTTGTTTGAATCCTATGTGAAGGGCCAAGACCAGTTCAGAGTCATTTAGTCAGGCCTATATTACCAGATTGCTCCACCCACATATCCAGTTTCTGAGTTTATAAGTTGGCTGAGTGAAGCCTATGATGAACACGGGGATTTATTCTTATCGGCACAAGGTAATAATATTTTCCACATATATCCCGAGATCATAAAGGAAGTACTTCGTTTCTCCCACAATCAGAGTTGTGTCAAGTTCACTGAGTTATCCCTCTCCCGACAGTTTTCAAAGTTTCCCTGGAAGCAACAGAGCAAATTCCTCTGTTTTATTTCAAATTCTCATCTTACAACTATCCCACCTTCAAATATGGTTCCCTTGGCCACTTTCAGAGATAATGTCCAGCCTATCATTGCTTTCATTTCAGGGTTACTAGGTCTCAGGGAGGTCGAGCAGGTGTCAAAATAATGTATAGCTCTCCTCTGGCTCATGTCTCAAAAGTGTGTTCTTTTGGATATCCCTACTTTGCTAGCCTTGGCCATTCAAACCCAGTTCCAAGATCTACCCTCTTCTAGGTCTTTCCGGTTTTGCTCATTAGTGTTTTATCTCTTCCTATTTGAGCATGCTAATAGGTTTGAGACTCTAGGCCTCGAAAATCTTTCGAGGGTGAAAACCTAGCCAAGAAATGTATTTGAGTGGAACGTTTGTGTTCGTCAACAACCTAATGGGAGGGGTTACGCGAAGTTATTGAATGAATTCATTTCCATAGCCTACACCATCATACACAACAACCCTCTGCCCAAAATATTTCCCGAGTAGAAGGAATAGATACAGTTCGACGATGAAGATAGCACAGGGGACTGGTACCTGTATGATGACTACACTGAGATCAGGGTCTATGGCGCAGGCGTACCCCCCTACAGCCTGCTGGTTTTCCTGCTATGCAGATTTTTTCCCTTGAGTAAATCCATCAAACCTTGAAGGATGACCAGTTCCACTTCATCCTCATGAAGAAAGGATACATTCTCAAGCTCCCTACCTCTATCGGCCCCTTCACCATGAATTCAAGGCACGTCCTCTCCACAGTGGAAATGCTGCTTCAAGGGATGGATCTGATACAAGGAAAAGCTTGGCCCTATGATCTGAAAGGGATCCTTTCCAATAGGAAAAGGAAAATAAAGTCGACTTCTTATGTACATGAGACTAGGCCCTTCATTGAGTGGAGAGTTAACCTTGATACATGGCCTTTGGCTTCATAGATGGAGGCCTAATCTTCAGCTGAAAAAGGAAGGGGTGACACTACTTTCGTGGGAACAGAAAGAAAAGGGCAAGCTGATGAGGAAGATGCTCCAGGAGGACAAGAAGGCATGGACATGGGCGAGGGATCCCATCCCTCTAAGAAATAGAAAAATGATAAATTGGAGATTGTATGGGAAGAGCCCCCACAGGAGGAGTTGGTCTGATATGGGGAGCCTGACAGAAGCAAGGCCAGTTTCAAAATTACTTATGATGGTGCTTCCTCATCAAAACTCTCTGAGAATTAAATTTAATAGAGCCGAGGTGAGGGAAGAAATAGGCAATAGAAACAGAACTACATGAGAGAAACTGCGAGCAAAATTGGCCGGATTCATGAACAAGTACCATACTCGGCTCACCACTTAGCTAGATATGGATAAAGAACAACTGATAATTACCATTATAGAGGTAGTGTTAGAGCCTACAGCCGAAGGAACTAGTTACAGAGCCTTGGAATTCACTTTAAATTTGGCTAACATCCCTATAACATACAAGCTCAGTCTACACCAATGTATTGGAGATATGTTGAGAGATGAAGTGGTAAAACTTGTGCTCTCTCTGAGGAAGCTTGAATACAGGTACAACGCAGTGTTGGAAAAGCATAGGAAAGAAAGAGCTAGTGCCAGAGCCATAAACAACAATCTGCAAAATCTCAGGAAGGTAGTAATGGAAAAGGGGGGCGACAAGGATGCGGTTCGGAAGAAGCTCCTCCTTGATCTGGAGACAGAGTACTCTGAGTTGAAGAAGAGGCCAAACATTCCCCATGGATAACATGTAAAAATGGACGAGTTGATCTAGGTGGAAAGAGAGAAATCAACTCTAGTTGATTCATTGGTTAAAGAGCAAGAAGGGAATGCCAAGATGACTGCAGAGATGACTGGTTTAAGGTGGAGATTGTTTGATTTATAGGGAAAATGGGACAAGCATGTATGCATGACCCCAACTTCCAATGAGCCTGGAACTACTCTAGAGTAGCTAACTAAAGCCTTGTCAGACTTGCTGGTTTCAGAAAATGAAGCTAGAACAACATGCCACAGGATACAAGAACTGGAAGCCAAGCTGGCAAAAAATGATAAGTTGGTAACGACCTTGTAGGACGAGGTTGAGAAAAAGAAAAGAGAGAAGTTGATACATGAGAAAACCATCAAAGAATTGAACACTCAGATGAAGGGCAATGTGACCCTCCTGGAAGCCAGGTGCCTCATCTAGACAGACATCATATCAGAGGTGAGAAAACACTGGAAATACCTCACTCTGATGGATGATAAGAAGATCGCGGTCCGTTTATTCAAAGTGATGTTGCAGGAGGGGCAGGAGGAAGCAGAAGAAAAGGTGGCAATGGCTAAAAGGTATATCAGCTACCTGAATGGATTGGACCTTGAAGAGATTCTCACTCAAGGAATCAAAAACCATTTTAGAGGAGTGATGGAAGTTAGGAGAGTGATCGAAAGGGAGACTGCACGTGCAAATGCACTGAGTGGTTTAGAGTAGGTTGCCAGGGGAGTTGAATAGTTCGATCGAGAGTGGGATGAGCTGGTAAAGGCAGGTCTTCCATCATGCTGGGAACTTGGAACGACTGCGTTTGTAGGGCTAACGGTTTATGAATAGAAGCTAGCAATCATCATGAACCAGAATAATTTACCTTTGGAAAAAAATTCTCGCCTAAAAGCGGAAACAATAATTTCCGACCTAAGAAAGGAGTTCTCCCTTCTTTGCCAAATTAAACAGCGGCTGGCCATCCAAGTGGATTACACCGAGCTAACAAATATTCAGGCTCTAGTAGAGACTTTCGTCACTATACCATCAGTAGGAGAGAGTACATGGTAGAAAGGCAGTGAATATATCAACACTCTAGCCTCCACATCATCTTGCCAATCACTACCTCCTCTCAGTCGCAAAACTGGTTCGTCCACGTCATCAGCACTTCCCAGTAAACTGTAATCAGGTACTCCTCTCCGTCCTAAAAAATGAAACTCATGTTCGGGCCCAAGTAGCCAATTTACTTTCATTTCTTATGTATTGTAAAATCGAGTGAAATATTTATTTCACCCTCTTCACTTTTATTTTCCTTTTATTGTTATGTTTTCGTTTAGTGCCTTCGTTAAGACCACTATGTAGATGATGAGAGGCCTTCTTCCTCATCATCATTTTTGTTTTTTCTGGAGACCCCAAACAGAAAGATACCTTGAGGGGGAATATTTTGTCTAAAAAATATCTTTTCACAGGGCTCAGCAGAAAAATATAAGAAATGAAATCTGAAGCTGAGAAAGGGTTCCATATTTTTCAAAGTAGAAACTGCTAGTTGTGAATTTTCCTTTTTGTAAAGTTTTGAGATACGTTCATAGTGTATGTTGGAAGATCCCATTGGGCAATAGAAACGAAGCTACTCTCTTGTGAAATGGATTAAAAATGAGATGAGTTACAGTCTGTATTTTCTCAGTTATGTTTTAATATAATGTTCATTTGTATTTCCATCACTTTTCTTGTATCAAAAGCTTTCCGAATGCAAGTGTTGATTATTTAGATATGAATTTATCTTGAAGGGTACTCATATCTACTTGTCTGCTACACTTTAAATATGGCTCGAGGCACAATATTCTGTTCATGTTTTATTTACATCACTGTCTATCTTCTGATGTTAGTGGGGTGCATTCTTATGCTAGGATAAGCCTACCTTAAGTTAATTTTCCCTTTCATGTTCTGCCATTGTTTCCATACTCATTTATTTTGGTAACTATTTACTAGTCTCATGCTCGGCCCTCTTCACAGAAGTTAGTTTTATGTCTACTTCTAACACTCACTTATAGACCCTTATGCTATATCACTAGAAGTCATTATTATCCATTTTTTGTCTTTGATGTCTTGGTCCCATTCCAGAAAACTTTAATCCCTTTTTATAACAAAAGGCCTTGTGTTATCAGCTGTAAGAAATCATTTTCGAAACCTCTTGTCTTAAGATGTCCTAGGCACTGGTCTTTGACAACTCAAGGCTATCTCTTGGAGCTACAACATCTTTTTGGCATCGTTGTTGGGGTTGAAATTTTAATATCTTGTCCCTGGGATACAAAAAAACCGCATTCACCCTTCAAAATCAGGTGAGCACGAAGGGTTGAGAGTTGTAGATTTCTCATCTTGGCGACTCCACTTTATTTTAAAGCTCAAATTCATTTTTAGTCCTGGCTTATCATAAGCCCCACCTAAGGTTAGATACTTCTCAGTTAAGAACTCCTTCTGTGTCTAACCCGGAGAAAATTGTGTTCAAAATAATTTGGAAGGAAAAGCAGCCAACACACACTGATATACCCAGGTTCTCATTAGAAGACTCTTCGTCATCCTCTCAGCAAGCTCAAGTTCAGAGCCGTGGTTCCACTACTAGAGTACTTGAATGCCCACCAAATAACCCTTTCCTTAAGAATTAGGACATAAAAGATGAAGCAGAATCAATAGAAACTTCTAGATCCTTCTTGCATCCCACTTCGGAAGCCGAAGAAATAAAGCAAGTGACTATCCCTCAAATTCCACTTGCCCAAGCCAATTCAGAAACCACCTTTCAACACATTCCCATTGTCGTTCATCAAAATCCCCCTCTAGCTCCACCACCTCCCATGGTAGTTCCTGGCTTCTTGTTAAATAAATATGCCCCCCTAGCATTGCCACAGATTCTAAGTGACATGCCCCAAGACTACATGAAGCTCTTACCCCGGTTTACCGAGGAAGATAGTAGTGCTGCTCAAAAGCATCTGGAAGATTTATGTGCCTTCGTAGAGAATTTCAATGTGGAACATTCACACTGATATACCCAGGTTCTCATTAGAAGACTCTTCGTCATCCTCTCAGCAAGCTCAAGTTCAGAGCCGTGGTTCCACTACTAGAGTACTTGAATGCCCACCAAATAACCCTTTCCTTAAGAATTAGGACATAAAAGATGAAGCAGAATCAATAGAAACTTCTAGATCCTTCTTGCATCCCACTTCGGAAGCCGAAGAAATAAAGCAAGTGACTATCCCTCAAATTCCACTTGCCCAAGCCAATTCAGAAACCACCTTTCAACACATTCCCATTGTCGTTCATCAAAATCCCCCTCTAGCTCCACCACCTCCCATGGTAGTTCCTGGCTTCTTGTTAAATAAATATGCCCCCCTAGCATTGCCACAGATTCTAAGTGACATGCCCCAAGACTACATGAAGCTCTTACCCCGGTTTACCGAGGAAGATAGTAGTGCTGCTCAAAAGCATCTGGAAGATTTATGTGCCTTCGTAGAGAATTTCAATGTGGAACATTTGGACGTAGTGTTAAGACTTTTCGTTCAATATCTAGATGGGGAAGCTCAGAAGTGGTTCAAGACTCTTGGAGACCACACCATCACTAATTGGGAGGAGATGGAAAATGATTTCACTCGAAAGTGGGGAGAGAAAAGAGACCATGGTTATTGTCTCACAGAGTTCAACGCATTAAATAAAAGACATAATGAATACGTGTATGAATTTATAAAGAGATTCAACAAGCTATACACCAACCTACCAGCTGATATGAAGCCTCCTGAAATAGCTGCTAAGGTAGTGTTTGTGGGAGCATTTGAATCTGAGTTTGATTTCACCCTAAGAGAGAGGAAATCTGCTTCTCTAGACCAAGCTCAGACCGATGCATTAGAGGTAGAAGCCAACTTCACTTCTATAGGGAAATCGAAGGGGCGGTTGGACCATGAATTCAAATGAAGGGGTAAAGAAGAGGCTTCTTCTTCAAACCAAGAAAGAGAGGTAGAAGATTATAAGATTGAGGAAATGAACAAGATGATTAAGAATCTTTCAAATAAACTGGTGAAATTAGAGCTTGAAGCAAATAATGCATCATCTCGGCCATCTCTGATTGCTCCTAACAAGGGTTATAACCCACAGTATCGGAAGCCACCTCTGCAGATATTGCAATGGGACAGAAAGGAGCAACAAGATCACATACAACCCCCTCTATATTTGGAAGGGAAGATGGAGGGTCCTACTGAAGATGCTCCCGATGGACAAGATGATCAGTACCTTACCTATTCGAAAGGGGAGGAGGTAGAGATTTCTATACAAAAGGAAGAAGAGGAAGAGAAAGCAAAATCCACTGAAGATCTTGACATTGATGATTATTGCAGACAGTTCGTGGATTTCATGCAAGCCCAATTCCACAAGAAATATGATCTTCGATATTCTAGGAAAAGGACTCGTACTCAAGATCAAGATAAAGAGTCGCCTCCTAAGGAGTCGGTCTCTCAGAAGGTGGATAATAGAGGTAAGAAACCTATTGAAGAGCCCTTGCATCAGAAAGTTACCCCTCCCTCTTCATCTAAGTCAGTACTTGATCCCCTTGCAAGTCCTAAATATATTCCTGCTGATGCAAAGCCTCAAGTCCTTCCTAAAGAACCAAAGGAGACCATCGTGGAAAAGTGTCCCGTTGTGTTTAATCTTAAAAAAGAACTGGAGAAAGTTAAGATCCTTGTCCCTTTAGTTGACCTCTTGAAGCAACCCTCTTATAAAGCTTAGGTGTATCAGTTTATGCTTCATCATGGTGTAGATCCTCCTCTCGATAGTCTTAACCTTCAAGAGGAGAGGCCTATGGTAGTATTTGGCCCACATGTAGAAGAACTGGATTCAAAAACCCTACCCTTTTATGTATCCCTGGTCATCCATGATTTGCTGTTGCATAATTGTATGTTGGACTTAGGAGAATCGCATAATCTATTACCTATGTCAGTCATGGAGTAGTTAGGGTTGCAAATCACTCATCCGTATAAGGTCCTCTATTCTTTTGATTCCAAGAGGGTCAAATGCCTGGGGATGATTAAAGACCTAGTGGTGAACTTGGCCCAGATCCCGGCCAAAAGCGTTGTTATGGACATAGTGGTGCTGACATCCCAACCCAGTTTGGAATGTTGTTGTCCAGATCATGGGGAAACAAAATTGGAGGGTCATTAATCTTGACCTCACTTATGCAACCATTCCAGTATTTGGGGGCAAGAAAGGAGGCTGTATCAGGAATCAAGATTCGTGAAGATGGTGACCAGAGCTGATGGCTCAGTCAATTCTCCGGTATACAGCAAGGAGGGGGAGTTTTCCTGCCTAATGCTCAAGGAGGACCAAGAGTTTTTACAAGAACCAGCATTCAGCATGTTGAGACCAAAACAACCCACAAGTAATGAAGAAAAGGGGATGTGGACTCTGCACTTCGATCGAGCAAATTCAAGGGAAGGAAATGGAGCGGGGGTCCTCTTAATCTCCCCTACTAGAAAATTGGTCCCTTTCTCTTTTAAATTGGAGTATGAAGCCACAAATAATGTAGTAGAGTATGGGGCACTACTTTTGGGGTTAAAAATTTCCAAAAATATGAACATTGAGAGTCTCAAAGTTTTTGGAGATTCAGAGCTAGTGGTGAGGCAGACTAAGAATCAGTGCCAAGAAAAATACTCTCGGTTAAGAGCATACAGAAATGAAGTATGGGACCTGTTGGATAACTTTTTCCTAACGTTTAATATATAGTTTATGCCAAGAGATGAGAATAGGATGGTTGATTCCCTCGCTGTAGCAGCAAGTAATTTCTGTCCACCCCAGAATTCGCTCTTGAGATACGAAGTGGAAGTGCATTATCATCCCTCTATCCCAGATAATGTCAAACACTAGCAGGTGTTTAAAGATGAGGAGCAGATGAAGCGTTTCATGGAGACTATCGAAGAGTTTTCTAATTTTGTCATTGATACCGGAGAAGAAGAAGAGACTGAAGAAAAACCTCAGAACAAATGGCAAGAGACAGTGGTTGGGCACAGGGTGTTGCAACTGAAAGGGAACGTGATCCCCAGAGGTATGGTACCTTTGGAAAGATTATTTTATAAAAATGATGTCCCTGTTAGCCCTAAAAAATCGACCGATGAAGCTCAAGTAGGCGATGTAAATATCGGGACAGAAGAGGATCCTAAAATTGTAAAATTGTCTAAGAGAGTTCTAGAAAAATACAGAGAAAAATACTTCAAATTGTTCTGTTCCTACAGAGATGTTTTCGCTTGGTCATACCAAGATATGAAAACATTTGATACCAATGTCATACAACATAAAATCCCACTGAGGGGATATTCCACGCCACATAAGAAAAATTTAAGGCAGATCAACCATTTTCTGCTCCCTTCCATAGAGAAAGAAATCAAGAAGTTGCCGAAGGCTAAGATCATTGTGTCTCTGAGATATTCAGAGTGGGTGGCCAACCTAGTCCTAGTCCGAAAGAAGAACGGAGAAATAAGGCTATGTGTAGACTTTCAAAATCTAAACAGAGCATCCCTTAAAGATAACTATCCTCTCCCCAAGATTGACCACATACTGCAGAAGGTGGTGGGATCCTCTCGAATGTCCATGATGGATGGTTGTTCTGGATATAACCAGGTGATAGTCCTCCTCGAAGATCAAAAGAAGATAGCATTTACCACACCATGGGGTACTTTCATGTACGCCCGAATGCCTTTCGGCCTAATAAATGTGGGAGCTACTTTCCAGCGGGCGATGGACATTGCTTTCGTAGGAGAGAAAGACAAGTTCGTGGTGGTATATCTGGATGATATCACCATTTTTTTGAAGGATGAATCTGAACATATTGAACATTTTGTGCCAGAATTTTGACAAGTGTCACAGGTATGGTTTGTCCCTAAATCCTCAAAAATATTTGTTTACTTTAGAAGAGGGAAAATTATTAGGGCATATTGTAACTAAAGCTGGAGTAAATATTGATCCAAAAAGAATAGAGGTAATTAACGACATATCCTTACCTTGAAACAAGAAGGAGGTTCAAGTATTCCTTGGATGCATAAATTTTTTGAGAAGATTCATCCCGAACTACACAGAAATAGTTCGGCATATCACTAAAATGCTTAGAAAAACAATGATGTAAAATGGATGCTAGAGTTAAGAGAAGCATTCAACAGAATTAAAAGTTCCTTTGTAAAAGCACCAGTACTGGTGGGACCAGACTATGGTAAGCCCTTCATGATCTTCTCATTTTCATCCCCACATACTGTAGTTGTAGTATTAGTACATAAAAAATGAAGATGGGTATGAGCAGCCCAATGCCTTTTTCAGTCAGGCGCTTTGGGATGCCAAGTTAAAGTATAACATTTTTAGAAGAAGGCATATGCCCTGGTAAAGTCCCTAAAAGCTTTCAGAATGTATGTGTTGCAGTCAACCATAACTACTTTCGTGCCCACGACCACAGTGAAAGACATCTTGATTCAAGGGGATAGCGAAGGAAAGAGAGGTAAATGGATCGCTAAGATTCAATAATATGAATTGGACATTTTCCCCATGAAGCTTATCAAAGGTCTGGGTTTAGAAAATTTTTTGTCTGAGTCAAACTGCCAGGCTTTGGGCATAAATTTATCTATGCAGGGTGGAGAATTACTTGAAGGTACAGATGAGCAACCCGGTATAGAAACTACTGCACAAAAAACTCACATGAAGTACTTGCTTAGTACCTAGTATAAAGATATTGTACAATACCTTTTAACTCTCAGGTGTCCGTTAAACTTCGATAAGACAAAATATCGAACCCTGAGGTCGAAGTCCCAGAAATACATCATTGAAAATAGTTGATTATATTGGAAAGACCCTTCGGGAATCTTACTCTTATGTCTCACAGAGTCGGAGGTGGAGGAGGTCATGGTTGAATTCCATGAAGGCATCTGTGCAGGTAATTATAGTTGGTGATCCACAACTCACAAGATATTGAAAGCGGGATTCTTCTGGCCTAGATTGTTTGGGGATGTACATGCTCGGGTTAGGGCGTGCGAGAAATGTCAAAGGTTTGCTGAAAAATAGAAATTTTCACCCTTACCTATGATTCTAGTACATATAGAAGAGCCTTTTCAGCAATGGGGAATCGACTTTATTAGAGAGATTCACTCGGAGTCAAGTGGTCGAAACAAGTGGATCCTCACCACCACTGACTACTTCACCAAGTGGGTAGAGGAAATACCCATGAGAAACGCCACCGACGCAGTTGTCATAAAGTTCCTGGAGGAGAACATCATATCCAGATTTGGCTACCCAACCAAAGTTGTGACAGATAACGCTCATGCTTTCAAGTCTGCCAAATTCACCAATTTTTGTCAGAAATACAACATCACCTTGGGGCACTCTACAACCTATTATCCCCAAGGAAATGGACTACTAGAGTCTTCAAATAAGACATTGGTAAGGGAATTAAATAAATCCATAAACGAAAGTCAGAAAAACTGGGACTCTTAGCTAAAATTCACGCTCTGGGTGAATAGAGTCACTAGTAAAAGGTCAACAGGCAAGTCACCCCATGAACTGGTTTGTGGCCGAGTAGCTGTTTTTCCAATTCAACTCGCCTTGCCTATGACTAGGTTCCTCTAGGATAGCAAGGAATAGCCCAACAATCTCAGCGGAAGAATGAACTAGCTAGTTGAGCTAGAAGAGACTCGGAGTCAAGTGAATGACAGGTTAGCAGAATATCAAGAAAAGATTAAGGGCTTGTTTGATCAACATGAAAAAGACAGAGAAATGCAGCCCATGGATTTAGTACTAAGATGGGACCTCAGAAGAGCTGAGAAATGTAAGCATGGAAAGTTTGACCCATTGTGGTTTGGGCCATTCAATATTTCTGAGGTGAAAGGCAACAACACCTTCATACTGGAAAACCTAGAAGGTGACTTGATCAGGGCACTCGTAAATGGGCAGTTCCTAAAACTCTATTTTCAATACTGACCAAGGTCTCAGAGGTCCACTGTATATAGTGTATATATCTGTTTTTTTTAAATTCACTTTTGCTGTTTCGTTTTGCCATAGGAGTGTTTGAAAATTTTGAGGAGGCTCTGGCTCTCAAGGAATAAACGACAAATGGTCTGCGGAGTTATCGACACGTTCAAGGATGAAAGTGTCGTCCCCAAGTGGAGCCAATGTTGTTTCGTCAGCCCGCACCTTAAGCAAAAAAGAGAAAAGCAAAAATAAATAAAGAAAGGGTCCATAAAGATAAGTGGGGTAAGTGAATATAAAGGTAGTATGGCACGCAAATCACCTCATGATAAGAGCGCGGACAAAAGGTTGAAGGCACTAAAAAATTAAACAAAAAGGGGGCCACATACATATGTCAGATAACTAAAAGGGAGTGCCATGTGCAGGGATTCCGGGGGTACTAAGGATGGAAGGAGGAGGGCGGAGATCTACCCCCTGGAGCATATGACATCACTTGATGGCGTGACAAGTTTTAAGCTTCCCGTGGGGTGATGGATTGTTATAGGAGGGTCTCACGAGCTCCCGATGGAACTTTAAGTGGAACCCTTGAGGAAGACATGTGGCGCTATGAAAAAAAAGGTAAGGTAAGTTAGGAAAGCCAGTACAAGACCAGTACTGGTATTAACCCAGCGCGTGGCTTGCACCTACTTGGCTCCTGATAGCCAACAACCTATTGCCACGCACCCCATTGTCGACGTCCTTATGACATCAACCCTACAGTGGGAACCCTAACCTCATTTTCTACAAATATAGTTATTTTTAATCCTGTTTTACACCACTCTTAGTAAGATACTCGTTTTTACGAATCTGTCTTGTAGGGAAGCTTGAATTCCAATACCAGGTCACTTTCAACCCCTATGTCGCTTTCCCCCTCAGGTTTCCTCACTGTTTGCAGGTATTTAGTCATTCCTTTGCCTCGCCCTTTTCCTTCTATTTTATTTTTAAAAATGGTCATGGGGAAAGAAAAGCCCAAAACAAAATATGAACCCGAAACTCCCTGGGCTCGTGAGGTCCGGATTGTTCCCCGGACCTGAACCCCTCATTGACGCTCACGCGCAGATTCATGACCCGCTCTACCCCTTTAGTGTATCTCGCCTTAGCCCCGAGTTGTTTGAATCCTATGTGAAGGACCAAGACCAGTTCAGGGTCGTCTAGTTAGGCCTGTATTATCAGATTGCCCTGACCACATATCCAGTTATCGAGTTTATAAGTTGGCTCAGTGAAGCCTATGATGAACGCAGGGATTTATTCTTATTGGCACAGGGTAATAAGATTTTCCGCATATCTCCCGAGCTCATAAAGGAAGCCCTTCGTTTCCCCCACAGTCAGAGTTATGTCAATTTCACTGAGTTATCCCTATCCCGACAGTTTTCAAAGTTTCCCTGGAAGCAAATAAGCGAGTTCCTTAGTTTTATTTCAGATTATCGTCTTACGACTATCCCACCTTCAGATATGGTTCCCTTGGCCACTTTCAGAGATAATGTCAAACCTATCCTTGCTTTCATTTCAGTGTTACTAGGTCTCAGGGAGGTCGGGCGGGTGTCAAAAGAATGCATAGCTCTCCTTTGGCTCATGTCTCAAAAGGGTGTTCTTTTGGATATCCCTACTTTCCTATCCTCGCCCATTCAAACCCAATTCCAAGAGCTACCCTCTTCTAGGGCTTTCCGGTTCTGTTCATTAGTGTTTTATCTCTTCCTATTTGAGCATGATAGTACGTTCGAGGCCCTAGGCCTCGAAAATATTTCGAAGGCAAACTCCCAGCCAAGAACTTTCTTTGAGTGGAACGTATCTGTACATCAACAACCTAACGGGAGGGGTTACACGAAGTTCTTGAATGGATTCATGTCCATAGCCTACACCATCATAAACGACAACCCTCCTCCCAAAATATTTCTCGAGCAGAAGGACTGGCTGCAGTTTGGTGATGAAGATAGCACAAGAGATTGGTACCTGTATGACGACTACACTAAGATCAGTGTCTATGGCGCAGACGTACCCCCTACCGCCTACCGGTGTTTCCTGCTATGCAGATTTTTTCCCTTTAGTACATTCGTCAAACCCTGAAGACTGACCAATTCCACTTCGTTTCTGCGAAGAAAGGATACATTCTCAAGCTCCCTACCTCTGTCGGCCCCTTCACCATAAATTCAAGGCACGCCCTCTTGACAGTGGAAACGCTGCTTCAAGGGTTGGATCTGATACAAGAAAAATCTTGGCCCTATGACCCGAAAGGGATCCTTTCGAATAGGAAAAGGAAAATAAAGTCGACTGCTTATGTGCATGAGACTGTGCCCTTCATTGAGTGGAGAGCTAACCTTGATACATGGCCTTTGGCTTCACAGATGGAGGCTGAATCTTCAGCTGCAGAAGGAAGGGGCGACACTACTTCCGCGAGAACTAAAAGAAAAGGGCAAGCCGATGAGGCATATGCTTCAGGAGGACAAGAAGGCATGGACATGTGCGAGGGGTCCTGTCCCTCCAAGAAACAGAGAACTGATGAAGTGGAGATTGTATGGGAAGAGCCCTCGCAGGAGGAGTTGGTCCGATACGGGGAGCCTGACAGAAGCAAGCCCAGTTTCACAATTACTTATGACGGTGCTTCCTCGTCAGAACTCTATGGGTTATCACAGGCCATTTCAGTTAACAGAGCCGAAGTGATGGAAGAAATAGGCAACAGAAACATAACTACATGAGAGAAACTGCGAGCAGAATTGGGATTCGTGAACAAATACCATACTCGGCTCACCACTAAGCTAGATATGGATAAAGAACAGCTGATAATCGCCATTACAGAGGCAGTGCTGCAGCCTACAACCGAAGGAGCTAGTTACCGAGCTTTGGAATTCGCTTTAAATCTGGCTAACATCCCTATAACAGACAAGCTTGGTGTGCACCAATGTATTGGAGATATGTTGAGAGATGAAGTGGTAAAGCTTGCGCTCTCTCTAAGGAAACTTGAAGACAAGTACAACGCAGTGTTGGAAAATCATAGGAAATAAAGAGCTAGTGCCAGAGCCATAAATAACAATCTGCAAAATCTCAGGAGGGTAGTAAGGGAAAAGGGGAGTGATAAGGATGCAGTTCAGAAGAAGCTCATGCGGTTCGGAAGAAGCTCCTCCTTGTGTTGGAAATATGATGCAGAGTGTTGTCCTTGATGGCAACCCACTAAATGAAGATGAAGACATGCGACTGTTGACATGTGTTGTCCTTGATGGAAAACCACCTGATGAAGTTATTCTTGACTTGATGGACTTGGTAAATGATGTAAATCTGATGTTTGTTGACAATATGATGCTAAGTGTTGTCCTTGAAAGGCAACCCACTTGATGAAGATAATGACAACTTACTTGATGAAGTTGTGCTTGAGAGAATATGTTCCTGATGAAGAAAATATGATGTATCTACAGTATGTACAAAAGGCAATGAAGAAAGGAATTCAGAATGTGCTCAAAATATGATGAAAAGAGTATGTCTCTTTGTATACGTGGATTTGCCTAAGGGAAGTCGCGTATGCACGCGGAAAGGAACGTTCCAAGTCGGGTATGGGCAAAAGTGCTCAAAAAGTGAAAAACCAAGGGTAACCACCATGGTATTGACCCATTGTATTGGGTAATGATCCGCCTAATTGACCCCGTCCAGGTAGTTTTGGGCTTATGGTATTGTTTTGGTCCATGGTATTGAAAAAGGGGCTCATGGTATTGGAAAAGGATAAACCTATATAAGGAGAAGAAATTCATTGTGCAAATCATGAGTGTGGGTGCAAGATGTCTGAGCTTGAATGAATACTTCTCTCTGAAGTATATCTGAATGGAAAGGGTTACACTTGAATGATAAATCTGAATGTATGATGCGCCAATGATGAAGAAGGGGATCTAGATCTGAAATATACTTGTATCTCTAGATCTGCTTATGGAAGGCTTAGATCTGTGATGAGGCGAACATCTAGGCGAACATCTGTCTGACGAACATATGTCCGAAGTAAAAAGGCAAATCTGAACCGACATTCGATTCAGAGAAGTATGATGCTCTATAATGATTGAAGATATATACGCTACTTCGTCAAGGAGGAAGGTGATATACGTTAAAATTAGTCGATGAGTTGTATGCGCAATGAAATATACACTGAGGTATACGCTGGTTTGTGTGGACTAAAGCGCGTATATACGCGACATCAGTAAAGGGAAAGCGCGTATGCAAACTAGGGTTTGCTGAAGCAAGGGGTATGAAATATCTGATCTGTTCTGCTGTGTTTCTGCTATCTGATCTGTGTTGATAAATATCTGTTGGTAATGTATGTTTGTGCTTAAAAGCATGGAAAGGGTCCAGTATGAAAATATGATGAAATGTGGCCTGCAAGTGGTGTTCTATTGAAGTTGTTGGATCCAGTGTGAAAATTGATGAAACGTGGTCCAAGGTGGTGCTGAGGGTTGTAGCCTTCGGCCGTGGGTCATAGCTCCCTTCCGTGTGATACTGTAAACGCAGACTGGGGTCGTGCTCCTTCCTGTGTGAGGTCAAACGAGTCGGGGTGGGTTGGAGCTCCCTTTCCAGAGAGGCCGGGTAAACGAGCGTTGTGGGCGGGTGCCTACGTGCCGGTCAAGTCTGCAGTCTCATACCAAAGACATATGTTGTAACATGTTTTCTCTATAATAAAAATATTGAAGGCTGAGCAACTGCAGCGGTGGTTTTCTCCCGACTTGGGTTTCCACCTAAAAATCCTGGTGTTCATGTGTGATGCTTTGTGTGATGGTTTATTATGTTCTTACTGCACATGTTTACTGTTTATATAACATCTAATGAATGAATGATGGAATGATATAAGTGAAGAACTAATGGCATAATTAGATCTCTGTGTATACGCGAGTTTTATGAAGGATATCCACGTGTATACGCTAGTTGGCTTCAGCAAAGTAGCGTATGGGTTTTAGAGCATGAAAAAGTAAAAAAGTTTCAGTTTGCCCTAAATACTGATTCACCCCCCCTCTCAGTATTTTTCCCAACAATTGGTATCAGAGCAGGTCCTTGTGCAGAAGCTTGATCGCTTAAAGGAGATCCGTCGCAATGGGAAGTCAAGAAGGAGTAATGTCTATAAAGCCACCTCTATTCAATGGAAGCAATCCGATATTCTGGAAGGTACGTACAAAAGCATATCTGCAAAGTCTTGGTGCAGATGTATGGGCAATCGTGGAAGAAGGTTATCAATACCCGGCAAGTATTCCTACTGATGCAGCTGAAAGAAAGAAGTATGAAATCAATGCAAAAGCAGTGAATGTCTTATTGGGAAGCATGTCTGAATCAGAATTTTCTAAAGTGATGCAGCTACATTCAGCAAAAGAAATATGGGACAAAATCATTCTAAGCTATGAAGGAGACACAAAGGTAAAAAGTGTAAAACTCCAAACTCTTAGAATTGAATATGAAAATTTGAAGATGCATAGTGATGAGAGTGTTGCCAGTTTCTTTCTTCGTCTGGATGATATTGTAAATCGAATGAGAAATTTGGGTGAAACCATAACTGATACTACTCTGGTTGAAAAGGTCTTAAGATCCTTGACTTCAAAATTTGACTCTAAAGTTTCATCTATTGAAGAAAGGCAAGATCTGCAAACGCTTACTATTGTTCAATTACATGGTACTCTGACTGCTTTTGAAATGAGACAAGGAGGTCCTTCTCAAATAAGAGAAGTTGCTTTTAAGGCATCTACAAAAGGAAAGGAAAAGGAAGTTTTCAAAGAATCCAGCTATATATCCGATGAAGAAGAAGCAAATTTCGTGAGAAAGCTCCAACTAGGTACTGGAAGATTCAAAGGTAAGCTTCCCTTCAAATGTTTTGAGTGTGGAAAGGTTGGTCACTATGCTGCTAAATGTCCTTATAGAGAAAAGCATGGTAAAGGGAAACAATTTGAAAAGAGAAAGAGTTATTATGCAAAAGAAGATGATGATGAAGTGTCCAATGAAGATGAAGAAGATTCTGACCAAGATCTGAAAGTGCTCATGGCTAAGAAGCAAAAGAAGAAGGCTACTCGAAACAAGAAGATACCTCAGAAATCATGTATAGCAAAAATTGAAGAAGATGAACTAGGTATTAATCGTTGTTCTTGTCTCTTACTTAACTGCATGTGCAAAGATTATGATAGTGAAAGTGACAGTATGGATCCAGAAGTTTCTGACGAAGCTCTACAAATACTCATGGCAAAGAAGGAAAAGAAGAAGGCCACTTGTAATACTCTTCTTTGTGCAAACAATAGTGAAGATAGCGAAAGTAAAGTTGTGGATCTAGAAGAAGCTATCAAGATCAAAGTTGAAGAACAACAAAAGGAAATTGATAAGAAAGAATCTATCAACAAAGAAATGATCTCTCAAATGGAAAAACAAATCGAAATGCTGAATGGATAGGTGGACAAGTATCAAAGGTTTCATACTTATGCATCCGAACGAATTAAAGAACTAGAAGCAGAAATCAACAATCTAAATGAAGATCTCAAAGAATCACGCATGAAGAATGAAGGACTTGAAGCTGCAGTCATCTCTCTACAAGCAGATCTAGAAGCATCAAGTAAGAAAAATAAGGAACCTCTACAATCTTTTGAAAAGGAAGGCCTTGAAGCAGGAATCATCTCTCTCAAAGAAGATCTGGAAAAATCAAAGAAGAAAAATGAAGAGCTGGAACAAACATGTGAAGAAAACGAAAATTGGCTAAAAGAAGAGATTCTAAATCTGAAGGATCAAGTAGAAGATGGAAGAAGGAAGGAAGAAAGCATGACAAAGTAATGTCAAGCCTTGGAGGTTGAGGTAAACATTCTCAAAGGTAAATTAGAAGAAAAGGTTAAACTTTTGAGGTTTCAAGATAGTACTAATATTTTGGACAATATTCTGAGTAATCAAAGGTCTCCTGCTATCAAACTTGGTCTTGGTTTCCATGAAATTGTTAAAGGAGAATCTAGCTCACAAGGAGGTGCTAAAGAATCAAAGGACATCAATGCAAAATCTGAAGTGTTGAAAGAGTCAAAAGATCAACCAACAATCATGAATTCTCAAAGGAATTCATTCAAGAATGTTGAATGTTTTAAATGTCATAATTATGGGCATGTTGCAGCAAATTGCAGAAGCAGAACAATTCAGCCACAAACAAACAAGTTCTACTCAGAAAGGTACTCTAGTAGCTTCAAGGGATATTGTTTTTCATGTAACAAGTATGGACATAAAGCAGCTGATTGTAAAAGGAGGAAGAGTAGAAATACTCATTATGATTCTTATGCTTATTTCTCTGGACACATGAGATGTTATTCTTGTAACAAGTATGGACATGTAGAAAACGAATGCAGGTTGAACAGATATGAGAAATTGGATGACCTCCAACACACAAATAGAAAGTTTAAACAAATCTGGAAAAAGATGGAGGGATGGAATAAGAATCAATCTAGAGAAGAAAAGGATACTTTTGTGGATGCTCTAGAAGATAATGATTTTCTTGAAGAAAACACTCAATTCAAGATGGAGGACCGATCAGAAACGTAGGGAATTCTGACCCTACTGCAGTCATCCGCTTCTGAAGCTGACTTTTCTTATTGACTGCAGGAATGATGTGGGATACATTATGAGTTTTAGTAATGTATCGTCACAAAGGGAGCAATGAATGATGTCTCTCATGGTTGATTTGATTATTCTGGTTATGTTTACTTCTGACAGTGCATATGATATGGAAAGGACAGGTACAGGAGGTACAAACTCAGCAAGAAATGAAGGAAGATGAAAATTTTCTATGCTTCATTTTCCATACGCGGGTTATATTAACAAAAGTCGCGTATACACGTGAGTTCCAGCTGACACAGCCGCGTATGCATTAATGATAAGAAAATTTATCTGATAGCTGAAGATCTGGAGCAGAGGTTCAAGGGGAGCATCAGTCTGACTGCTGATGATGGCACTGTTAGCATTATTCTGGTTATACTCATGATAATGAAATGATACATGGGTTCTTGTGTTGAAGATTATGGATGAAGCCTGGTTGTTTTATGATGAAGAGCATTCGTTGTTGAGATGAAAGTCTTATAATTCAGAGATGAGGACAGATCATGAAGAGATTGTTGCTGATGACTTGCTGTTGAAGGTGCTTCAGATTGCACAAGCTAAGGAAGAGCACTGGTTTAGGGGAAGCAGCAGGTTGAATACTAATGATTGCATTGTTGGCAATATGACTGCTTATTCTTTGTTTTTTTTTGTGATACTCATGCTCAAATGATGATGACTTGGTACATGGTTTATTATGATGAGTTTTTGAGCCCTGGTTGCTGATAAGTATCTTTTGTACTCCCACATGGATGAGTTGGATGTCATTTGATTCAGAAATAAATCATGCAGAATATGTTACTATGGTTGAGAGATCTTTTGCCTACATATGTTACTTCATGTTAAATCTTGAAGATCATGGTGATGTTGGACCACATGGATGATTGCTTGACACATATTTGAAGATGTTGTTTTGGTATGATAATCTCTCTTAAAGGTTGTATTGATGCTGCAAAGAATATGAAGGCTTGGTTACTATTGTGCTGATGCTACAACCGTTGGATGACGCTTGAAGACAAAACTACACTATTCTATCTATCTGTAGTCCAGGGAAGCATTCAAATGTCTTAGAAAGAAGCTGATCACTGTCTTTGCCTTACAAAGAATCAGATCTGGTTGAAATTTAGAAGATGGCTTGGGATACGCGGGTTTCCTGAAACACAGTCGCGTATGTACGCGAGTTCCTGCACATAAAACCGCGTATGTTTGGTTGCTGACAATTTTTGGTTGGTTCAGCGCTCTTCAGCACAGCTGCAGTGCTGTTTGGTATCTCTGATACTGTTTGGTATCTCTGGTGGTGTTCCAGTTCTCATAATTCTGTTTCTAATGTTTTGATGAAGATGCCTTGATTATTTGTTGGTGGAAGTTTTCAGGATGCACAAACTAAGGGGGAGCCTTAGTCATTTGGAAAGGATGCTTGGATGCACAGATTCAGGGGGAGCATTGGCTTTGCTGAGTATAATGCATTATTGGCATTATGATGGTTCTGAAATATGTTCTCTTTCTTGAGGACTTTCTGGTGTTGGTCTTAAAAGTTATATTTGTAGTTTGATGAAAAGGTCTTGTTGAGACCCATGGTGTAAAATTGTAATATTCAGTCATGTAAGGACCTGTCAAACTTGTAAACCCACTTGGTTGGGTAGCTGAGTCAAATTTTGTAAACCCACTTGGTTGGGTAGCTGAGTCAAATTTGTAAACCCACTTGGTTGGGTAGCTGAGTCTCATATGTAAATCCACTTGGATGGATAATTGATGTAAGTATGAGTCTTTGGTGATAGGAAGTTCATAGAGTCATGTACTTCATTGAAAATATGTTTGAAGATTTAGCATGAACTGAGGGGGAGCTTGGCCACTTCAGCACATATCAGATCTGCAGAACGTTTCTTCCACTTGAGGAGAAAAGGGGAAGAGTATGTTGGTTTTTGATCCGCCCTTTGCCCTTGATGTCAAAGGGGGAGAGTGACATGGTGTTTGAATGAAGAGACAGAATGGTGTCAAATATTTGGGAGAGTGACATGGTGTCATTGTATTCTTAATGTATCTATTCGTTGGTTGCCATCAAGTCCAAAGGGGGAGATTGTTGAAATATGATGCGCAGTGTTGTCCTTGATGGCAAAGACATGCGACTATTGACATGTATTGTCCTTGATGGCAAACCACCTGATGAAGTTATTCTTGACTTGATGGATTTGGTAAAATATGTGATATGATGTTTGTTGACAATATGATGCTGAGTGTTGTCCTTGAAAGGCAACCCACTTGATGAAGATAATGACAACTTACTTGATGAAGTTGTGCTAGAGAGAATATGTTCTTGATGAAGAAAACATGATGTATCTACAGTGTGTACAGAAGGCAATGAAGAAAAGAATTCAGAATGTGCTCAAAGTATGATGAAAAGAGTATGTCTCTATGTATACGCGGATCTGTCTAAGGGAAGTCGCGTATGCACGCGGAAAAGAACGTGCCAAGTCGCGTATGGGCTAAAGCGCTCAAAAAGTGCAAAACCAAGGGTAACCACCATGGTATTGACCCATTGTATTGGGTAATGATCCGCCTAGTTGACCCCGTCCAGGTAGTTTTGGGCTCATGGTATTGTTTTGGCCCATGGTATTGAAAAAGGGGCTCATGGTATTGAAAAGGATAATCCTATATAAGGAGAAGAAATTCATTGTGCAAATCATGATGTGGGTGCAAGATGTCTGAGCTTGAATGAATACTTCTCTCTGAAGTAGATCTGAATGGAAAGGGTTACACTTGAAGATAAATCTGAATGTATGATGCACCAATGATGAAGAAGGGGATCTAGATCTGAAATGCACTTGTATCTACTAGATCTGCTTATGGAAGGCCTAGATCCGTGATGAAGCGAACATCTAGGCGAACATCTGTCTGAAGCAAAAGGGTAGATCTGAACTGAATATCTGATCTGATGAAGTATGTTGCTCTGTAATGATTGAAGATATATACGCTACTTCGACGCGGAGGAAGCGCGTATATACGCAGCTTAGTTGAAGGAAGTAGGCGCGCAATGAAATATGTACCGAGTATACGCTCGGTTGATGTGGACGGAAGCACGTATATACGCGATACATCGCAGTTGAAAGCGCGCAGTAAACTAGGGTTTGTCAAGCAAGGGTATGAAATATCTGATCTGTTCGATGTGTTTCTCGCTTATCTGATCTCAGGCGGACATGTATCTGGTGATGTATGTTTGTGCTAAAAGTATGAAAGGTCCAAGATGAAAGTATGATGAAACGGGCCTTGGGGCAAGTTGTGTTCTATTGAAGTTGCTGGATCCAGTGTGAAAATTGATGAAACGTGGTCCAAGGTGGTGCTGAGGGTTGTAGCCTTCAGTCAGGGGGTTGTAGCTCCCTTCCAGGAGAGGCTGGTAAACGAGATCAGGGGGTCGAAGCTCCCTTCCAGGTGAGGCTGGTAAACGAGTCAGGGGGTTGGAGCTCCCTTCCAGGAGAGGCTGGTAAACGAGCTTGTGTGGTGCCTCGCGTGTCGGGTAAAGTCTCGCGCCTAAAGACATATGTTGTAAGATGTTTTCTCTATAATAAAATATTGAAGGCTGAGCAACTACAGCGGTGGTTTTCTCCCGACTTGGGTTTCCACCTAAAATCCTGGTGTTCATGTGTGATGCTTATGTGTGATGGTTTAATCTGTTCTTACTGCACATGTTTATTGTTTAAAGAACATATAATGAATGAATGATGGAATGATATAAGTGAAGAACTAATGGAACAATTAGATCTCTGTGTATACGCGAGTTTTATGAAGGATATCCGCGTGTATATGCTACTTGGCTTCATCAAAGTAGCATATGGGTTTAAGGAATGAAAAAGTAAAAAGTTTTGAATATGCAGTAAATACTGATTCACCCCCCCCTCTCAGTATTTTTCCCAACTGGCTTGATATGGAAGTAGAGAACTCGGAAGGCTACTGATCAAAGAGGCCAAAAATTACGTGAAAGAATTTACAAATGGACAAGAGATTGATTGGGTGGAGAGAGAGAAATCAGCTCTAGCTAATTCATTGAGTTAAAGAAAGAGGCATGGATGACATGGGGATAGTTAGGTTTCAGGTAGAGATTATATGATTTATAGGGAAAATGGACAAGCATGTCGTGACCCCAACTTCAATGAACACAGCTTCTCTGGAGCAGCTAACTAAAGCACATGTATACAGTGCCAGAAAATGAATCATGTATGCCACTGATAGAAACTGGAGAGCTAAGTCGGCGACAATCTGATAAGGTGGTAGAAGCTTATAGGATGAGGTTGGAAAATGAAAAGAGAGAAGACGTACGGAAAACCACAGCAAAAGTGTTAAACTCACTCGGATGAAGGAAATGTGACCCTCACAGAAGCCGGGTGCACTACATACGACGGAACATCATATCAGAGGTGAGAAAACACTAGAAATACCTCACTCTGATGGATGACAAGAATATAACGGTCTATTTATTCAAAGTGAAGTTGGAGGAGGGGCAGGAGGAGGCAGAAGCAAAGGTGGAAATGGCTAAAAGGTATATCAGCTACTTGAATGGATTGGACCCTGAAGAGCTTCTCACTCAAGGAATCAAAGATCGTTTTAGAGGAGTGATGGAAGTCACAAGAGTGATCGAAAGGGAGACTGTGCATGCAAATGCACTGAGTTTTTTAGAGCAGGTTGCCAGGCGATTTGAATAGTTCGATCGAGAGTGGGATGAGCTGGTAAAGGCAGGTCTTCCATCATGCTAGGAACCTGAAACAACTGCGATTATAGGGCTAATGGTCTATGAACACAAGCTAGTAGTCATCATGAACCAGACCGATTTACCTTTGGAAAAAACTGCTCTCCTAAAGGCGGAAACAATAATTTCCGCCCTAAGCAAGGAGTTCTCCCTTCTTTGCCAAATTAAACAGCAGCTGGTCATCCAAGTGGATTACACCGAGCTAACAAATATTCAGGCTCTAGTAGATACTTTCATCACTATGCTGTCACCAAGAGAGAGTATATGGCAGAAATGCAGTGAATATATCAACACTCCAGCCTCCACATCATTTCGCTATTCGCTACCTCCTCTGAGTCACAAAACTAGTTCGTCCGTGTCATTAGCACTTCCCAGTAAACCGTCATCAGGTGCTCCTCTCCGTCCTAAGAAATGAAACTCATGTTCGCGCCGAGGTGGCCAATTTACTTTCATTTCATATGTATTGTAAAATTGGGTGAAATGTTTATTTCACCCTCTGCACTTTTATTTTCCTTTTATTGTTATGTTTTCGGTTAGCGCCTTTGTTAAGGCCACTACGCGGATGATGAGAGGCCTTCTTCCTCATCATCATTTTTGTTTTTGATGGAGACCACAAACAGAAAGATACCTTGAGGGGGAATATTTTGTCTAAAAAATATCTTTTCGCAAGGCTCAGCAGAAAGCTATAAGAAATGAAATCTGAAGCTGAGAAAGGGTTCCAGATTTTTCAGAGCAGAAACTGCTAGTTGTGAATTTTCCTTTTTGTAAAGTTTTGAGATACGTTCATAGTGTATGTTGGAAGATCCCGTTGGGCAATATAAATGAAGCTATTCTCTTGTGAAATGGATTCAAAATGAGATGAGTTACAGTCTGTGTTTTCTCAGTTATGGTTTAATATAAATGTTCATTTGTATTTCCATCACTTTTCCTGTATTGAAAGCTTTCGGAATGCGGGTGTTGATTATTTAGATATGAATTTATCTTGAAGGGTACTCATATATACTTGTCTGCTACACTTTAAATATGGCTCGAGGCATGATATTATGTTCATGTTTTATTTACATCACCATCTATCTTATGATGTTAGTGGTGAGGATTCTTATGCTAGTATAAACCTACCTTAAGCTAGTTTTCCCTTTCATGTTCTGCCATTGTTTCCATACTCATTTATTTTGGTAACTGTTTACTAGTCTCATGCTCAGCCGTCTTCACAGCAGTTAGTTTTATGTCTGCTTCTAATGCTCACTTATAGACCCTTATGCTATATCACTGGAAGTCATTATTATCCATTTCTTGTCTCTGATGTCTTGGTCCAATACCAGAAAACTTTAATCCCTTTTTATAACAAGAGGCCCTGTGTTATCAGCTATAAGAAAGCCTTTTCGAAACCTCTTGTCTTAAGATGTCTTAGGCACTAGTCTTTGACAACTCAAGGTTGTCTCTAGGACCTACAATAGTTGGGAAAATCCCTAAGTAAGTGGTTTTCTTGGGAACAATTCCCTTATTCTGGTAGGGGATATAAACTTCACTACCTCTTCTAGGGAAATTTGGGGATTAGAGCTTGTTTTGATCCCATGATAACCTATTTTTCATAAATGTTACAAGAAATAAATCCCCTCTATGTTAACCCTAATCCTTTGGATCCAACATAGAGAAATGGAAAGGTAGTGGATGAAGTAATAGCTAAGAGATTGGACATATTTCTAATAGAAGGCCATCTTGTTGAAAATTTTGGAAGGTGTAGATCATGGATTAGTTAGGGAATAATTTCATATCACCTTCTCGTTTTCCCTGAATTAGATTTTGAATATCATAGGATTAAATAATCTTTTAAATTCAACCGTTCATGACCTGAATTGGACTCCTTCAAGTCATTGATTAGATATTTCTAGCAGAATAGCTCAATGATTAATTTATTTGTTGTTATGGAATCCCTTGTTTGGAAACTGAAGAAACTTAGGAATGTCATTGTAGGTTGGGAAAGAAAAAGAATAGAGTTTAAAGAAGAATTTTTAACCCTGGAGGAAGAATATGAAAAAATCTCATGTGTCCTTCATTAATTTATATTTCTCAACTAAGATAAACATAGGATTAGTTCATTAGAATCCAAGAAATTGCAGATATTAAGGATAAAAGACTAGCATTGGAGGATGAAGAGTAGGGAATCTTGGATAAAGCTAGGGGATGACAACCTTAAATTTTTCCACAGGTTTTCTAATCATAGAAGTATTAATAGTTCCATTTGGGAAATAGAGAAGGTGGGTGGTATTATCAAGTCGACACAAAAAGGGTTAGAATTTTCTATTATGAAATATTTTTCCTCTTTTTTCATGGACCCAGAAACTAATAAAATTTTAGCCCAATTGCAAGTCATTCAGTAGTATCCGAGACTATTCACTTCTAAGGATTTTGGAAATATATGGAGACCTATCACATTGCCCGAAATTGAAGGGATCTTCAAACTTTTTGTTAAGGAAAAACGTTCAAGGTTGGATGGTCGAAATGTGGAACTCTTCCTTTCATTTTTTGACCTTTTGGAGGAATATATTTCTTAAGCTACGGAATATTGTATAATGAATGGGAAATTATTTAAATCCATGAATGAAATCTATTTAACACTGATTCAAAAATACTCTAAATATATGAACTTTAACAACCACATACCCATTTCATAATGAAACTTGATTTATAAGATCATCACTATAGTTATTTCCAACAAGATAAAAAATAAATTGGCAGATAAGATGTCCGAATAACAATTTGGCTTCCTGACATATGGGAAAATCAACGATGCTATTGGTGTAGCCCAGGAGAAAATTCACTCCATTAAAATAAAAAAATCTGGAATTCATGGTTCTCAAGATGGCCTGATGGCCTTATCAATGCTTATGACAAAGTGAACTAAGCATTCTTAAGATTGATTTTACTTCAAAAAGGTTTGGAGCTAGATTATATAATGGGTTGCATGAGTTCAGCAGAATTTTCGTTTTTGATCATCGGGTCCCCTTCTAAAAATTTCACCATCACAAGAGGTCTTATAAAGGGGCGCCCATTATCCCCTCTCCTTTTCCTTCTATTCATGGAAGGATTGAGCCTCGTATTACTGAAGGAAAAAAATGGGATAAAAGTATCACTCTTACATTACATTACTCATTTTATTTTTGTGCACAATGTATTGTTGATAGGGGTTGGAATAGTATATGAATGGTAGGTGTTATCTAGAGTGATAAAACTATTCTTTCATGCCTCTCGTATGGAGGTATGTAGGAAAAAATATTATTTTCTAATGAATGGGTTTAATACAAATACCCTATCTCACATAAAGTATTTCTTCCATTTCAAATGGAAGAACTAGGCAAATGCTTCAAATAATTGGGTTTTATCTCAAACCCAATTGTTATCAAAAAGAGGATTGGATGTGGCTTCTTAGAAAAGTTGATAAACGTGTTGGCATGTGGTGTTAAATATGGCTCTCTATGGGAGGAAGAATGGTTCTAGTGCAATATGTATTAGAAAATATTATATTCTTTTGCATGCCATTTTCAAATATTTCCAAATATATTCTGAGCAAAATAAGACAAAAAATGTTTATTTTTTTGTGGACAGGCTAGAAAAGTAGGGAAGGGGTTCATATTATTAATTGGAAAAATCTATCTAGGCCAAACAATCCAGGAGGTTGAGGATTTAAGAATCTAGTTTGGCTTGGCAAGGAACTAGTAATGAAAAACTTGTGGCGAGAATTTTTTCGAGGAGCATTGTGGATTCAAGTTATTTGGGATAATTACCTTATAAAATTGGCAGTGGTCGATTGGATTAAAAAAGAAGTTATTAAGTCAGTGCTCGGGGGTTCAATTGTCTGGAAGGCCTTCATGGAATCCTTTCCATTTTTCTTTAGATGGTTGGCTTAGAATATTGGGGATGAAAATAGGTGATACTTGGGAAAGACACCTTTTTAGGAGGAGCATCTTGCCTGCATAAATTGTCGCAGGAGTTGATAACTATCATAAACTATAAGGGTTACTAAATTCTAAACAATTTCAAGAAGGTTAAGTCCAATAAATTTTATTGTGGTTACTATATGGGTTCTCAGTAGATATTGGATTGGTAGGTGATCAAGCACAAGAATGGAATACTTGTGTAAAGTGAATGTATAATAATGACATATTCCTAAATGACTCAAATGATTCCATGGTTTGGATCTAAGATATTACTTCTAGAAAGGTGAAAGTGAGGCTTTCTTATGAATCCATATTACACTTAGTTGTAGACCATAATTTCCATTAGTGGACCATTTTAATTTGGAAATGGACCATTCCAAACAAGTTTATATGTTTCATACGGTTAGTTATATAAAATAAAATCTTAACCTAGGAAAATCTCTAGAAAAGAGCCTTTCTAGCCCAAACCTATGTAGTATTTATAAGATTGAAGGATAAAAACTTATATCATCTCTTTTTCTTCTGTAAATTTGCACAATAATCAAGGAAATTAGTACTACAGGTTTTAGGAATAAAAGAAAATATATGGTAGATCCCTTTTGTGGAATTTTTGCAATATTAGAGTATCAAGATCATGAAACACTACACCGTTCGAATCATTATGGCCCGAGGAATATGAAATTTAAGGAATAGGGTTATCTTCAATAATTTTTCTACTAATATAAATACATAATCTCCCATGATTGTGGGTTTTTATAGGGAATACAATCATATAAATAAAATAAAAAAGGCCGAGAAGGAATAGAATTCCTATTCTGTTAGAATGCTTCCCGGTGGGATTCTTTAATGGTGCAACACAAGGGGAAATATGTGGGGGTGGAGGTCTTATCAAAATAGTAGGAAACAATTCTTATTAGTTTATAATTGGTATCGAACAAGAATCAAATACAAAATCAAAATTTATTTCATATTTGGCACTTGTGTTTTTATTTTTATTTTAAAAGAATAAGATTCTTACACATTCTTGGTGACTCCAAATGTGTGATAGACTGGTTGGAAGGTAAAACACAACTTGAGATATTAAACTTAGACTATTGGAAATATAGGATCTTAGAGATGAAGGAGAAATTTAAGGAAATCATATTCAAACATATTCATAGAGAAATAAAAACTACAATTGATGCTTTGTCAAAAAAAGCACTATACATGGACACATGTTTTCTAATTTATAAAGAGAAAATTATTGATACTATTGTTCTTTATTAGACATTTTAGACATAGGTTAAATTTAATTAATGATGGTGTATTATGGTCATAAGTTGTAACAACCCTGGTGAAAATTCCATGTAATAAAAGTTAATAAAGGAAAAATAATAACCACGCTTGATGGGACACATATTCCAAGCTAAATGTTGGGAAAAACAACCTAGCAGGTGTTCATTTGGTATATTATGGCTAAAGGAAATTGGAAAAGGCACTTGCTAAGGCTTTGGAAATGCAAAGTGGCATTTATTGGCATTTATATATGAAAATAATGGAAAATAGGAGAAGATGGAGATGAAAGGCCACAGGTTGCATATGAGGAGGAAAATGAAATAAAATAATGGAAAATGAAGATAATAGAAGCCCCATTAATAAAAAGGCTTCTGAATATTATTTGGCAAGCTTTTGTCAGTGCATTTTCGAGCTCTCTCATCACTCTCTCTCTCTCTCTCATACTTATATTTTTCTTGGAGTGCTCTTGGAGAGTGTGTATACATGGTGATTTGGAGCAAGAATGAAAAGTAAGAGAAGGAAAGTGCAAGAGGAAATTGGGATCAACAACTACATCGGGTTTTCATTGTGGGTATCGAGTTGCATGTATTTTTCATCACTAGTTTTGTAATGCATGGTGTATGCATATGGTTTATTGGTCATGATTTTTCATTGGCAAGGAGGATTTCCTAGATTGATATTGGATTTTCCTAGCCTTGCAATTTCTTGGATAACCATTGTGTTGTGGGTTCCTTTCATTGCTTTTTTTTGGTTATCACGTTACTTTAGTTTTGGGTTGAGTTATTAGTTCCTGGAAGCCTTGGTTAGAAAAATTCTCTGGAAGCCCAACGAAAAACTATGGGATGAGTTGCTAGTCTTGGAAGCCTTGGTTGGAAAAATTCTTTGGAATCCCTAAGTGTGTTGAGTTACTAGTCCTAGAAGCCCTGGTTGGAAAAATGCTCTGGAAGCCCTGTAACAATTGGAGTTTAGTTACTAGTCCTAGAATCCCTGGTTGGAATAAAAAATTTGGAGCATTGTAACAACTTGGATAGAGATCAATTCATGATGGTTATGATGTGCAACCGTGAGGTGTAATCACTGTTTGAGGGTTGAGGTGGTTTGGCCTTTGGAAGCCTTGGATTGAATTTGATTGATGTGTTTTATGATATCCCACATTAATGCTTGGAATATGGAACGGGGGTGATTGGCTAAAGTGAGACTTGGATCAACAAATATATGGTCGGGTGGAACGTGGTAGTCCGATATTTGGCTGGTTTCTACATTCATTAATGAGCAATTAATTCCCTTGGTATTTGGTATGAAAATGTATTAATTTATGTTTGGAGTCTATTGATGTTGTGTCCATGGTATTTATGTTGTTATTATGTTGGTTATGAGCATGTAATTTTACAGTGCTGATGTATGGATCTCCACATGTTTTTACTTGTAAATGAATGCGCAATGTATCTATGGTCAAATAGATTGTATTGAAGTTAATGATGTAGGGGAGCAATGCTTCTTGGAAATTCTGAGATAAGTATGAGACCTATTTTTTTTTTTTTGTTGTTTATATTTGTAGCTTTCATGTTTGTGACATGTTTGAAAAAATGCCTGTCATGGCTAGGAGGGGTCCAAATAATTTCTTATTGATGTGATTGATTTCATATCATTGTCCTATTTTTATTTATCATCTATGAACTTTTCATGAAGTTCTAGGCAGAGCACTGGGTTCTAGGATTGAAAATGTTGCTCAGTTCCTAGGGATGTTGGCACAGAACTGAGGAATTGGGGCCATGGATGATGGAATGTTGTGTTATGCATACGTCTACATTCTCTTGGATACTGGAATGCAAGCCTGTGCATGCTTTTATGGCTCAAAGAGGTCAAAAGGTCAGTGTGACCCAGGGGTAAGAAGCTTGATTGGTTGGGTTACCTCCTTGGGGTGTTTTTGTTGCTATACAAGGTCTCTATGTTGAGTTTATGTCAATTTCACTTCCTTAAGGTCACCGAGGAGGTTGAATATCATTATAGTAGCCTCTCATTACTATTTTACCTGGTTTTCTAGTCACTTTGGTAGATGTGGGAAGACGATGCTATAGAGTGGTATCAAAGCGTGGTTGTGCTCTCCTTGGGCGGTGTGTTGGTCATGCATTCAAGTCAGTTGCATATGTGTTCCTTATGCTTGTAGTCCATGCGCATGTTTCATTTGCAGGGTTTTGATCATGTTTGTAGTGATTTTGTCATGTAAAGGCTGAAGGTGTTGTTGTAGGATGTGTCGTCTTGAGTGCATGTCGGTTATGCATTTTTTATGCATGTCGGTGTCTATATGTTGTTATTCATGCATTATCATGGTTAAGGTTCTTATGCATAAGGTCATTTTATGCAATTAGGTCATCATGATGATATTTTTATGTTATGATGCTAATGTTTTGGTTGAGATAGAGTAGGAGATGCAGATCATTAAAGTGATGTTGCAACAATGGACTTTGGGGTAAGAGAAGATCATCATAAAAGTTTTTATGCTTGACATGCAGGTATGTGATTCATGGTTGTTGTAAGCATTAGGGTTACTTATATTCTTTTCATTCTATTGTTATTATGGTTACATGTGTGATAAATTCTAGTTGATCAGTGTAGTCATATGCATTATGGTTATGTGTATGCATTTCATTTCATTGTTTTTATGGTTACATACATGATAGGTGTTAATTAACTAGTGTGATCATATGTGCATGTGTTGGTTAGACAAGAATGGTATTAACTTGATGACTATGTTATATGTTTTTGATGAAAATGTTATATGGTAACTTTTAGTTAGCTCAATGAGTATGTTATATGTTGTTGATAAGAATTTTATATGTTAACTTGTACCTAGCTCGATGATTATGTTAAATTTTGTTGATGATAATGTTATATGTTAGCTTATGGTTGTTATATGTTAGTTAACTTGATTATTAGGTTAATAGCATTAATATCTTGATTTCATATGTATCATGCTAAATTCGATTGGCCAATGCATATGGTTAGGGTTATGACATTCAGGTATGAGTCAACTTATTTGTGACATTGTGTTGTACTAATCTAGACTGATTATACATATGTGATTGTTATGCATGAACAAAAAAATGTTTATGAGCTTATGATGTGAACATGTTAGCTAGTTATTGTTATGGATATCATGTTCTTATTTATGTTTGAGTTGATATGTTGTGAAGTTATGTCGTGTTAATCTAGATTGATTGTGCAAACAAGATAGCCTCCCCTGAGATACATTAAGGTATGAGTTTTCTTATGTTGTCTACTTGGTGTTTGAATGTTTGATTATGTCATTTATTTGGTGTTTGATTGTTTTGTGTCTATTAGGTCATCTATTTTTTGTTGAATTTTTTATTAATCACATGATATGAGTATGTGTTTATAATATTGCATGAAGAAAAGATCTTGATTGCAGAATCTGGATTATCCACAATATCATAAAACGATTGTCGACATTTCGAATCCTAGCAGGGATCCATCTTCAGGATGAGAAATGAATGAAGAATGAAATAAGGTCACAAGATGGATCCCTTTTCAACCTTCTTTCATTCTTCATTCATTTCTTGTCCTGAAGATGGATCCCTGTTGGGATTCGAAACGTCGACAATTGTTTTATGATACTATGGATAATTCGGATTCTGCAATCAACAAAAACCAAAGAAGTTTGAAAAACAAGAAATAATCTTGTTTTAAGATGGTTGTACTAACACATATGTGTTCATATAGCTTATATGTACTTGAGTATAATAGGTGACAATTGTAGAATTATGTCTAATGACTATGAGTTGACTATGGATTATGACACGATTGTTAGTCTTGGTAAAGGTTGATTTCAAATTGATAAATATTATTATCTTGATATTTGGAACATGTGGTTGAAATGTGTGAATAGTTGCAAGGAAACATGCTTGGCATCAACATGATAAGCTAATAGTTGAATTTTTTATATGGCTAATAGTTGGGTGATGTGATAGCATATGATAAAAATCAATTGTAGAAAAGTAATTGGTAAAAGAAAGTAATTGGGTAAGAATTCCTTGGCTATGTTTGGAAACCCTAATTCCAAGAAAATGAGTGCTCTGCATACAAGAAGTCTTCTTAACCTTGATTTTGTTTGACATTATGTGGACATGTGTTAATGAACATGTATTTGACAGGTATATCAGTTAGTTTCTAGTTATAGCTAGATTTGTCAAGGAATTAGAGTCCCTTGAGAGATGATATATGTATGTGTTCAGATACAAGGCAGCGTGATTGGCACAACAAGGTAAGATGACTAGTATATTGCTATATTTATCTATGTGGTGACAATTATGTGGTCATGGAAATATGATGTAGGGGATACATGGAAAAAGAGACTGCCATGAAATCTTGAAGAAGGCTTAGGTTCAACTTTCCTCTGGAAGCATTGGGAACCATGGGGTTGAGTCATGGTGGTTGTTGATAGTCTTTTAAATTTGGTCTTTTGTGATTTGTTGAGGCTTGATTTGTGGTCTTGATTGCATCTAGTGTATGATCATTCCACTTTGTTCATGGTTTCTTATTGATCCATGGTTTTCTTCTTTTGTTTCTTGTGCTTACATTTTATGTTTTGAGTCTTGGGCATTAGTTTGGAAAGGCATAAGTTAATGGAGCTTTGGGAGAGTTGAATGAACCCAGTAGGTGATGCAAGACTCAGATGAAGCCTAGTGCATGTATAAGGGAAACTAAAGGTGAAAGCATGACATCCGGTTGGATTGGTTGGGTCCATTGGTGTAAATGGATGGTGGCAGGACAGTCATGAGAAAGTTAACAGGAAAGGGTAAAGTTATTGGATATGAGGTGTTAGACACCTTGGTTATGTTGGGAACTAATTTTCTCAATGTTGTGCACTCTATGCACACATAAAGGGAGTTCTCTTAACCTTGACCTTATGCTATCTGGTAATTCTGATGTGATCATGATTATGTTGGTGTTTATATATGTATACATGTATGTATATATGTATGGCATGTATGATAGGGTCATCATCGATAATGGTTGTTTGATGCTAAATATTTATATGTATATATATGTGGATATATGTCATTGTCTAATAGGATGATGATTGTTTTATGCTAATTATTATATGTGTATGTATCTATGTATCCATGTCACTATCTGACAAGGTTTTCAAGGATCATTCTTTTGGAGGGATGATTTATTATGTAGTTGAATGGCATGAAGAGGCTCTCGGTCTTATGAGGAATACAGTGGGAAGAGTAGTCCTGAAAGATATATGAGTTAAGTGACATGCGGACATGAATTGATATTATATGCTTGTACTATTCTTATGTTTATGTTATGGACAGGTAATGTTGAGGGGCACATTAGAGGAATGAAAGTGTGTGATATCCGACATGCTAGGATAAGCATGGATAGTGGAAATATGGTAGAAGCAAGGCTTCTTTTGGGGTAAGTGTGTGGTCTATGGATGTGAAGTACTATTTTTGTGTATATGTTTTGCATGTTGTATATTCATTGATTGTACCTACGGTGATGTGTACATGTAACATATTTAGTATTTTTTACATATGATGTTGTATGCTTGTGGTATATATATTGTTGTGTATATTGCATATGTAGTGCAAGGTATAGATGGTGCTATGTACGTGTTGGAAATGTGGTGTTGTCTACATATCGTATTGTACGCATGTTGGATATGTCGTGTTGTGTGCATATCAGGGAAAATTTTAAGGATGGAATTTTATCTTAAAGTTTAGAAACCTTGGCGAATCTTACTAGTCCCTAGTATGTCAATTGTAAAAAATTTAATGATATTTTGTAAAAATATTTAGGTTTTTAATTTTTTTATATTAGTATATATAAAATTTTGGCGATTTTTAGGGTAAAATAATTTTATACTATAAAATTTGGGCAAATTAATTTTCAAATAAATGGAAAAACGTGAATATGTTTTTTGGAAAAAGCATGGAAAATTAGCCCACCTATGAATATTAGCTCCTAAAATTTTCCCTGGTGCATATGGTGTTGTGTGCATGTTGGATATGCATTGTTATGTACGTATGGTGTTATGTATAGTTTGTATATGCATTGTTATGTACATATAGTTTTGCTTGTGTGTTATACGTATGGTTTATGTACATATGGTGTTGTGTGCATGATTGTACATGTGGTGTTGTGTGCATATGGTATTGTGTACATGTGGTGTTCTGTACATGTCCTGCATATGGTGTTATGTACATGTGGTATGATGTACACATTCTGCAGTTAGTGTGGTGTACATTTGGCATTTTGTACACATTGTACAAGTGGTGTCATGTACATGTGATGTTATGCACATGTTATGTAGGTAGTGTTGTTTCCATGTGGTGCTATGTAGATGTTGATCATATGGTACTGATATACATGTGGTATTGTGTGCATGTCGTACATGTTGTGGTGCAGGCATACAATACTCTATGTATGCATGGCGTAGTCATGGTATCGTGATATGTGTATCGGTTGTGTTGTACTTTGTGTATGTATATGTGTTGTGTTGTACACCAGATGTATGTGTATGCATTTTATTGTGTTGTACACCAGGTGTAGGTGTAAGTTTTGTGTTGTACACCAGGTGTAGGTGTACGTGTCATGTTGTACACCGGATGTGATGTATGTGTTGTGTTGTGTTGTACACCAAATGAAGGTGTATGTATTGTGTTGTATTTTACACCAGTTGTAGGTGTATGTGTTGTATGTCGGTGTAGGCATATGTATTGTGTTGTATTGTACATCGGGTTTAAGTGTATGTGTTGTATGTCGGTGTGGGTGTATGTATTATGTGGTTTTGTATGCCTTCTATGAATGTACGTGTTGTATACCATGTGTATGTGTATGTAGTTGAAGAGAAGGAACTAGGTGCTTGCCGAGTGTGGAAATTGATACGGTATGGGTAAAAACGAAAAAAGGAAGAAGTAAGGACTGATGAAGGATAAGTATCAGTATTTTATTTAAGTCTTGTTATGCATGTCATCTATGATTCTAACTTATGATGGTTACATATTATTTATAATTATGGTTTATGGTGATTTCATGTGATTCGTGATTTTAATGATGGTTTTGTTTTGAGCTAACCAGATGTGGTATGTTTATACATGATGATTTGATCAAAAAACTAGTTTGACTTGTTGTGGAAAGAAGTAAACAAGAGTGCAAGTGTACTTTATTGATGGGCTACCAATGAGATATTATTTGAAGTTATTTCAATTTATTTTGAATCTAATGGGAATTATGTGCTTTGTACAAGAATGAATGAACATGCTCGGTTGGGTGGTTGAAACCAACTGAAAGAACTAGCAGCATCAACAAAAGGAATTAGAACATGTAGCAGTATGTTGGTAAATCACTTCAGGAGTAAGCCTCTTGTGGGACACTAGTACCCAATAGTGTCCATTGATTTCCATGAGCATGCTTGACTGATATGTTGGTTTTGAGGCAAGGATATGCCTTGGTTTTATATCTTCCCATGTAAGAATGCATTGCCAAGGGATGGACTACCTGGAATGGGGGTGCCAGAAGAACTTGGAAGGTGAGTGACTGCATGGAAGGGGGTGACGGATTGCCTGAGGGACTATGTAGCAGAGAATGGAAGGTTGGGGATGGATTTTTTCTGTCATTAGCATTTCCATATGGAATCAGGTGCACACTGGGAGTGTAAACTAGAACAATGAGTCAGTAATTGTTCACGGAGAGTACAATAGCGCAATATTGTAGCGCTAGACATTGGATGTAGAATTTGACTATGAAAGTGGATTTTGGACTTCCTGGGAAGGAAGTGAATCTTGGTACTACTTTGAGGGTGGAGGTGTGAGCCTCTAGATTCCCTTGTTACTGATACGGGCATCATATCATTTTATTTTTTGGTTGAGCAACTGTGTATATGTGTATATGTGTATATTATTGTAAATACCGTAATAAGATGTGTTATAAATCTCTAGTATGCGGTATGTTGTTGTGTTTTCAACAGGTTTAGTATTGTACATACTACAACAAGCTAAGTTATAAAGCTCCATGGGAATTATGTTTGCTTTTCAATGGTTTTTATGAGGGATATGTGTGGTTGAACACCAAGGATGGTGTCCCCCAAGGGGGAGGGTTATGTAACAGCCCTAGTGAAACTTCCATGTAAAAAAATTTGATAAAGGAAAAATAGTAACTACAGTTGGTGGGACACATATTCCAAGCTGAATTTTGGGAAAAACATCCAAGCGAGTGTCCATTTGGTTTATTATGGCTAAAGGAAATTGGGAAAGGAAATGGCTAAGGCTTTGGAAAGGAAAAGTGGCATTTATTGGAATTTATTTATGAAAATAATGGAAAATAAGAGAAAAGGGAGATGAAAGGTCACATGTTGCATGTGAGGAGGAAAATGAAGGAAAATAATGGAAAATGAAGAAAATAGAGGCCTCATTAATAAAAAGGCTTCTAAGGATTAGTTTGTAAGATTTTGTCAATCCATTTTAGATCTCTCTCATTACTCTCTCTCTCTCTCTCTCTCTCTCTCTCTCTCATACTTAGAGTTTTCTTGGATAATTTTTGGAGAGTGTAGATTCTTGTTGATTTGGAGCAAGAAGGAAAAGGAAGAGTAGGAAAGTGCAAGAGGACATCAGGATCATCAACTACAAAGGATTTTGATTGCAGGTATTGAGTTGCATGTATGTTTTACTCACTAGTTTTTTCATGCATGGTGTATGCATGTAGATTCTTGGTCATGATTTGTTATTATCATGGAGGATTGCCTGGATTGACCATGGATTTTCCTAGCCTTTCCATTTCCTGGATAGCCATGGTGTTATGGGTTCCTTTCATTGTTTTTTTTTGGTTGGTTCTCATGTTCCTTTAGTTTTTGTTTGAGTTATTAGTTCCTGGAAGCCTTGGTTATACAAATTATCTGGAAGCCCGACGGACAACTGTGGGTTGAGTTACTAGTCCTGGAATCCTTGGTTGGAAAAATGCTTTGGAAGCACTAGGCAGGTTGACATTAGGGGAATTTTGAGGTCTAAAATGGGCCTCCTAAGAAAAATGTACAACCAAAATAATCTTTATAAGAACCAATAGGATTCAAGATGATGATGTCAACCATGGGGATGATTCACAATTTTTTAAGTAAAAGGGTAAAAATATTAAAAATTAATAAAATAATAAAACTACTTTTTCAACTAGTATTTTCAACTTATCTCCCAAAGTTTTTACTCAAATTTCGAGTGGGAGTACTCATTGGATGCATAATTTAATTCCTCATCCAAGGAGTATCCATGTTGCATACTTTCGATGGACCTTGCCAAGCGAAAAATGAGAAATACATGAAAAAACGTGATTGCAATCACGTTTTTCATGTATTTCTCATTTTTCGCTTAGTAGGGTCCATCGAAAGTATGCAACATGGGTACTCCTTGGATGAGGAATTAAATTTTTCATCTAACAAGTTCTCCCGCTCAAAATTTGAGTAAAAAATTTGGGAGATAAGTTGAAAAAATAGTTTTTTCTTTTTTCCTCTAAAATTTGATGATGTCATCAAATCTTATTCTATTATTTCCACTATTATTTTATAATTTCCTTAGGAGGCCCATTTTAGACCTCAAAATTCCCCCAATGGTTACTAGTCCTAGAAGCCCTATTTGGAAAAAGGCTCTGGAATCCCTCTAAAATTTGGGGTTGAGTTACTATTCCTGGAAGCCTTGGTTGGAAAAAACACTCTGGAGTTGTGGATTAGCTTGGATAGACATCAATCTATGATGGTTATGATGTCCAATCGTGAGGTGGAACCAGTGGTTGAGGGTTGAGGTGGTTTGGCCTTTGGAAGCACTGGATTGGTTTTCATTGATGTGTTTGATGATATCCCACATTCATGCTAGGAATATGGCATGGGGGTGATTGGTTGAAGTGAGACTTGGCACATCTAATCTACAGTCAAGTGGAACACTATAGTCCCATCTCTAGTTGGTTTCTACATTCATTAATGATAACTTCATTCTTTTTTTATTGGGTATTCAAATATATTAATTTATATGTGGATTCTATTGTTGTTGTATCCATGGTATTTTTTGTTGTTATTATGTTGGTTATGAGCATGTATTTTTACAGTGATGATGTATGGATCTCCCCATGTTTTTACTTGTAAATGATTGTGCAATGTATCTATGGTCAAATATATTATATTCCAGTGAATTATGTATGGGAGAAATGCTTCTTAGCAATTATCAGATAAGTATGAGACCCCTTTTCTCTATTATGTTGTTTATACCTATAGCTTTCATGTTTGTGACATGTTTGAAAAAATTCTTGTCATGTCATGGAGGGGTCCAGATGAGTACTTATTGATGTGATTTCTTCTCTATAATTTTCCTATTGTTATTTATCATCTTTGAAATTTTCATGAAGTTCTGGGCAGAGCACTGGGTTCTGGGCCTAAAAATGTGGTTCAATTCTCGGGGGCGCTAGCACAAAACTGAGGAATTGGGGCCCTATACGTTGGCATGTTGTGTTATGCCTGCATCTATAGCCTCATCAACACTAGCATGCAAACTTGTGCCTACGTCTATGGCTCAAATAGGTCAAAATTTTAGTGTGACCCACGGGTAGGAGGCGTGATTGGTTGGGTTACATCTCGAGGGTGTTTTTGTTTTTGTACAAAGTCTGTATGTTGTGTTTCTGTTAGTTCCACTTTCTTAAGGTCACATGGGAGGTTGAATCTCATTATAGTAGCCTCTCGTCGCATGTTTTCCCCGGTGGTTTGGTTACTTGGGTAGATTTGAGAAGAGGGTGTTAAATTATAAGTTAAGTATATAGTGGTTTTCTACTTTTCCATTTTTGAAACTACATGTTTTTTCATGTTTAAGGAAGTACACAGATGTTTACAGGTTAATCTGTAACTTTTTTCTCAAGTGTGAATTATGCAAAGTGAAGGTTTTTTTTGTACATACTCAAGTTTGAGGGGCATGCTTACTGTCATAAGATTCTATATTGGTGCTTTGTTTCTATAATTGTTTTCATATATTTTTGGACTATTATATATAAAATGTTATGCTAAATGGTGCATAATTGGGTTGTATGTGTTTTTTTTTATTTAATATGAATAGAAAAGAATAAATATTATATATATATGTGTGTGTGTGTGTGTGTGTCATCTATTTCGATATATATAATATGATTTTATATATGCGTAAAAATTATAAAATTTGATTCTAATTTTAATTTTAAATATTATATTGATACTATTTAGAAACTATGTCACTCCTTATTAAATACTTTATTGTACCTTTTCTTATTATTTTTAATTTGAATTGAATTTTATTTTCTTAAATTCAATATACAAATTGTGGGTTTCATTACAAGGAAGAGACCCTCTAGCGGATGTTTTTGAGGAACCCCTTATAAAAATACCCCAGACATCCATTTTTAGTAGAGGTTACTAGAGGATATTGGTGGGTGGAGGTTTTTGTGGATGTTTTTCTTCTAGTGTGCTTATCATCCTAAACCGCATCGGTGCATTCAACTAGAGAAAGCATCGGTGCACACAAAAAATTGGCACACTAGGACACCGTGCGCTCCATACAAACCCGCACGATGCGTCTTATTAATGCAGCACACCAGTGCTTTACAAATATTCTGCACCAGTGCATCCTAAAACCCCGAACCAAACTGAAACAACCTGGTGCAGTCTTAAGAAACTGCACCGATGTGCCTATAAAACTCGTGCACTAGAAAAAGGTTAAATTAAAAAAAAAAAAATTAATAAAATTTCAAAAATCCACATTTTTCACTTTTCAAGCAGCTTCCCCAGAGCTCTCACATGCTGGGAAAATACCCGAGAGGGGGGGGGTGAATCAGTATTTAGAGCTGACTGGAAAACATTTTACTTTTTATGCATTTAATTCTTTACTTAGATTATTGCATCATTCATTCATCAGATGTTTGGTAAGTAGTAAGCATGAGCAGTAATAACAGAATCAACCATCACACACAAGAAAAACACATGAACACCAGTATTTAAGGTGGAAACCAAATTCGGTAGAAAACCACCGCTGCTGTCGTCTCTGTCTTCAATATTTATTATAAAGAAAACATCTTACAATTTTGTACTGGCGCAGACTTATACCAGCACGCAGGCACCAACCTGTAGAAGGCTACAACCTTCTCTCGTTTTCCAGTCAATACTGAAAGGGAGCTCCAACCCCATTATTTTAACACCAACTTCTACTGGCAGAAAACTTCCACTCTCATACTAAAGGCTTCAACCCTCAGTTCCACCAAATTTCTTCAATTTGTACATCAGACTTGCAGCAGGTCTTCATCATTTCTTTTGCAGATCTTCCTAGAGATTCATCATTTCTAGATCTAGAGATCTTGAACCTTCATCATATCCATAGGTGCATCGTAGATTCAGATCTATCAGAGTTCAATAAAACAGATATCTCTTAAATAGATTTATTCGTTATCAACCCCTCTTCATGCACGCCTTGTACTATAATCCTCCTCTCCTTATATAGTTTTTGCCTTTATTAAAACCATGAGTCAAAACCACCAAACCGCTGATGGTATTCTTGGACGGGATCAATTAGATAATCCAGCGGGGTCTACCCAAACCCCAAACAACTTCTCATAATCAACTTCCTTTAGTAATGACCTTCATATGTCGACCCCCAGGTTTATTCATTCCACCAACTTTGGAATAACATACAAAATGATGGCCCAACCGCTTTTCATCATAATTTATATTTAATTTAAACAACCTTGGTTAAACCCGCAAACCTTAATACATGCGTATGGGCCCTAATCGGTCATCTCCATTCGACGTGGAAGAAATCTGTGACCAACTCAACGTCTTGTGTCACTGCGGGGGCTCTCAAGGTACAGATGAAATTTTTTGGCTGGTGCCCCCTCACTTGTTGTCCCCGCAGTCAACTCGGTCAACTGCGGAGGCACTTGTCTCGATATCCGGTGTGCTATTTGTGTCCACGGGTATGGGCCCCAACGTCAACGGTCGTCTCCAATCAATGTTTGTTATCGCGTCGCGCCGCCTCATTTGATCGGACGGATATCACTCGGCGAAGATGCGCGAACAATAACGCGTGATGGCCGTCGTAATTTGGTTAACCTTTGTGCATCTTCCTCATACAACCACCTTCCGATGGCTTCCCTCCAGATCGACGGTGCTCAACAATATTGCTGGGCATCCTGGGTCAAATAATAACGCGCGATGGAGCACAGTGACAAGCGGTTTTGTGGATTCGTACAGGGACGCGTGTCGCCCGTTCTATGGAATCGCTCCCCCCTCCTCAAATACCACTCACCGTGCAAAGGTGGTGCGATAAAAACTAGAAACTGTGTTTACTGTTCGTCCTTCGTGGTTCCACCCCTTCGCTCAAGGTTCCGTCAATCCTTTGATTCATCAATGTTTCAAAACGACTCCTCCACATACTATAACGCGTTGCTTCATCAGGTTATACATTCCCCATTGTTCACTGTATCGTGGCCTTAGCAACCCGATATCATATACGGATTCACGAATCTACTCCTTCGTCAGAGCTTATGATATTTTCAGACCATGAGTAATGCTTTCACAATTCAAATAGTCTACACGTGCATAATCCCACTGTCAGTAACACAGGGACTCAAATATCCTTCCTATTGAATTCAATCAAGAATATACATATAATTCTCATAGATTTTAGAAGCAATCCCTCATCATGATATACAAATGTAACTATTTACAAGAACTTCACTTATTCTTCTCAATTTTCCAGATTTTCTATTCCTCTGTCTCTGGACAACTCTGCTTCAATTCACTGCTTGTCTCTGCTCCTTGACTGATACTGCTCTCTGTAAATGCACTCTTCCTTTGTTCTTCTCTGCTACTTTGCTTTTCTCTTTTTTTAGTTACTGTTTCAGATGCTCTTTGCCACTTCCTTTGCCATCAATGACAATATTTCCAACAATCTCCCCCTTTGGCATTGATGGAAATAATCTTCCTCTGATTGTCTTATAGAAGCCCCTTTTTGCTTTTCCTCCCCCTTTGACATCAATGGCAAAGAGTTGATCAAGATCCTTTGAACCGAAAATACCATGCTCCCCTTGAGATCATGTTGCATCTTCAAACATAATTAGAATTCCAACAATGCATCCTTTCCACAACTACCCATAAGCGGTTTTCTGTCCTTCAGGAAATCCGCATATCCAATTTAATCTTCTTTATTTAAGTATATCTGATCTTCTACATGGCAGAGACTACTCCCAGCTTCTGTCTGAGATATTCGAATGCTTCCCTGGGTAAAGGTTTGGTAAATATATCAGCAATTTGTTCTTTGGAGGGCACATATTCCAACTTCACCTTTTGTTCAAGTACTTGTTCACGTAAGAAGTGGTACTTGATGGGAATGTGCTTGGTCTTGGAATGCATAATAGGATTCTTTGAGATACTGATGGCACTTGTGTTATCACACATAATGGATATAGGAGGTGAACATTTGATTTGAAAGTCTTGTAAGGTTTGCATCATCCAGAGAAGTTGAGTGCAACATGATGCGACAACCACATATTCTGCTTATGCTATAGATAAAGCAATAGAGCTTTGATTCTTGTTGAACCAAGATACTAACCGGGGCCCCATGTAGAATGCACCACCACTAGTGCTTTTCCAATCATCAACATTTCCAGCCTAATCTGCATCAGTGTAAGCATGAAGAGTGAGATCAGCATTATTTGGGTACCATAGTCCAAAGTCTTGAGTTCCTTGTAGATATTTGAATATTCTTTTGACAGCCTGAAGGTGAGACTCTTTTGGATTAGCTTGAAATCATCAAACAATTCCAACTGCATGCATAATGTTTGGTCTAGTCCCAGTGAGATAAAGTAGACTTCCTATCATAGATCTATATTCTGGTTGATTCACTGTGGGAGAATCATCATGAGAACTGAGATTACATCCGGTTACCATTGGTGTACTTACAGGTTTGCACTCTTCCATTCCATACTTCTTCAGAATTTTCTTAAGATATTTTGTTTGTGATAAGAATATGCCATCTGTTTCTTGTTGCACTTGCAAGCCAAGAAAGAATGTTAGTTCCCCAAGTAAAGACATTTCAAATTCTTGCTGCATATCAGAAGCAAATTTCTGACTCATAGACCCTTCATTACTTCCAAAAATGATATCATCAACATATACAACCACAATCAATAGTTTATCATTTTTAGTTTTTGTGTATAAGTTTCTATCAGCAGACCCCTTTGAAAATCCTTGTTGATGAAGATATTTGTCAAGACGATAATACCATGCCCTTGGAGCTTGTTTGAGACCATATAGAGCCTTTATAAGTCTACAAACAAGATTTTCATCATTTCCCAAAATGAATCCTTCTGGTTGTTCTATATAAACTTCTTCTTCTAGATCTCCATTGAGAAAAGCAGATTTAACATCCATTTGATAAACTTTGATTTGTTGGAAGCTTGAAAAAGCAAGAAACATTCTTATGGCTTCAAGTATAGCTACAGGAGCAAAAGTTTCTTCAAATTCTATACCTTCTTGTTGAGAATACCCCTTGCAAACAAGTCTAGCTTTATTTCTTATAACATCCCCATTCTCATTTAAATTGTTTTTGAATATCCATTTAGTTCCAATGACATTTTTTTCATGAGGTCTTGGTACTAATTCCCAAGTGTGATTCTTTTCAATTTGATCAAGCTCTTCATTCATGGCTTGAATCCAACATTCATAATTTCTAGCTTGATTGACATTGTGTGGTTCAATAGTGGATAGAAATGCCAGATAGCTAGAAGATCCTACAAGAGTCATTCTTGTTTGTACACCTGATCCCTTTTCTCCCAAAATTTGAGATTCTGGATGATTCTTTTGAACATATCTGGATGGAGCCTTTTCAGATAAATCATCTTCGGGTTCTTCATTGGGTTCACTGTCTACATCATTCCCATTTGATGTAGAAGGATATATGTCATCATCGTCTTCTGTTGTTTTTTTTTCTTCTTTTGGAGCTGCAGGAGACTCATCAATAACAACATCAATACATTCAACAATCTTCCGAAGTCTTTTATTGTAACATTTATATGCTCTACTTCTAGAAGAGTAAACAAGAAGTATTCCTTCATCTGCTCTGGGTTAAAACTTGCCAATCTTTTCATCATTATTTTTGACAAAGAATTTTCTTTCAAAAACTCTAAAATGCTTCACAGTGGGAGGATTACCATACCATAGTTCATATGGAGTTTTATCACTATTTACACAAACATGTGCCTTGTTAAGAATATTTATCGTTGTATGTGCTGCTTCTCCCCAAAATGTGTCAGGTGTTCCGGAATAATAAAGCATAGCTCTATCCATTTGTTGAACTATTCTATTCATTATTTCTGCTACTCCATTTTTTTGTGGAGTACCTGCTACCGAAAACTGTCTTTTTATACCATGTTGTTCACAAAATTCAAGGAATTCATCTGATGTATATTCTCCTCCTCGATCAGATCTAAGACACTTTATTTTTAGATCTAATTCGTTTTCAACTAGTGCTTTGAAGTTATGAAATTTCTCAAATGCTTCATCTTTGTGTTTAAGAAACCCAATCCAACACATTCTAGAGAAATCATCAATAAATAAGATATAGTATTGTTCACCACGTGGTGAATTTTTCTTCACAGGTCCACATATGTCAGTATGAATTAGTTCAAGAGGCTTACTTGATGATCCTTCCTTGGCATGAAATCGCACTCTGGTTTGCTTACCGAATTGGCAATATTTGCATATGATACTTTCAGGTAGAGTAATATTGGGAAGATCACGAACAACTTTAAGTCTGCTTGATTTTTTGATTTGAGAGAAGCTCAGATGCCCCAACCTTCTATGCCATAGCCAGTTTTCTGAACATTTACTCAAGTAACATTGTTCTTTGCAGTTCTTCAATACATACAGATTGCTTGGAGTTCTCTTTCCTTTTATAATTTTTTTACCTGTATAAAGATCACGTACCACACATTCTTTTGAATTAAAGACAACTTCAGTTCCTTGATCACACATTTGACTTACACTTAACAGGTTATGCTTTAATCCATCTACATACATGACATTATTAGCTTTCACCTTTTCTTTTAGAAAAACATACCCTTTTCCCTTAATAACAACAGGAGTATCATTTCCAAATGCAACATTCTTCTCCTTTTCTAGAGCACTATATGCAAGAAGTTTGTTTTTGTCACCTGTCATGTGTTTAGAGCATCCACTATCAATGTACCATTGATTTTCTTCACCTTCTGCAAATAAAGCTATGCCACAATTTTCAACCTGTAATTCCTTCTTTTTCCACACTTTGGAGCTTGAAGGAAATTGCTCTTTTGGCTGGATTTTTCTCCTACATTCATATTCTTCATGGCCAAAGTTATTGCAATAAGCACATTCAACTTCATTTTGAAGAGGAGAAAAGTTTTTATAGGTATTCTTCTTTGTTCCAATATCCCTCCTTTTCTTTCTTGCTTCTCTTGTCATAATGGTTTTGTATGCAACACATTGAACAACTTTATGACCAAAATTGTGACATGAGAAACATTGTCCATTGAAGAAGAATTTTCTGCGATCATGAAATATTCTACTTGAATTTACCTGTTGGTTGGTGTTTCTTTGAAATGTATTATTGTTAGTGTTATTTGAATTGAGCTGGTCATGCTTTACCTGTGAAGATTCTTTATTCCCTTGCTGAGTGGCAGAATGTTGTATACCGGTTGTAGCTGCTTTTAGATAGTTTGGTGCTGAAGTCTGAGAAGATTCTCCAATATATCCAAGACCTGTATTTATAAAAGGAGAATGTTGTACCTTGATAATCTCATCTAAGGTTTCAGATCCTTTAGCAAATCTAAGATTCAAAGTCTTCACTTTCTCAATTTCTTTTCTTAGAGTTACTATTTCACATTCTAATTTCTCATTGTGTTTCTCTTTTTCTTCAAGCTGATTTTTTAGAGTTTCTATGGATATTTTACTTTCTTCTAAGCATATTTTGAGTTGATTGAATTCATCAAGAAAATCATTGTCCTCTAAAGCATCCATAAAAGTATCTTTTTATTCTCTAGATTCCTTTTCAAATGCCATGAGAAGTCTAAGATCTTGTTCACATTCTTCCTCACTGTCAGATAACCCATCACTGTCTTCATGAGTATAGTAACTTTTTCTAGTGCTAAACCGGTTTTTATTCCTTCTTGCTACTTCCTTTCATTTTTCATGTGTTTCTTTGTGAGGACACTTAGCAGCATAATGACCAACTCTTCCACAAGCAAAACATTTGAAAGGAAGCTTACCTGTAAACCATCCTGTACCAAGTTGGAGTTTCTTTACAAAATTTACCTCATCTTCTTCTGAGATATACCCTGATAATTCTGTTTCTTGTACTTCTTTCCCTTTTGTAGAAGCTCTAAAGATGGCTTATTTGACTTCAGATGGTCCTCTTCTCATTTCATATGCAGTTAGTATGCATGAATTTGCACCACAGTAAGATTTTGAAGATCTTGTTTTTCTTCAAGAGCAGCAACTTTTGACTCAAATTTTGTCGTTAGTGATCTTAAAAATTTCTCAAACAAATTAGATTCAGTTATTGTTTCTCCCAAATTTCTCATACAATTTACAATATCATCAAGATGTAAAAAGAAATTGGCAATGCTCTCCTCATTATGCGTTTTTAGATTCTCATATTGAATTCTGAGAGTTTGGAGCTTAACACTTTTTACCTTTGCATCACCTTCATAACTTAGAATTATTTTGTCCCATATGGCCTTTGCTGTATTCAGCTGCATGAATTTGACAAATTATGATTCAGTTAGACTTCCCAATAGAGCATTGACCTCTTTTGCATTTGTTTCGTAATTCTTTATTTCCGTTGGATCTGTTGGTACTGCGACTGGATATTGATATCCTCCTTCAACAATAGCCCATACATCTTCTCCCAGAGACTGAAGATAGGATCTCATCCTTGTTTTCCAGAAGATTAAATTGTTTCTGTTGAAGAGCGGAGGCCTGATAGATGTTGTTCCATCTTGATTTCTCATCTTGATTGATCTTCCTTCTAGCAGCTAAGCTTTTTCAGAAGGACCTGCTCTAATTCCAATTGTTGGGAAAAATACTGAGAGGGGGGGGGGGGTGAATCAGTATTTAGAGCTGATTGGAAAACATTTTATTTTTTATGAATTTAATTCTTTACTTAGATTATTGCATCATTCATTCATCAGATGTTTGGTAAGCAGTAAGCATGAGCAGTAATAACAGAATCAACCATCACACACAAGAAATACACATGAACACCAGTATTTAAGGTGGAAACCCAATTCGGGAGAAAACCACCGCTGCTGTCGTCTCTGTCTTCAATATTTATTATAAAGAAAACATCTTACAATTTTGTACTGGCGCAGACTTATACCAGCACACAGGCACCAACCTGTAGAAGGCTAAAACCTTCTCTCATTTTCCAATCAATACTGGAAGGTAGCTCCAACCCCCTGATTTTAACACTAGCATCTACTGGTAGAAAACTTCCACTCTCATACTGAAGGCTTCAACCCTCAGTTCCACCAAATTTCTTCAATTTGTACATCAGACTTGTAGCAGGTCTTCATCATTTCTTTTGCAGATATTCCTAGAGATTCATCATTTCTAGATCTAGAGATCTTGAACCTTCATCATATCCACAGGTGCATCGTAGATTCAGATCTATCAGAGTTCAATAAAATAGATATCTCTTAAAGAGATTTATTCGTTATCAACCCCTCTTCATGTACGCCTTGTACTATAATCCTCCTCTCCTTATATATTTTTTGCCTTTATTAAAACCATGAGTCAAAACCACCAAACCGCTGATGGTATTCCTGGATGGGATCAATTAGATAATCCAGCGGGGTCTACCCAAACCCCAAACAACTTCTCATAATCAACTTCCTTTAGTAATGACCTTCATATGTCGACCCACAGGTTTATTCGTTCCACCAACTTTGGAATAACATACAAAATGATGGCCCAACCGCTTTTCATCATAATTTATATTTAATTTAAACAACCTTGGTTAAACCCGAAAACCTCAATACATGCGTATGGGCCCCAATCGGTCGTCTCCATTCGACGTGGAAGACAGCTGTGACCAACTCAGCGTCTTGCGTCACTGCGGGGGCTCTCAAGGTACGGATGAAAATTTTTGGCTGGTGGCCCCGCACTTGTTGTCCCCGCAGTCAACTCGGTCAACTGCGGAGGCACTTGTCTCGATATCTGGTGTGCTAGTTGTGTCTACAGGTATGGGCCCCAATGTTAACGGTCGTCTCCAATCGACGATTTTTATTGCGTCACGCCGCCTCATTTGATCGGACGGATATCGCTCGGCGAAGACGCGCGAACAATAACGCGTGATGGCCGTCGTACTTTGGTTAACCTTCCCGCATCTTCCTCATACGACCACCGTCCGATGGCTTCCCTCCAGATCGACGGTGCTCAACAATATCACTGGGCATCCTGGGTCAAACAATAACGCGCGATGGAGCGCCGTACTTTGGTTAACCTTCGCGCATCTTCCTCATACGACCACCGTCCGATGGCTTCTCTCCAGATCGACGGTGCTCAACAATATTGTTGGGCATCCTGGGTTGAATAATAACGCGCGATGGTGCGCAGTGACAAGCGGTTTTGTGGAGTCGTACAGGGACGCGTGTCGCCCATTCTATGGAATCGCTCACCCCTCCTCAAATACCGCTCACCGTGCAAAGGTGGTGTGATAAAAAACAGAAACCGTGTTTACTGTTGGTCCTTCGTGGTTCCGTCCCTTCACTCAAGGTTCCGTCAATCCTTTGATTCATCAATGTTTCAATACGACTCCTCCGCATACTATAACGTGCTGCTTCGTCAGGTTATACATTCCCCATTGTTCACTGTATCGTGGCCTTAGAAACTGATATCTTATACAGATTCATGAATCTACTCCTTCCTCAGAGCTTATGATATTTTCAGACCATGAGTAATGCTTTCACAATTCAAACAATCTACACGTGCATAATCCCACTATCAGTAACATAGGGACTCAAATATCCTTCCTACTGAATTTAATCAAGAATATACATATAATTCTCAGAGAGTTTAGAAGCAATCCCTCATCATGATATACAAATGTAACTATTTACAAGAACTTCACTTATTCTTCTCAATTTGCCATATTTTCTATTCCTCTGTCTCTGGACAACTCTGCTTCAATTCACTGCTTGTCTCTACTCCTTGACTAATACTTCTCTCTGTAAATGCACTCTTCCTTTGTTATTCTCTGCTACTTTGCTTTTCTCTTTTCTTAGTTACTATTTCAGATGCTCCTTCTTTGCCACTTCCTTTGCCATCAATGAAAATATTTCCAACATCCTAAGTCAAACTAAATCCCATCCCAATGGAGGAAAGACTTGTTTTGAGTGCTTTGTTCAACGGAAACACAATTGAATCTTGTTTCCATCAATTATGGAAATAATGTCTCGTTCTCGCTCTTTTTGAAATATATAATTTTGTTGTATTTGTCATGTTTTAAAGCCTGAAAAAGAAAAAAATAACTCCTATAGTATAGTGGAAAGAACTAGTGTCAAAATACTGATGCTCTAGTTCTTGGGATTGGAACGTTCCTATGCTCAATAAAAGGTGATGAAACTATTCAATTACACTCAAAGAAATGTTCTTTCCATGGGAAGAAGGTGTCAAGTCGCAAAGGCTAAGTGTTTGCATGGTTGATTTTGTAGAAATACATGGTCAAAAAGTGGCTTAAACATGAGTCCAAGTGAAGTCGGCTTAAGGCCAAAAGGGTACAAATATTCAATATGCAATTCAGTAGTACAACTTAACATGTGGGAGCCTCTAGGGTATATAGCTAGAAAAAATAGCAAAGAAGAAGGAGAATGAAGCTTCATCACAAAGTCATGGCGGTACTAAAGAGGACTCCCGAGCCTACTCAATTTTTGCAACATGGGCAACATATGCTAGCGAGGATCTAACTAGGAAGCCCATGTAAAGGATGGCTCTACCATTATGTCATGATTTTTTTGTAAATCAGCAAGTGAAAGTGGCTTAAGAACCATAACATAATTGGGTCGAACCTATGGCAACATATCGTAGTATGAGGCTAGAATGTATAATGCAGCAGAAAAAGTGATCTTCCCTAACCTATATTCTAGTGACGAAAATGATACCCGCCATGATGGGCCAATGATAATGGAATCAAAGTGGTGAAAAATATCTCAAAGTCTTCATTTTACCCTAAAAAAAACAACCTATCCCACCACTCAAAGCCAAAAGGTTCAAAAAATTTATAAAATTATAAATCAAAATTAAAATTTATAAAAGTGGGCTTTTAAAATTTGAAATTTCAAATATAAATAGGGACTGTTGACTTACCAAGCCTCATTTATGTTTGAAACATTTGAGTGCTAGAGAGCTTGGAGCAAACGTTTGGCAATTGAAATCCACCAAATCTCTCAACCAGAACATCAACCGAGCTTCCAAGTAATCCTAAATTCGATTTATTAGTGAATTAAATGCAATTCAAGTATTTTTCAATGAATTTTCACTGCAAATATTTTTTTTAGGATTTAACTCTATGTGTACTTGGGTTGGATACGAAGGCCAAAAATAGCTTGCACGCAAGATTTTTGGGTTGTAGCAAGCCCATATATATGGCCACCATAAGCTCCACTATGGAAGTTGTTCAACACTAACTCAACTTATTATAGGGTTAAACAACGTCTAAGGATTGAATCAATCCTGCGACGATATAAAGTGTCATCGATAATGATATAACTTCTAGCTAGGTGATGCAATTTTCTGCGTTCATCCTTCGAAAAAGTGAGAGGAAAATTCAAATTCTAGAGACATATTATGATATCTCCATACCAAGGATCTTGTGAATAAATAAGGAAGAGATGTTCATCAGGAAATGATTCTTCATAAACAACCTCTTCTTCACAAGGCAACTTCGAGATTAATTCCGCAAATACTAAAGAATTTTTAGATTTGGTTGACATGAAATCGAGATCGAGTTCTTGTAAGATAAAAATCCATATATTATATTTTCCCCCAATCACTCGACTACTAAGAAAAAACTGAAATGGGTGGACATCAATGAAGACAAAAAAAATTCTAAGCAGAATATAGTTTTGAGGTCCCTGAACATCATGAATGGCTGCCAAAGCTAATTTCTCTATAGGAAAGTATCGTAGTTCAGGACTATCCAAGCCTCGAATCAAATAATAAATCACGTGCTCATAGAGAGCATCGTCCTCCTAAACCAAAACCATAGCTATGGTTGATTCTGCCGCAATGAGATATAAGAGGAAATCCCTAATATAATCGGGTGGACTCAATAAAGGAGAAGAGGTCAATACTTTTTTCAAAGCATCGAATGAGCGTTGATCGAAATCATCCCATAAAAATGGAACTCCTTTCTTTAGTAATCTCATAAATCCTTTTATAATCTTGGCATAATTGATGATAAATCTCCTCAATAAATTGGCTTTTCCTTGGAGACTCTAAAGCTGACGGATAGTGGATGGGGGAGGCAATTGAAGTATTGCCTCAAACTTGAAGGGATCAACGTGAATCCCTTTAGTAGATACAATGAATCCCAATAACCGACCGATGTGACAATGAAAATGCATTTATTTAGATTCAACCAGATCTTGTAATAACGACATTGTTCAAATATCAAACGAAGGTGATGTGGATGATCAATTCTCTTCCAAGAACGAGTAGCTAGGTAATCCAAATATGCTTCGATGATATTCTTGATGTCATGAAAAGCATATGACATGGCCCACTGAAAAGTTGCTCTAGTATTTTTAAGGCCAAAAGGAATATTTTTGAATGCAAAGGTACCCCAGGGAAAGATAAAATATGTCTTATGCTGATCTTCAGGACGGATAGTAATTTGATTATATCCCAAGAAACTTCCCCTGAAGGAAAAAATATTGTTTCCCGCGCATTCGTTGATAATATTATTAATAAAAGGTGTGGGGAAATTATATTTCGGACAAGCCTTAATTTAATCCCTAAATTGAATTCATACACAGATTGTTCCTTGCTTTTTTGACAGGGACTGAATTCGAGACCCACTCAGTTAACGGAATGAGGTATATGAAACCCACCTTAGCAGCTTTTCAACCTCGTCTTTGATAGTTTTTCTTTCCTAGGGTTTATTAGCTGACACTTTTCCCATATAGGTTTATCATTCTCATCAGTATTAATCTCATGTTGGATTATTAATGGATGAATTCTAGGAATTTCCTCATAAGACCAAGCAAACAAATTGTGAAACCCTTTAAAAATATCGGTATAAGTCTGAATTTCTTCATGGGAGAACTCAGCTCTGATGAAAACATTCTCGATGATATTGGGATCCCTGGAGATGTTCACTGGAATGGTTTTTGAAATAACATACATATTACCTTTGGCAAAAATTTGTGTTGGGGCCAAAGGATTTAAGATTATATGACCATTTCTAGTTGAAGAAGGACTAGACAAACTTGATTCAACTTGATGAAAATCTGGGAGAAAATATGACCGATGATGCAAGTCATCCCATGGTCCTTCTACATCGGTCATTGCTTCTAGGAATTCCTCCTCAGATGGTAAGATAGTATCAAGGCAGTCCATAGAGGAATTCAAGTCAAGAGTTTAGGTTGGAGCCACATCTCCATCCAAATCCTCTGGTGAAATAGGAGTAGGATCATAATATGTAGTATTAACTATAAATTTATAAGCGATTTCAGTTGCATACATGGGGTATGCCATTCCACCCACTTGCCCATATTCTAATGTGTTCACAGGGGGGGCTAAGGGTCAAGGATAAAAAAAATAATGACTTTTGAAGAACCTTCTTTGAGTAGGGGCCTTGGATGATGAAATGGCATTAATTCGAGCAATAGGAGAAGGAAGATCAAAATCACCCATCAATGAGGAATACATTCCAACTCTTAAATTCTCCACAGGAAACTTGGAATTCTTCACCAAGGGACTGGTAGAATCAGAATATGCATTGGATTCTTTAGGATAATAAGTCATTTGATCAATAGTAACAGTTATCCCTTCATGAGGAAAGCATAAGATGCGAAATAAAAATGGTACAATAGCATCCATTTCATAAATCCAATTTCTCCTCAATAAAAGATTATAATCCAAATTGGCATCAACTATTTCTACCTCGATATTAACCACCTTGCCCCCAACATAGATGGGAAAGGTTGGAACTATTCCATGCGGCCTATGAGAATTATCATGAAATGTGGTAAGGAGAGTAGGTGAAGGAAAAAATTGAGGAGATATGATAGCATTCCAACATGCAATTGACATGACACATGTGGAAGCTCCCTCATCAACTAAAATTCGAAATATATTCATTTTCAAATATGTAAATTTGATCAAGAAATCCATGTGATGAGGGAGTCCCTTCTTAATATTCGTCATGTCAAATGTTAAAATAAGAGATTTTTTAGATCTATTGCTCTAATCGCAGTGAGAAACGCACTCATTTATGCAGGGCACGACTGGAGTACCTCTAACGTAGACATCGCACAAGGGCTTTGGGCTAGGTCTTCAACAATAGAGTATTTTTTAACATCCTTGGAATTAGGATTGATGGTAGAATGTTTTGCAGAGCCTTTCAGCATCCAAGGTATAGGCTCAAATATGGGCCTATCAATATAGAGTGGCTCTGGAACATCATGAGTGGGCTTGTCCTTAAAGGGTTTCAGATCACCATAATCATGTAGAAACATCAGCATGCCATGTAGACATTTGATGAAAATTCCCCTTCCTGGTTGCCCCTTGTGGAGGTCCCAATATAAGTATTCATGCCAAGAAGCATTTGTTTCCATTAGGGAAAAGATTTAGTCAGAATAGCCTCAGAGCTAGAAGAACCCTTCTATGCTAATAGGCGCTAATCGTCCTGCATATTAGAGAAAGTATGAGTTAAATTGTCTCCATTGCATAATTTTCACGGAAACTTAACTTTATTTTTTGACTCCTTTTTACCCTCCCTAGTATCATCACTGGATTTTTTCACATTCCCCTTCCCATCTCTATCTTTCTTCTTACCATGTCAAATTTTATTCCCATCTTATTTTTATTTCCTTTGGGTTCAAAGATTAGAAAACATTAATAGTTAAAGGTTGAGAAGGCATAGGCACTGACGACAATGCCTGCACCAAAGAAGCATTTTGTAAATATAACTACTCCAATTGACTTAGCAGGTTAGTTGTACTATTATCGATCGCTCTAACTAGCTCGTCGGCATTGGGACCAGGCTCAGGTCTGGATAGATCGATCTTGGATCGAGGAATATCATGAAAAATCTTGTAGAGGAATCCATCTTGAGAATATATGAGTTCTAATTTCTAGGCTCTAAAGATGGCATGTTCTTTAGTAAACACTCCAGAGAGTGACACATCCTTAGAAATTTCTGGCTGTAAGGATTTAAAAAACCATTCGAGAATGAATTCATTAGGGATATAGGCCTTAATGAGCCTCTTCCTTCTTCATCATTCTTGAATATGGTCAGAAATGTGAGTTTCTTTATCTTGTTGGAAACTAGCCACTATCTTAGTTCCAACATCATATCAGATGGGCAACTGAAAATGGTTTAAAAACATAGTAGCCAATTCGCCAAATGTAGCAAAACTACCCCCACTAATCTTGTTGATCAGTGGTTGTCATTGATGTCAACCCAAGAAGCACTAGGGGCTACCCCGATTTTGCATTGGAATTTTGACCTACCAAATTACTATATTCCGAGTCAAGGATATTTATGATGGTTTCTACTTGTCGAGATGTTTCTATTGATATATGGCTCGCGACGTAATTATTCACGGTTTGACAGATATTCGTGTTTGAAGTTAGTAACCCCAGTTAGTGGAATAAAACCCCATGGGGTCGTGGAATGACACTAATCATTCGTTGTGGTCATTGAACAGTCAATAATTAATAATTTTTTAACTCCTAAAATCCCTCCCATCTTCAATTGTTGAAGACCCACTCTGTTAACACTATAGTAATTATTTAGTTGTGATATTTTTGGTTTTTAGTTAAGAAAACTAGAGGTAACCATAGACCAACTTTTAAACTCTAGGATCTAGCCTTCCTAGGGTTCAAAGAGGGCTCTCTCTATAAAATTTAGCTTTGTTTTGATTATAAAATATTAGGCTAGTTATGATTGTACAATTGGTTTTGTTTTGATTGGTTTGGTGGGAAAAATCACTTGAAGAGATGGATAGTGGGAAATATATTTTTCCATTGGGCTGAGGAGTCAAAATTCAAGCAAACAGAACTAGGATCAAGGCCAAAAAGTCAAATGTTTTCAGGGCAAGATAGATAACCCTTGAAGATATTGGAAATTTGTTTTGTGAAGTGATATGATCGAGATAAAGAGCAATGAAGGGTTCTTTGATCCGGAAAAGGGAAGTAGTAGGTAGAGTTCAAATGAAAGAGGGAGAAACTAAGGGTTCCCTACTCTGGAAATTAGAAGAAAACATATAAATGAAAAATAGTAAAGACAGGGTGCTTTTAACAAATCCTGAAGTAATACTCCTTTTCATTCATTCAAATTTAGAACACATAATGGATTGCATGTAACAAATAAAGATAAACATTGACAAGAATGAAATACTTCACTTCAATAGCTCATCACATGAATCCTAAAATATGATTCTAGTTGATCTAATCTAGTCTACTACTCGAAATTTGAAATACACAAGCCTTCAAGTCCAACAAAAATGACTATATAAATCTTCAGCAATAAATTCCACATTAATACTTCTAAAGATGAAGTATTTATACATAATTATTTATAAAATATCCTAGAATGCTTCTAGGAATTATCTAAGGGAAATAAAAATATATTTACAACAAAAATAGAGACAGTTGCTAGACAAATAAGCAAGTTGTCCTATCTATTCAAATAAAATAGAAACTGATTATGGATAAGATGCAGGTGGCTGCCTTGGTGTCTTCCATGTTGGCTTAGATAATTAAAGTTTTTTTTGAAATTTGATCTGATTTATTTGATATTATTTCACTGATTTTCCTTAATCTCTTATACTATTTTAAACTCAGATACTCTTTAACCACTGTAAAACATTTTTATTGTTGTAATAAAAATATGTTTTGATTGTAAATCAGCAAACTGTTTTCTCTTTTGTCTTTTTTCCTTTTCACCTTTCACAATAAATCTGTAAGTGACTACCAATCTTCTTCTTTTGGAATTTGTATCTTCTTTAACTTCCTGAAATTCTCATCTGCTTCTGTATATCTGGAAAAGGTTGGTTTGATAACAAACAAATTTCTTATCTCATGCTGTAAATAAAATAGATCCTCAAAAATTCTAAGCAAGAATTTTCCAGTGGGGATTCCTTGTCCATATGTTTTGTTGACTTGTTCCTTAGCATTTTTTTATTGTAGTCTTCTTGAGGCATCAGTTTATCATTGGTAACCAAAATGTTAGGAAGAGTTCTTTGCCTAAGATTTTCAAATTTAACCATGAATTTGGTCACTGTTATGTTCATGTTCTCACATTTTTCCTCAAGCTGCTTCATTAGGTTCTTATTGGTGATAACTTTGCTTATTTCAAAGATATTTTCAGTCTTGTCATTAATTTCAATCTCTTCTAACTCTTACCTATTCTTGTTTTTGAGAAACTTTATCAGTTCTAAAGCTTGCTCAGGTTTGTTGCCTAGTTCTTCTTTGGTCTTCTTGATTTATGCTAGTGCAGCTGTTAAAAAATCTCTTTTTTCAAAGATTACTTGAATTAAAGGCCATACATCATTGATGGCTTCAATGACTTTGTTCCATAAATAATTCTTCACATATGAGATTGTTTCTTTTAAAGTCAAATCCTTTTGAAGCTTCTTCAATTCTTAATTTAGCCTGATAGCCTTTTGCTTATGATTTTTTGCATTAATTTGAGCCAACTTCTTTTGATATTCAATTTTTTCAACCATTTGTTTCAATATGTTAATTTCACTTGTCTGAAGAGACATTTCTTCCATGGCCTTTACCAGTTTGCTGGCCTCATCTGTAAGGTGAGCTGCTGTTGTAGATGACTCTGTAGCTGATGTTGTGGATGATGTCACTGGTACTACAGTAGCTAGTGGAACTTTAGGTGCCAAATCTTCTGCTAGAGTTGATGGCACAATTGTAGTAACCATAGGGATGACTGTGGGTGTTTCCTATGCTTTTACTATTTCTTTTTCCTGGACAAGCTTGTCCATATGAATCTCCATTTCTTTTATTTGTGCTATGAGCTGAAATATTATGTTCATCATATCATCTTTCTCATTCTGTCCTTCTACAAGTTCTTTGGCTTGAGGATTTTCACTTGGAGGAAGTTTAAGTTGTTTCCTCAAAGCTGAAATGTCCTCATTCCTTTTCTTTATTAATTGTTCTGTTGTTTTGACATTTGTTGGGTCAAATCCAACCTGTAAGACCAATTATTCCAAAGATTTGATTCTGACATCTTTAGCATACAAGGATGCTTTGTCTAGTTTCATTTGATCTTTCATATTTGTGACGGTGTTCTGAAGTTTCTGAACACTCATGAATTTAGTTGTAACAGTAGAATAAAGCATCGTTGAACTCTGTCTGCGAAACTCTATTTGGTCAAGTGCATGTATGCTTTCTGTTGGCACTTCTATATCAATATTTTTATAATCTGCAACTGTCTTTGGAGTCTTCACTGTAGGATGTAATAGTGACATGATCAAATTTTCTAATTGAGTAATCAAAAGTAGATAAAGTCTGTTTTGAATACTAGGTGTTTTCTTGAGATATTGAGAGTAAATTTCATTTTTAATCTCTTCATTCTTTAACTTTATCTGTTTGTAATTTTCCCTGATATCTAGATCCTTTTCCTCTGCTTTCTGTGAAAAGGAAGTTTCCATGTTCTATTGTTTTTCTACCATTTGTACATTTTAATTATCAACCTGTTCTTCATTCTGATTCTCAGTAACTGACTCATTAGTGATGATTGTGGCAGGCTCTTTATTTGTTACTGGTACATCTGCATCTTCTGCCTCAATGGTCACTTTTTCTTTACCCACTGGATTTAACTTATTCTTTTTATAGTATCTTAACTTAAAATTAGTTTCAGAGGTAGTTTCAAAAAAATATGCACCTTCTTCTCTTACTCTCTTAGTGGCTTTCTCTGTTTGATCTGCAGTTTGTAAAGTGTGACTAGTATCAATTTTCTTCACTGCATCTACTAAAGTATTCTTTTTCCACTTAGTCTGATTGGCATATTTTTCTATCTCTGTTTTTTTCTCATGAATGAAGGGTGTTAGCTTACACTTAACCCTCATTTTACCTAGGATTCCTTGAGGATCATAATTCTAGGAAAATCTTTCTTCAAACCTGTACTCCAATAGCTGTTTAGCTGCTTCTGCCTCTACATCTATATGATTGCAAATGAATGGTCCTACTTGATTCTTCAATTTGAACTGTGTTTTCTTCTTTGCTGCTAGGAAATTGATACAATCAGAGTTTAATTTGCCTGATATATTCCAAGGAAAAAACCCTCATTGATACAAATTTGGGTAGCTTATAGGGTAAAAAATTGAATCCAAACACTCTAATCTTAGTATGTTTTTCATACAAGTACATTTCAAAAGTATTGGTCTGCTCTGACAACTGTAAAATCTTCTTCATCTCATCATTTATTCTTGGCTGTTTAGTATTTGTTAACATTTTGATCAATGGATGGATGAAGGAATCTGAAAACTCTGCATATGTGAACTTTGTGGACTCTTTTTCGATCAAAGAGGTCCATAAAATAACTAAAAGAGGATCTATGTCAAGCTTTTGAAGAGTTAATGGAAAATTATCTTCTTGAAAACACAATAACATATGGAAGAGGAAGGATGTGTATCTAAACACTCCTTCAGTTGGTAACGTAACTAATTGGTCATGGATATTGTCTGCAATATACCCAGCATAATAAAATATGATAGATGGAGGTTGTCCTGGGGTAAAAATGGATAAGAAACCTAAAATGGATTCATCTATATGTTCATCAGTGAAATACCCTAGAATGAATGAAAGCATTGAAATGATATGCATTGAACCTTCTGGGAATTTTGAGGAAGAATATGGGGGATTGATTTGAGGAATTTCTACATGCATGGGTATGAATATTTGGAATCTCCTAGGGAAATCAAGGTCAATGTACAACTTGGTAAGGGCCTCTATGGACAAAGGGACTGCTTGAGTATCGGGCTGTAGTTGTAGCATTTGGTTAATGGATTCAACAGTTATAGTAAAAATTACTTCTTTGTTGGCATTACCTATTACTCTTTGCTCAGGCATGTAGTAATGATGGCATAACCCCATGACTTTTGGGCATGAATGAGTAACTGGAAAAACATATTTTGGTAAACATGATTCCCAAATTTTGACTTCTTCAACATTATCTAAAGATTTCTCAAAGCTCTAGTTATGAAGTTCCAACAAATTGAATTCTACAATAGGGTCTGCTATCTTATATTCAACACCTACTAATGGAGTGTGCTCAACGTTTACAATAGGAGGTTGTAGAGGGTTTATCATGATAGCAGTTTTGGAAGATGAAGTTGGAGTAGTTTTAGGCATTCTGAGACTTTTTGGACTACACAACTTTTTTTTGAGGCTTTTCTAGCTACTTCTGCAAGATTAAACAATTTGCAGAAATATTTTTTTACTCTGACAGAGATTTCTTGGATGGAAATAGGTAAAATATGGTTTTTCCTTTCAATCTTGGACTTTTGATAAGATTTACACACTTTTACTGGTTTAGAAACAAGAAACAGGGGTTTCTTGGGTTTTTTCAATGATTGATTAGGCTAAAAATCCTTTGAAGTCATGCACAAAAGTTTAGCCTACCTTTAGAGGGTTTCTGGGCTGAATTTGACATTTAAAACAATGCACAGCATAAACAGGGTTTTTTCAGAAATTTTGATAGGGTTTGGCTTTTTTTTTGGATATTTTAATAGGTTTCTTTGGGTAAATTCGAACTCTGAATGTAATTTTTTCTTTTAAAGTCCTTTCAAATAGAAATAGGTTTAATTTTTGGAGGAATACCTGTTATATGTAGGTACTGTGCTTTTGAAGATGGTTCTGAGGTTTTTGAATATATTTAATGGTATATTTTTTTATCTCTGGAGCAATCAAAAGCTCCTCGGCAATCTTCAATGGCTATAGGTTGAAATTTGCAGGTTCTTGGCATGAAAAATGGGGGAAACTGTTTATTTCAAAGTTGGAATAGGTTATCAATGATTATGCATAGAAAGAGAGGAAATAAGTGTATTTCCAATGTTATTTAGGAAAATTAGGTTTAGTTGGCGCCTGCAATAAATGGTGGTCAAGTAAAAAAATGGTGGTTTTCGGGCTCAAAGGGTATAAAACCGCGAGTGTTTATCACGTTCACTTTAGGTGGTAAGTTGTTTTGGATGAAACGAACACGATCCAATAAGGAGGAACCACGTGGAGGAGGGAGAAAGTCAAAATACCACCTATTTCGCGTGGAAATGGAAATTTTAACAGGGCACGACTTAAAATGCAATATGGATTCTCCACCGTTGGATCGTGATGGACTCCTACGAATGGTCAGGATATGATCTGGAAGTTGCATCGGGATTTGGGAGTGGGGCCCAGGGTTTCTATATGCGGAGGGGTCGGTTTATAAAATTTATGAATATGTATTTATCTAAAGTTCATACCTTAGGCTTATATGATAGGCAGGGGTTAAGATTTACATGCGAAAATAAAAATATTTCACAATGCTTAATTAATACATATGCGCGGGTCTATTATATAGTTTTTAAACGTTTTATATTTGTTTAAAACCATAGGGGCGGGGTATTTTGTTTTATTGATAGGTTTAAACCAATGGGATAAGGGCGGGTTTGATTTAATCACGTGGGGTATTTAAACATTGGTTAAAACTTAAATAGAGGGTTTTTGTGGGTTATTTAAAATAAAAAGGATTTAATACTATACGGGAGGGTGTAGTTTTTAGGGAGTTAATAAATAAGTTAGAATTTAATATGAAAATAAAGGGATAATGTATATAATGAATAAAAATACATTTTTTAACTCTAAGTGAAAATAAGCATAGCTTGTCTTTGTTGTATTTTTTCACACTTTAACTTAGGATAAATGCATTTTATGGGTTTTTTGAATGATTTTTGAAAGGAAATGAAATTAATTATTTAGGGTTTTACTTTTACTAAGTAAAAATGGGTTTTTACTTAGGAAAAAGGGATTATGATTATGGCTAAAGGATAAATACTGATGAATGTAGGTTTTATGTAGGAATTCAATATTTTTAACCAATCAGTCATCGAGCCTTAGGTCCGGTCCTAACAGAAGTCAGAGAAATGCTCTGAGCCTTTTTAACTAATAGTTTAGAATACTGAATAATTGTAGGGGAGGGGAAATTATTGATTTTTTCCCGATGATGTTTTATTAGATGCTTGCAAAACTTCTTTCTACCTACCCATCTTTATTTCTGACATTTTTTACTTCATTTTCATGGTTGCATTTAGGTTTGCAACCCTAAATATATTTTTCTTTCAGAGCATAAAAACTGTCTAAGTCTAACCTTATTTCATCTGAGGGCTCAGATTAAACTGTTGAGCTCCTCATTTATTCTCTATCTTATCTACTGATTTGTCAAGTTTAGACTGTTTGACATATCTTTATTCTCTATCTAAAACATGAAATTCAAAGCATGAAAAGTTAAGATTAATATGTTTAACTTATCATGGACTATGGAATTTATTGAAAATCTGCAGATAATCATTATTCTTGCAGTAAAGTAAATACTAGTGGAATTTTGACTTGCTCACTTTCAGGTCTTATTTTTATCTCTTTTTTATTTTTGGGTCTATTTTTTCTAAGTCCTTTGGTCATTCTTTTAGGAATTTTACCCTCTTCTTACTTTTTATTATTTTTCATTTTTTTAAATATGGGAAAACAACTTGCAGAAAGCAAGGTATGTACATATTTACAAGACTATCATAGTCAATTCAAAAATTATGAACCCTATTATTATAGGACCCTAACACACTCAACCTAAGAATTTATATAAATTGTGATCCTCATATCCTCCTCATGTAGGGATTTCACTACTTGAAATAGTTCATTGTGGAATTTTCGCTATAACGTTTTTTATATGAAGGTTCAGAAGCTAAACATTTAATCACGCGAAGCTGAAATCCTAAGGAAGCTCGTGTAAAAAATTCAAATCATGGTTTGCAATATTTTCATAGATATGATCTGTGGAAGTTAGGGTTTTTACAGGCTCTTGAACTTCATCTCAAAGAGGTGACCTTGGGAAAATTATCATAAATCTCTCTCTAAGCATCAGATTGTAATTTTGTAAAAAGTGGAGGATAGTGCATCGACTATAGTTTTATGTGTATCAATTTCAGAGCCGAAAGAAGAAACAATGACATGTGGCACAACGTACAATTTTGCTCTATTGAACTAGTCCATAATTAGGTCATTGTGAGAGATTGGGCATAACTTTGTCTTGAAGAATCCAAATTGGGTCAGCCTTGTGGCATTGGAAATAAGATTCAGAGGGCTACTACAAGACCAAAAATCACATATTGGGGATTTGAAATAACAGATATATGTTAGATTCCATATCGAGCTCCCAGAAGGAAAGAAAAAGCTAGATCATGTGTTGTCAAGGGCTGCAAAGGATCAGAGTTTCTAGGGAAACAAAGAAAAGCAAGTTGTAGCAGAGGTAAGCTCCAAGTAATTATATTCTATATATGCATGTTCATCTCTTAGTTGCATTAGGTTCTTTATATTTTATTTTTTATTTTTTTTTAGCACTGACATATGCTCTACAGGATGAGGTAAGTTTTGATATTATCATTTCATGGACATTTCCTTGAAGAATTTTTGCAGGTATTATATATTCATCAAGATAAGACTCAATGCATGATATAATGTTCTGAAGAGCAGAAATCAAGGTGCAGAACAACAGCAAGAAGCTCACCACATGAAGTCTTCAAGTGGGCAGCACTGCATACAATCATTGTAAAGGTATCATTGTACTAAGTCATTGTAAAAGAGTCATTGTAATTTTTTTACAAATGTCTATCTTCCAAGAATTGAAGAGGGAGTGTCGGGAGGTCTAGGATCATCATTAGGTGGTTGTGTCATAGTTGGGGTTATGGTCTAGTTTGTCTTCTTCTTCTAAATCATTATATATCATTATAAAGTGGACCATTTTCCCTAATACAGGAGTCCATTATTCTTTTATTCTTCTATAGGGTGGTTGAGTGGTGTTAGGATGGTGCATGAAGTCACCAACAGGTTCAAGCATGTGAAAAATTCTAGGTGCTAAGGTGGTGCTAGGGTGAGTTGTAGCTCATTGGGTGTTGGGGCAACCGTTCAGTTGACTAATGAAGAATATCGAGAGTCAGAGCATCCATCCAGTGGGAGCTGGAGAAGAATGCTTTTCTAGATTCTAGGAAGTTGGAGCTTTCTTTTCAATTGGAGTTGAATATTAAATAATTATTAGAAAAATATTCGGGTGGTTTTTGTCCCGAGGGGGGTCGTTTTCCACCTTAGAAACTGTATGCATTTGTGTTCCTTTTTTTTACTGCTATCATTGTACAAACATTGATAATAATTAAAGATTAACTAATGCTATGAAAGAATAATAATAATAGTAGTTGAAAGGAATAATGATTCATCCCACCACTCATTATTTCCAACAATTGGTATCAGAGCTTGGTTCCTTCAATAACAGTTTAACAATTGGAAGGAGGTCATGGAGCATACCAAGAATGGTGTACCTCTGTTCAATGAAAATAATTATGCAATTTGGAAAGGAAGAATGGAGGTCTATCTCTTGGCACAAGGTTAATAAGTATGGGATACTGTTCAAAATGGATTTACATCAACCGCAGGTGAAAAACGTAAGAAGAATTTGGTAAATGATGCAAAATAAAATAATATTATTATCGGTGGACTTATTGAATCCGCTTATCATAAGGTTTTGGGTTGTAAAACTGCCAAAAATGTATGGGACAAGCTTGAGAATATATATGCAGGTGACTCAAATGTGAAAGAAGAAAAGCTTCAAATCTATAGAGAAAAATTTGAGTAGCTCAAAATGAAAAAAGATGGCAACATTGCTGCATACTTCCAACACGTTGATTAAATAGCCAATACTCTGGAAGGATTGGCAGAGCCTATTGACGAGAAGACTATTATATGAAATATTCTTAGAAAGTTACTAAGGAGATTCAATCCAAAGGTATTGATCTTAGAATACAGTGCAAATCTATACAAACTCAGCAAAGAGGAATTACATGGAGTTCTCATAGCATATGAAATGAGACTTGATGAAGAAGAGGGTAATTTGCATCTATAAAATACGTTTGTTGCATATAATAAAACCAATCAGGATAAAAAACCTTCAAAGGCAAAGACTTGCACCTACAAGTGTGAAGTAAAGGAAGATGATGAAGGTCTTTCAGATGGAGAATATGATTAATTTACAAAAAAACTAAAAATTGGTAAGGGGAAATTCAAAGTTAAACTTCCATTGATATATTTTGGTTGTGGTGAGGTTGGTAATTTTGCAGAAAAATGTTCAAACAAAAGTGATGGAAACTCAAAAGGAAAGAAAGGCTTTAAGATATTCAACAAGCAAGTCAAAAATAAAGGATTCAAAAGGAACTTTATCTCTAAAGAAGATAGTTTATCATCCAATGAAGACAGTGACAATAAAGAAGAAGCTAATGAGAGAGTATTTTTTATGTCCAAGCACAATAAAAAAGAGGTATCAAACAACGAAGAAGAAGGTTTGACCATAGAATAATTTCATAAGGAGGCAATCAGGCTTATAAAAGAGCTCAAGGCTGAGAAGATCCATTCTAATACTCTTGAAGAACAAGTTCAAGGTCTCAAAATTGAAGTTGAAGAACACATGTATTGAAGAGTCACTTCAAAAGAAGTTGGAAGAAAGCAACCAAGAAAGGGAAGCATTAGAAGCCGAAGTAGTCTTGTTGCGTAAGGAAGTGAAGAAGGGAAAAATTGTCCAAAACTATGCCAAAAGCTCAAGGGCATTGGAAGAACTCATCGACAATCAACAATATTACAACACCAAAACTTGCATTAGTTACAAAGAAGAAGAAGTAGGAACTTCTACAACAAAATACAATGAACCTATGAGATCTGACATGCATGTGGACTTCATTGGACAAGATTCGTAAGAACATCCTTGGAAGAGAATTACCCAACGAATATTTCCATCCAGATACCAACATATTTTTCATGGCTATTGTTATTCATGTGGAAAATTTGGTCACAAAGCTGAAGAATGTTGTACGTACCCTAGGAACCAATAAAATTCCAGGAGATCTATCAAATATGAACCTCCAAGGGCTCAATGAAACATCAATAGATTTGAACATTTAAGAAATAATATGGAATGTTACAAATGTCGAAAGTTTGGACACATAGCCAAAGACTGCAGACTTGAAAATCATCCAAAATAATCTTCAAAGCCACAGAATGAACGAACATGGAAGAAGAAGAAGATTGATAATTGTGCTCTCGCTCTCAAGGCTCAAAATAATAAATATGTGTGGTATGTTGATAGCGGTTTCTCAACACATATTACTGGAGATAGAAAGAAATTTGTATCTCTGAAAGAGAAGAAGGATGGAACTGTATCCTTTGGAAATGATGGATCTTCAAATGTTATAGGATTAGGTATCATCACTCTTGAAAGCAAATATGTTATAGCCAAGAATGTTCTATTGGTTGAAAACATGAGTCACAATTTTCTCAGTGTTGGACAAATGTGTGATCAAGGACACATAATATTATTCAACTCCACAAAATGTGAAATCAGGAAAGGCAGGTATGGTAAAATTGTGGCTATAGCAAGTCAAGCTCCAAATGACATATATGTTCTGGATGAAGCAACTGAAGCATGTCTACTAGCTAAAGAAGATGAAAGCTGGTTATGGCCCAACCGAATGGGTCACATAAACTTTGACAATATTGTCAGGATAAGCAAAAAGGAAGAAGTATGATAAATGCCGAAAATCTCAAAACCTTCCAACACACTATGTGAGGCTTGTCGACACGTCAAGCAGACAAAAGTAGAATTTAAAACAAAAGAACACTTGCATCACATCCATTGGAATTGATACATATTGATCTATGTGGTCCTATGAGAACAAAATGCTTAGATGGAGAATTATATCTCATGTTAATGATCGATGACTATACCAGGATGACAGTCATTAGTTTCCTAAAGAAATAAACTTAAGCATTTGAGTGCTTTAATATCTACAAGGAGTTGGTAAAAAATGAAACTGATTTGAAAATAAAGTGTCTAAGATAAAATAATGGCAGATAATTCACTTCCAAATTATTTCAGCAAAACCGTGATGAAAATGGAATAAAAAGTCAATTTTCAACAGCACGAACACCTCAGCAAAATCGAGTTGCTGAAAGAAAGAACATAACCGTACAGGAAATGGGTAGAACAATGTTGAACAACTCAAAATTGGATGAAAAATTATGGGTTCAAGCAATTGATAAGACAATCTTCTCTATCAACTGAAGTCTTCTCAGAAAAAAAATGCAACAAGACACCATATGAATTATGGAAAGGAAAACTGGCTAATGTAAAATATTTAAGAATCTTTGGAAGCAAATTTTATATCAAAAGAGAAGATCAAAATTTGGGTAAGTTTGAATCAAGTGTTGATGAAGGTATATTTTTTAGTTACTCACGCAAAAGAAAGGCCTATAATTTCTATAATCTAAGATGAAAATAGATATTGGAGAGTGTTGACGGGAAAATCTGTCTGGCCAACAGCAAGGGATCTCCCCGGTAAAAGGTCCCAATTAGACCTTGAACCGTTTGGACTAGGGATCCCGTCCGGGGTGTGGGTCCGGCTACCACTTATTTCTCCTTTGCTTAGGGTCTTGCTTAAACTCTATAAAACAGTGGATACACACCTAATCAACTAATACAAGACATATGATTGATGCATTAAATGTACGTGCGACACTATGAGTAGCAGGAGGAAATAATAAAGCATGAAGACCGAAGGAAGTGTTGTTAACAACACTTCATTAGGGTCACACTTGTAAACTGTTCTGACCACAAACAAAACAATTCCTCATGGGAAGAACGCATTTCACTTCCTAAAAGTTTTAAATGGTAACACAAATGCCAATAAACAAAGTCATCAACGTCCGTTAAGAAAGTGAAATAAACTCAACCACCATTAACATACTCAGCAAACTGTTATGCAACTGTGATGTGAATTGAAGATACAGTTCCCTTAATATAAAGATGTTCAGAAACTAAAAACATAATACTCAACAGTGCTCATACATAAGACAACACCAGATCCACAAAGAGATTTTTCAAAACGCTTGTATTAATGCTTAAATGTATAATCCTCTGGTAATACAATATACTTAGCTCGAGTCCCAAACAAAAGATCTATTACAAGTTCCTGAAGGAAGCATTAATAGAGCAAAGCTTGCCCTTTGGGTTCCCTAAATTTTCACTTTCTCGACTGTTGGGCTTCCTTGTGACCCAGTCTATTCTGCGACCTTGCGACCTGAGCCAATGCTGCGACCTGCGACCTGACTGGGTTCTGTGACCTTGCGACCTAGTCGCTGGGTCACTGGGTCGCGCCGTCGGACATTTAATAAGGGATGCGACTTAGCGACTTGGCGACCTCTGCGACTTGCGACCTTTGGGGAGATCAGCGACTTCCGACCTCGGGAAATATGCGACCTGCGACCTCGGCATATATGGGACATGCGACCTCGGTAGATGTGTGACCTGCGACCTTCATAAAATTGCGACCTGCGACCTAGTCGCTGGGTTGCTGGGTCGCGTAGTCAAGCGTTTGGCATGGAACACGAGTCCGCGACCCGGCGACCTGAATAAATCTGCGACCTGGGGTTTTATCCCTTCTACATTTCTCCTGTTGAGATAGTCTTAGCTCCCGCCACATGAACCGGTATTTTTTGGGTAAGCGAAAAACTTCCTTGTCTGGGTCATAATCATAATCTCCTCATGTTACCTACGTGTAAGCATATTAGATTAGCCATTAGCATCACCCACATAAATATGTTTATGCATGTTGAAGCAAAAAATAAAGATACAATAAAAGAAAATGTAGATGCATAAAAGGTATATTGACACATAAAATCAGGAGATTTTAAAGATTAGCTTGGACCCCTGCATAGTCCTGTTCTATAGGCCATATATGCTTTGAGAAAAGAGGCCATTCCGAAGCGAGGTCGAATAGTCAGAACTTTCTCCTTGGTCGCAACTTTCCTTGGGCACACCTTTCTGCGACCTTGCGACCTCGGAGGGGTCGCACAGTCGCATGGTCGCATTTCCTGTCCAGAAACATGTATTGTGACTCAACGACCTGGAGGGGTCGTGCGACTTTAGCTTCACATGGGCTGAGACTTCTCTTCTTCTACGATATACGTAGACATGCTTCTTTTTCCCTGGCCTGAAAGCTCAGCTTACATCCTGCTTGACAATGGACGGCTTCTTAGACTAGATCAAAGAAGACTGCTCTTGAAGCCCATGCAGAAAATAGCAGTCACATATCATAGGTCGCACAGTCGTAGGGGAAACAGGTCGCATTGTTGACCGGAAGCAAAATCTGCGACCTTGCGACCCGAGGCCTTTAACTGCGACTGTTCTTGTAATGATCGCAGGGTCGCAAGTCACATTTTATTTTCTCTATCAGCTATGCGACTCAGCGATTGTTTCTTCATGCGCTCAGTTACAATGCGTGTGAAACACTTTACTCCCTCCATCGAACAAATAAATTATTCCAAATCGATCTTTCCACACTCCACGCTTCATTTATCATGCGAGAAAACTCAGCCGACATGCGCTGATGATAGTGTCGAATACTAATAAATCCACGAAAAGAACCTTGGCACATGAATTTTTATTGTTGTAGGGATTTGGTATCAGCACAGGCACGTAAGAGATAAGCATAAGTATTAGAGTCAAGGGAAAAAACAAAGCCTCCTTCAATTGACCTTCCCTACACGGTAGTTGAAAAACCGTATCATTGCCACGAGAAACCTTTATGGACTGGGATTCTGTATCGGTTATATTTGTTTTACTTTCATGGATGAACAATTATACAAGTTATGTACGTCGTCGATTTCGCTTTCTTGCCTCTCTCCTTGAATCGTTTTGTGTATCATGCACGAAAACTCATCCATAATCCAGCAGAATGGCGCCCGGTCCTGAAAACAGGCTTTTAAAACTGTAATTATGCGGAGCTGCACTCGTAAATATGTTAAGTTTTGTTGCTATTCTCTCTGCCAAGTTTCAATGGATTCGTGAGCATTGTAAGACTTCTCCGACGGGATGGCATGCGTTGTGAACCAGTGCGATTATCACTATTCGAATGCAGGATACGACAAATCTTGAAGGCCAATGTCCTTAGCGAGTATTTCACTCATAACGTGGTTGACACCTTTCTTCTGCCGAACCAAAGAAACAAATGGTTGTTTCCCACGAAACTAACGTTCCACATTAATGGTTGTGCTGGTTCAACGGAGCGCTTCACTTTTTCCTGGTGCATCTTGCGGCAATGAAAAAACTGACACAACTGAATCCATGCGCATGCAGTCTGGACGGGATTATGTTGCCATTATTATTATCTCATTCACGCTGGATGATAGCAAACACTGTCTGCCTCCATCGAAACGCTCCACATGGTGTCATGCATGGAGAGGTTACTAATCCTTATTAATGCCTTCCTGGGAGGCACTGAACGCAATGTTGGGCCTTGGAAACTTTCCTTCGTGAGGTGGCAAACAATATTCTTTCACACGTGGCGGAGAGCATCAACGGGCCTTTCCATACTGGAAACAGGCGAAGGGCAGAAAATAGCTGGTAAAGAGCACGATTAGTGCTGACAAGAATGTTGAACCCATTGCATGTTTTAAACGTAACTTTGACCATCATTAAACATTTCACCATCGTTCGAAACTCCACCATTGAAATGCCTGCATCCATTGGCACGTGTCCACGTAGTTTCGCTGTTATTGCCATCGTGGACTTGTTATACACTCCTGCTCGTATTTCAAACGTATGTTTGACCAAATCCAAATATATGTTCCAGATTTTTTATTATTAAATGCGACCACCATGCATAGAAGCCTTCGCGCCCATATGTGGTTCTGCTCCATATTTTAATGGTGAGGTTTGACCGATATATATATATATACTTCCGCTCCAAACATTTACCATTGGTAGAAAACATGCCATCGAACATTTGCGCCCATTTGTAACACAACATAGTTATTATAACACGCTTCTATAAGTTGGTCATACACTCCGTCCCATGTTTTAAACATAAGCTTTGATCACTATATCAGCCATAGAAATATTAAGCTCATTTGTAATGTTTTTCATATAGTCTTGATCCACCATTTTATATTGTTTGGAAACTACATGGTCTTGCGCCTTGGTTTCATTGCATAATATTTAAAATCATAACCTTGGTCCATCGATTTGCACCCACTGTGTAGCTTGGGTTTAACCAAGATTGCTTCCCTTCCCTAATTTTCCAGACTTGTCAACACAACTCAAAATTATTGTCGATTCAGAAGAATGGCATTTTATAGGATTTGACAATCTCCAAAGACAAAATGTACTTCTCCATTATCTGACTTTGGTACAACACTCAGACTCTGAGATGTACCTTGAATAGCCAAAGACTTATAACCAAGAGCTTCCTTCTATGTTGTCATGATGGGTCAAATTAGTGCAGGCCATAGATTATTATGGATCTCAAATCACCACCTGCTATATTGTCTGATCTATGTGCTTCTGGATCGACATCATCATGGCCAATAACATTGTGACTAAGCTGCAATTTTCTGTTGGCCCTTTGCATAATCACTTCCTCAACTTTGTTTAATGCTTATTGCCAAAACATGATGCATCTGACCAACGTGATGAGCACGCTGTAATTCTTTCTTGTCAACTCGTGGATTCCAGTCGAGTATCATCATTGGCCTTTTTGATGTCACTTGACTCTGGCAGTGTTGATGCTTTGCCACCTAAGCTTTGCACAGCTGCAAAACGCTCTCCTGCTCTTACTGATTCATCAAGACACTCATAAGAATACCTTCGTAGCTCTAAGTAATCCTGAAGAATGTCTAAGTGTTCGCCTTCTTCAAATGACCTTGGCTCCACACCATTGAAAAGATAAGAATGGTTACATGTCTTTCGCAGTTGTACCACAATATTTTTGTAAAGATTGATGCTGATTGCCTGAACCACTTGTTTGAAGCTGGGCTACTCTTGATGCAATATAGATACATAAATTTTCTTCTAAAGTGGGACCAATGGAGCCAGTACTGTAACCCCAGAAAGTGGCGGCAATGTAAGAGTTCCATTCTTGACAAGTACAGCTTTTGTACGCCGAAGCATGAATGCATGCCAATATATCTTAGCAGCTTGAACTATTTGCTACATCCAGAGGTATTGTCACCTTGAGTCAAGATCACAACTTTAATGGACACAACACCAAAAGGGCCACGAGCATTTCCGTTGATCTTTCAAGTAAGCCAACAAACTTATAGCCTGCAATGTGTTCCCAAGTCCCATTGTGACTGCAAGTTCCCTTGACTGGCGCGGTCTTATTTCTTGCGTACATGTGATAGATGTCCTCCACTTCTCGTGTTTCAGCTCGTACTACTCTTATCCTTCTCATTGGTGTGGTGATGACATTTATGAGTATATCACCCATGGGATCGACCTGTATGGAGCATTATCACATCACAGTTACTTGTTTTGAGAACAGTGTCCCTAGATAAACATATAAGACTTACGAGCTTAAGAGAAGTATTCAAACAGCATGCTTAATGACCCATGGCAAGAGGGCCTTTAATCGTCAATACACAAAAAGGTTTCCATTCAAATGTATGCATGGCAATCTCATTACACGTGGCGCGACTGCGGTAAGAGTGTTCGAGCGTATGCTAGATGATCCCTCCCACATATGGCGTGATTGCAACAACAACATCTGATCATGATGGCAAGAAAAATCATGAGGGGTTGGGGATAGGTTGGTGGGATGTCACTGACTGCAGGTCGGGTGAAAGACTTTAACACCTAAGCGAGCAGAGGGGGAACCTGAAATTTTAAATATACCCAAAATTTTGGGTGGTGTTGTAGCAGCTACAACAAATGGCGAACCATTGGTAGAATCCAGCATCTCTGTCAATATCACAACAAAAGTTTGAGCCAATATAGTGATGCAAGGGAATATGGGCAAGTTCCGCGGGTACCCTTTGTATTACTCTGGCCCTTTACAGGTATGCCTAATCCTTGTGCCTCAACTAGGTCTCGCTAATCAGAAACACATCAAAGAGAAAGCTCACAGACGCCAGTAGCTTGTTGATGATGTGAAGAGCAAGGCAGTGGGTTTATTATTTTCAGGATTTTTTAAAGTAAGTTTCTGGTGTTTCTCCGCTTCCAACAGCCCTGGACAGTACCCCGGCGGAGTCACTTCAAGAAATCACAAACATTGCTCCGCTGCCAGCGAGCCTGGTTAGTACCCCGGCAGAGTCGTTGCATTACCTCTCTGCGCAGGAAGCCTTTATCAATCCTTTACCCTTATTTGTTTCATGTGCTTGCAGCACTTATTTTCTTGTGCTCATGGCACTTATTTTTTTGGGCAGATGAGGGATCCCGAATTATTTTACCCTTGTGCCAAACCTTCACATCCCATCTACCACAATAGGCAAAGCGTGCAAAACAGATCATTAAGATGTCCAAGACTATGCTGGGCACAAGGCTTAGGCTTACGGGTATTGGGCCATTTAAACTCATTAGGTCTCCCACAAACAACTGGCTCGTATCTCCCCGGCTAAATAAGTTTAACTCATAGGCATCTTGTTGAGAATGCGACTTCGATGACTTGTCCTAAGAGAAAGCTGCATCTTGAGATAGCCACTGCAACATCATGCAAACAATGGGGTTACTGTTTCAGCAGTTGGGGCAGAAAAAATCCGCAAGGTGATAGGGTTTCAATGAAATCTCATGCAGTAGCAGGTGATATGACAAAAATGATGTGAGGAAGAGAGCATACAATGCAATGTAATAGGCGAGGCTCAAGATGAAATGCAACGCCATGTGCGAGAACGATCAACCAGTTGTAGGTGGAAAAGGAGCGCAATAAAAGCAGTGATTATTTATAAAGAAACAAGAAAACTAAAAAGAAATGAGTGCAAAACAATTGTAACATGATGATGCCTAGGATATTAATCGTAAGCAAAAATAGTACACACACTTTTTAATCATGAAGTAAAAATTTGGCAAGTAAACCTAATTAAAATTGAACTAAAATTTTATTAACAGGTTCTAGTTAGCCTACTCCTAAACCCTAGTTTAACCCATGAGGTGACCGGGTTATGTAAAATCAGTTTTCCAGTGCAGCCAGCGCATTAGTTCGCATCCTGCAACGACAACAATGATCAGGATTATAGCTAGTATCCGAAAGAGTGCAGTAACAACAAAACTTACCTGAGGAGCAGGTGCCATGGCAAGACGATCATAGATACTTCCCAAAGAACATGCCAGAATAGATTATGCAAGCTAAATCCCACTCTCATCTTGATACACAACAATATGTTCTTGAAACTTAAAACTGTTGATAAATGACACAAATCCATTCATGCACGATCCTGGATCTAAGGGGTGATGGGTAAGCCAATTCCTATTTGCAGGCACATTCACCGGATAGGGTTGGTTGAATGAAACAGCATGCTCATTATGGTAGTGAGGGTGATCCATTTTACGGGGTGGAAACAACAAGCATGTGTCAGGTGAATTACAGATACTTTCGCATCTGAGTGCAGAAACCCTAGTCTTGAAAAACCTGGTTCGGAGTTGTTTCTGGAATCTGTCAAGGATATGAGGATCCAAATCCACTTTCGGTGGAGGCCACAATTCCTCACCGTCTTGAACAAACTCCAGACCTTCGAGCGGGGGGCTTCCCAACTTTGACAGTCGGGCGAGATTAACAGGCGACTGGATGTGATCATGGATTGTGGTGAGTTGCAAGATGTCAGTGGGATTTGTATTAATTCGGTCAAATGTTTGCACACTGACAGATTGATAAATTGATGTATCTGATTCCCTAGATTTGCGAGGGTGGGGTGAATTTGACATGGTTATGCTGGGAGGAGCATGGTACTTGGGGATCTTCGTTTCAGAAATGGTCGGCAGAAACTGAAACGCTTCGATTTTCTGATGGCTACTTGAATCTTCCCAAAACGACTCATCGAATTCTGGTGTCTCCATGTGGTCGGCAAAGGGATGCGAGTGATAGTCCTCAGCGGTATGATGGAATATGTTTTCAGATAAGCAGGGATCATTTTAACCATTGATTTGATCGAGTTGGGTACCTGTAAAGTTAGGCTCCCTGGGAGTTACCACTGGGATGGGTCAATAAAGAGGACATCTTGAGGTTGCCCAGACAGGAAATTTCTCCTATGGCTGTCTAAGATTCCGCGTGAGAAAGATCAGATCTAAAAGATTCATCGACTTTGAACTGTGATTGTGAAACACCACCTGTGTGCTTATGATTGTCACCAATACCAGTATAAGGAAATTTTTGAATGTCTCGAAGAAATTACTGGTGTGGTGGGATCGTGAAATAAATCGGGGAATAATGAATGAACAGATTGAGTTGCAGGGGCGTTAACCATACAAGGCTTTTCAACACGTGCATCCATGTTATTCAGAGAAAACAATGACTTAGCAGGCCCTGTAGGGGAATCGACTTCATCTGGGATAGGAGTCGATTCATAAGTAGTATGCGAATCGGATTTAGGACTGTGTCCAGGGAGACATCGAGTGGGCTCGAGGTAGGTTTCATGAAATGAGCCACTAGGGTTTTCAAACTCTGATTCGACATGGTGTGTGAAATATCCAAAGTCTGAAAAGCCGTTGACTTGCGGGTTGTCATAGGGAACACTAGGCTTAGGCTGGGTTGCTAACTGCAATTGTTCAAGGGAAACGAGAATCACATAGATGAACTGTTCACTTAACAACTCCCAGTCGACATCCTTTTCAGGGAACTCAAAACAATAATGAAGAAATCTGATAGAAAATTCATCAAGAGATTCCTGAGGTTCCATTCTAATGTCATTTAGCTTTATCAATACACTTTGAAAAGCTTACCTGTGAAAAGCTCGTTGTAATTCACTGGCGAGTTGTTCAAACGAATGGATGGAAGCTTCCAGCAATGTGCGGCACCATTTCTTAGCGTGACCTTCGAGGGTGAGGAAGAAAAGAAAACATATCAAACCTTCATTCTCAATTTCGTAGCACTCACCAAAGTCATAGAAATCTAAAAGGTGTTGGGTTATGGACACCCCATTTTCACCATCAAATTTTAACTGGGACAAGTGGTACATAAGTTCATCGGGGATGAAGTATCGAGGCTCATAAAACTCTGAAAAACATCTCGGGAGAATGATTTGGGAACGAGCCATTACAGATATGAGATTAACTACAGGCTCTCAGGGCTCAGCTTGTCATCAGGCCCTCCTTCTAGTGCCAGTTCTGTTGATGGGAAAATCTGTCCGGCCAACAGCAGGGGATCTCCCCTGTAAAAGGTCCCAATGAGACCTTGAACCGTTTGGACTAGGGATGCTATTCGGGGTGTGGGTTCGACTACCACTGATTTCTCCTTTGCTTAGGGTCTCGCTTAAACTCTATAAAATAGTGGATACACACCTAATCAACTGATACAAGACATATGATTGATGCATTAAATGTACATGCGACACTATGAGTAGCAAGAGGAAATAATAAAGCATAAAGACTGAAGGAAGTGTTGTTAACAACACTTCATTAGGGTCACACTTGTAAACTGTTCTGACCACAAATGAAACAATTCCTCATGGAAAGAACTCCTTTCACTTCCTAAAAGTTTTAAATGGTAACACAAATGCCAATAAACAAAGTCATCAGCGTTCGTTAAGAAAGTGAAATAAACTCAACCACCATTAACATACTCAGCAAACTGTTATGCAACTGTGACGTGAATTGAAGATACAGTTTCCTTAATCTAAAGATGTTCCGAAACTAAAAACATAATACTCAACAGTGCTCATACATAAGACAACACCAAATCCACAAAGAGATTTTTCAAAATGCTTGTATTAATGCTTAAATGTATAATCCTCTGGTAATACAATAAACTCAGCTCGAGTCCCAAACAAAAGATATATTACAAGTTCCCAAAGGAAGCATTTATAGAGAAAAGCTTGCCCTTTGGGTTCCCTGACTTTTCACTTTCCTGACTGTTGGGCTTCCTTGCGACCCAGTCTATTCTGCGACCTTGCGACCTGAGCCAATGCTGCGACCTACGACCTGACTGGGTTCTGCGACCTTGCAACCTAGTCGCTGGGTTGCTGGGTCGCGCCGTCGAACATTTAATAAGGGATGCGACTTAGCGACCTGGAGACCTCTGCGACTTGCAACCTTTGGGGAGATCAACGACTTGCAACCTCGGGAAATATGCGACCTGCGACCTCGACATATATGCGACCTGCAACCTCGGCAGATGTGTGACCTGCGACCTTCATAAACTTGCGACCTGTGACCCAGTCGCTAGGTCGCGTAGTCAAGCGTTTGGCATGGAACACGATGCTGCGACCCAGCGACCTGAAGAAATCTGCGACCTAGGGTTTTATCCCTTCTACATTTCTCCTGTTGAGATAGTCTTAGCTCCCACCACATGAACCAGTATTTTCTGGGTAATCGAAAAACTTCCTTGTCTGGGTCATCATCATAATCTCCTCATGTTACCTACGTGTAAGCATATTAGATTAGCCATTAGCGTCACCCACATAAATATGTTTATGCATGTTGAAGCAAAAAATAAAGATACAATAAAAGAAAACGTAGATGCATAAAAGGTATATTAACACATAAAATTAGGAGATTTTAAAGATTAGCTTGGACCCCTGCATATTCCTATTCTATAGGCCATATATGCTTTGAGAAAAGAGACCATTCCGAAGTGGGGTCGCATAGTCGGAACTTTCTCCTTGGTCACAACTTTCCTTGGGCACACCTTTCTGCGACCTTGCTACCTCGGAGGGGTCGCACAGTTGCATGGTCGCATTTCCTGTCCAACAACATGTATTGCGACTCAGCGACCTAGAGGGATCGCGCAACTTTAGCTTCACGTGGGCTGAGACTTCTCTTCTTCTGCAATATACATATACATGCTTCTTTTGCCCCGGCCTGAAAGCTCAGCTTACATCCTGCTTGACAATGGACGGCTTCTTAGACTAGATCAAGGAAGACTGCTCTTGAAGCCCATGCAGAAAATAGCAGGCACATCTCACAGGTCGCACAGTCACAGGGGAAACAGGTCGCATTGTTGACTGGAAGCAAAATCTGCGACCTTGCGACCCGAGGCCTTTAACTGCGACTGTTCTTGCAATGATCGCAGGGTCGCAAGTTGCATTTTATTTGCTCTGTCAGCTATGCGACTCAGCGATTGTTTCTTCATGCACTCAGTTACAATGCGTGTGAAACGCTTTAATCCCTCCATCGAACAAATAACTTATTCCAAATCGATCTTTCCACACTCCACGCTTCATTTACCGTGTGAGCAAACTTAGCCAGCATGCGCTGATGATAGTGTTGAATACTAATAAATCCACGAAAAGAACCTTGGCGCATGACTTTTGCTTGTTGCAGGGATTTGGCGTTGGCACAGGCACGTAAGAGATAAGCATAAGTATTAGAGTCAAGTGAAAAAAACAAAGCCTCCTTCAATTGAACTTCCCTACACGGTAGTTGAAAAACCGTATCATTGCCACGAGAAACCTTTATGGACTGGGATTCTGTATTGGTTATAATTTTTTTACTTTCTTGGATGAACAATTATACAAGTTATGTATGTCGTCGATTTCGCTTTCTTGCCTCTCTCCTTGAATCGTTTTGTGTATCATGCATGAAAACTCATCCATAATCTAGCAGAATGGCGCCCGATCCTGAAAACAGGCTTTTAAAACTGTAATTATGCAGAGCTGCACTCGTAAATACATTAAGTTTTGTTGCTATTCTCTCTGCCAAGTGTCAATCTATTCGTGAGCATTGTAAGACTTCTCCGACGGGCTGGCATGCGTTGTGAACCAGTGCGATTATCACTGTTCGAATATAGGATATGAAAAATCTTGAAGGCCAACATCCTTAGCAAGTATTTCATGCATAACGTGGATGACACCTTTCTTCTGCTGAATCAAAGAAACAAATGGTTGTTTCCCACGAAACTAACGTTCCACATTAATGGTTTTGCTGGTTCAATGGAGCGCTTCGCTTTTTCCTGGTGCATCCTGTGGCAATGACAAAGCTGACATAGCTGAATCCATGCGCATGCAGTCTAAACGGGATTATGTTGCCATTATTATTATCTCATTCACGCTGGATGATAGCAAACGCTGTTTTCCTCCATCGAAACGCTCCACGTGGTGTCATGCATGGAGAGGTTACTAATCCTTATTAACGCCTTCCTGGGAGGCGCTAAACGCAACGTTGGGCCTTGGAAACTTTCTTTCGTGAGGTGGAAAATGATATTCTTTCAGACATGGCGGAGAGCATCAACGGGCCTTTCCATACTGGAAACAGGTGAAGGGCAGAAAACAGCTGGTAAAGAGCACGATTAGTGCTGACAATAACGTTGAACCCATTGCATGTTTTAAACGTAACTTTGACCATCATTAAACGTTTCACCATCGTTCGAAACTCCACCATCGAAATGCCTGTGTCCATTGGCACATGTCCACTTAGTTTCGTTGTTATTTCCATCGTGGCCTTGTTATACCCTCCCGCTCGTATTTCAAACGTACGTTTGACCAACTCCAAATATATGTTCCAGATTTTTTATTATTAAGTGCGACCACCATGCATAGAAGCCTTCGCGCCCATATGTGGTTCTACTCCATATTTTAATGGTGAGGTTTGACCGATATATATATATACATATATATATACGTCTGCTCCAAACATTTACCATTGGTAGAAAACATGCCATCAAACATTTGCGCCCATTTGTAACACAACATAGTTATTATAACACGCTTCTATAAGTTGGTAATACACTTCTTCCCATGTTTTAAACATAAACTTTGATCACTATATCCGCCATAGAAATATTAAGCTCATTTTTAATGTTTTTCATGTAGTCTTGATCCACCATTTTATATGGTTTGGAAACTACATGGTCTTGCGCCTTGGTTTCATTGCATAATATTTAAAATCATAACCTTGGTCCATCGATTTGCACCCACTGTGTAGCTTAGGTTTAACCAAGATTTCTTCCCTTCCCTAATTTGCCAGACTTGTCAACACAACTCAAAATTATTTTCGATTTAGAAGAATGGCCTTTTATAGGATTTGACAATCTCCAAAGACAAAATGTACTTCACCATTATCTGACTTTGGTACAACATTCAGACTCTGAGATGTACCTTGAACAACCAAAGACTTATAACCAAGAGCTTCCTTCTATGTTGTCATGATGGGTCAAATTAGTGCAGGCCATAGATTATTATGGACCTCAAATCACCACCTGCTATATTGTCTGATCTATGTGCTTCTGGATTGACATCATCATGGCCAATAACATTGTGACTAAGTTGCAATTTTTTGTTGGCCCTTTGCATAATCACTTCCTCAACTTTGTTTAATGCTTATTGCCAAAACATGATGCATCTTACCAACGCGATGAGAACGCTGTAATGCTTGCTTGTTAACTCGTGGATTCCAATCAAGTATCATCATTGGCCTTTATGATGTCGCTTGACTCTGGCAGTGTTGATGCTTTTCCACCTAAGCTTTGCACAGCTGCAAAACGCTCTCCTTCTCTTACTGATTCATCAATACACTCATAAGAATACTTTCGTAGCTCTAAGTAATCCTGAAGAATGTCTAAGTGTTCGCCTTCTTCAAATGACCCTGGCTCCACACCATTGAAAAGATAAGAATGGTTACATGTCTTTCGCAATTGTACCACAATATTTTTGTAAAGATTGATGCTGAGTTCCTGAACCACTTGTTTGAAGCTGGGCCACTCTTGATACAATATAGATACATAAATTTTCTTCTGAAGTGGGACCAATGGAGCCAGTACTGTAACCCCAGACAGTGGCGGCAATGTAAGAGTTCCATTGTTGACAAGTACAACTTTTGTACGCCGAAGCATGAATGCATGCCAATATATCTTAGTAGCTTGAACTGTTTGCTAAATCCAGAGGTATTTTCACCTTGAGTCAAGATCGCAACTTTAATGGACACAACACCAAAAGGGCCACAGGAATTTTCGTTGATCTTTCAAGTAATCCAACAAACTTATAGCCTGCAATGTGTTCCCAAGTCCCATTGCGACTGCAAGTTCCCTTGACTGGCGCGGTCTTATTTCCTGCGTACATGTGATAGATGTCCTCCACTTCTCGTGTTTCAAATCGTACTACTCTTATCATTCTCATCGGTGTGGTGATGACATTTATGAGTATATCACCCATGGGATCGACCTGTATGGAGCATTATCACATCACAATTACTTTTTTTGAGAACAGTGTCCCTAGATAAACATATAATACTTACGAGCCTAAGAGAAGTATTCAAACAACATGCTTAGTGACCCATGGTGAGAGGGCCTTTAATCATCAATACACAAAAAGGTTTCCATTCAAATGTATGCATGGAAATATCATTACACGTGGCGCGACTGTGGTAAGAGTGTTTGAGCGTATGCTGGATGATCCCTCCCACATTTGGTGTGATTGCAGCAATAACATCTGATGATGATGGAAAGAAAACTCATGAGGGGTTGGGGATAGGTTGGTGGGACATCATTGACTGCAGGTCGGGTGAAAGACTTTAACGCCTAAGAGAGCAGAGGGGGAACCCGAAATTTTAAATATACCCAAAATTTTGGGTGGTGTTGTAGCAGCTATAACAGAGAGCGTAAATGTTACATTTGACGAAGATGGTGTTCTAACGAATAATGATGAGGACCTAGAATATTTCAAAATTGAGACGGAGTCTGAAAAATACACAGAGAAAATTATAGAACAAGAAGCAACTGTCAAACAGGAAGAAGTAAATAATGATCATCAAGATATACAAGAAAAACAACAAGAAGCTCGTTCAAAGAGAACAAAATAAAGGATTCAAAAGAATCATCCATCAAATCAAATCATTGGTTACATAAATGAAAGTCGACAACTTCGTTCATCACAACAAGCTCACATTGCTTTTCTAGCAACCTTTGAGCCTAGCAGTTTTGAGGAAGCCAGTCAGAACGAACACTGGGTAGCAGCTATGAATGAAGAATTGGATCAAATAAAGAAGAATAAAACCTGGGAATTAGTTCCACGACCAAAAGATAAAAATGTCATTGGGACTAAATGGGTGTTTAGGAACAAATTGAATGAAGATGGATGGGTTACTAGAAACAAAGCAAGATTGGTTTGCAAAGACTATGCACAAGTAGACGCAATTGATTTTGACGAAACATTTGCACCAGTTTCCAGAATGGAATCCATCCAGATGTTTCTCACCTATGCATGTTCAAGAAAAATCAAAGTCTACCAAATGGATGTTAATTCATCATTCCTGAATGGAGAATTAGAAGAAGAAGTTTACATAGAACAACCTTAAGGTTTTCTACTATCAGAAAAAGAAGACTACGTTTGCAGGTTAAAGAAGGCTCTATATGGTCTCAAGCAGGCTCCCAGAGCATGGTATGCTCATCTTGATGGATATACACGTCAAAAAGGGTTCAAGAAAGGTATTTTCGATAGAAATATTTATGTACAAATAGAAAAAGATAATTTAACAATCGTTGAGGTATATGTGGATGATATAATATTTGGTAGCAATGATGATTGACTAAGTAAGAACTTTTCTACAAATATGCAAAGTGAGTTCGAGACGTCTTTACTTCGCGAGTTGATATACTTCTTAGGGCTTCAAATATCTCAGGAAGAGAAAGGAATATTTATATGTCAAGCCAAGTACATCAAGGAAATTCTCAAGAAATTCAAAATGGAAGATCACAAACCCATCCTTACACCCATGGTAATAGGTTGCAAATTGAGCATAGACGACTCATCTAATGATGTGGATCAGAGGTTGTATAGATACAATTGGTAGTCTTCTATATGGAACAACCTCCTGACTAGCTTTTATGCAAGGAGTTGGACAAGTAGAAATATTCAAATAAACACCAAAATAATCACATATTATTGCCTTCAAAAGAATTCTTCGATATCTATAGGTCACAACAGAATATGGTTTGTGGTATCCCAAGGGTAACGATCTAATTATTCAAGCCTTTACAGATGTATATTGGGCAGGAAGCATGGATGATCGTAAGATCACTAGTGGAGCACCATTCTATCTAGGTGGTTGTCTCGTATCATGGTTGAGAAAAAAGGAAACCTCAATCTCGTTATCTACAACAGAATAAGAATACATTGCAGTGGAAACTTTTTGTACTCAAGTCCTTTGGATGAAACAAACTTTGCAAGATCTTCAAGTAAAATTCAATGAGCCTATTTGCATCTTCTGTGATAACACTAGCGCCATCAGCATCTCCAAGAATCCTTTCATGCATTAAAAAAAACACATTCCTATCAAATATCATTTTGTTAGAGAACAAGTCATTGAAAAGAATATCAAACTTGAATATGTTGGTACAAAAGACAAAATCGCCGATATATTCAATAAAACTTTACCTCATGAAGCATTTGAATATCTTTGCCAGAAGCTTGGGATTCTCCCCATATCTCATTAGATTTTCCTTTTTCATAAAATAAAGGGGGAGTGGAAGTGTGTACAGGTCCACAGGATGGTTGTGTGTCAGGGGGAGTTACCATTTTCCATTTATGTCAAAGGGGGAGAGAATGTTTTAGGAATAGGTGTCATGATCACAAGGGGAGTACTTTTGTTGTCATCAATGCCAAAGTGGGATATTTTTTATTAGTGGTTGTCATTGATTTCAACCCAAGCAGCACTAGGGACTACCCCGATCTTGCATGGGAATTTTTACCTACCAAATTACTATATTCCGAGTCAAGGATATTTTTTATGGTTTCTACTTGTCAATATGTTTATGTTGGTATATGGATCACCATGTAATTCTTCACAGTTTGAGAGATATTCATGTTTGAAGTTAGTAACCCTAGTTAATAGGCTAAAACCCCATGGGGTTGTGGCATGACACTAATTATTGGTTGTGGTCATTGAATAGTCAAAAATTAATAATTTTTAAGCTCCTAAAATCCCCACCATGTTCACTTTTTGAATACCCTCTCAACCTAAGAATTTATTTAAATTGTGATCCTCATATCCTCCTCATGTAGTGATTTCGCTACTTGAAACAGGTCATCGTGTAATTTTCTCTATAAATTCTTTTCTATGAAGGTTCAGAAGCCGAAAATTTTATCACACGAAGTCGAAATCCTGAGAAATCTTGTATAAAAATTTTAGATCATGGTTCTCTATATTTTTGGATATATGATTTGTGGAAGTTAGGGTTTTTGCAGGCTCTTGAACTTCATCTCAAAGAGGTTACCTTGGGAAAATCATCATAACTCTCTCTCTGAGCATCGGATTGGAATTCTGTAAAAATTGGTGGATAGTGCATGAAATTTAGTTTTATTTTTATCAGTTTTAGAATTGAATGAGGAAACAGTGACATGTGGCATGTCGTACATGTTCATTCTACTAAACAAGTCCATTATTAGGTCATTTTGAGACATTGGGCATAAATTTGTCTTGAAGAATCCAAATTGGGCCAGACATGTGGCATTGCAAAGAAGACTCAGAGCGCTACTACAGGAAAATCACATATTGGGGATTTGAAATAGTAGAGATAAATTAGATTCAATATTGAGCTCCTAGAAGGCAAGAAAAAACTATATCATGTGTTGTCAAGGGCTACAAAGGACCAGACTTTCTAGGGCAGCAAAGCAAATAAAGGTGCAACAGAGGCAAGCTACAGGTAAGTATATTTTGTATATGCATGTTCATCTCTTAATTTCATTAGGTTCTTTGTATTCTATTTTTTTTTTTAGCACTGACATATGCTCTGCGGGATGAGGTAAGTTTTGTTATTATCATGTCATGGGTATTCCTTGAAGAATTTTTGTAGGTATTATATATTCATCAAGATAAGAATCAATGCATGATCTAATGTTATAAAGAGTGAGAAAGGGTAGCATGACAAGTGTAGCAATCAAGGTGTAGAACAACATCAAGAAGTTCACCACATGAATTCTTCAAGTGGGCAGCATTGCATATAGTCATTGTAAATGTATCATTGTACTGAGCCATTGTAAAAGCATCATTGTAAAATTTTTACAGATGTATATCTTCCAAGAATTGAAGAGGGAGTGTCGGGAGGTCTAGGATCATCATTATGTGGTTGTGTCATAGTTGGGGTTATGGTTTAGTGTGTCTTATTTTACATCATTCTATATGATTTTAAAGTGGAACATTTTCCTTGGCACAAGAGTCAATTATTCTTTTATTCTTCTATAGGGTGGTTGGGTGGTGCTAGGCTGGTGCATGAAATCAGCAACAAGTTCAAGCCTGTGAAAAATTCAAGGTGGTAGGGTGGTTCTAGGGTGAGTTGTAGCTTAATTGGTGTTGGGGCATCCATTCAATCGACTACTAAAGAATCTTGGGTGTTGGAGCGTCCATCCAATGGGAGATGGAGAAGAATTCTTTTCTAGATTCTAGGAAGTTGGAGCTTTCTTTTCAATTGGATTTAAATATTAAAGAATTATTAGAAAAGCATTCATGTGGTTTTTGTTCTGAAGGGGGTTTCCACCTTAAAAATTGTGCGCATTTGTGTTCCTTTTGTTTGCTGTTATCATTGTACAAACATTGATAATAATTGAAGATTAACTAATGCTCTGAAATATTAATAATAATACTAATTAAAAGGAACACAGATTCACCCCCCTCTCAGTATTTCCAACAAAGATGTATATACCACTTCGCATCATTTCCCATTAAGGTGGTTTGGAATAATCTCAACCAGATTGAATCATCAATTAGGGAGTTGGATGAACACCATAAATGGAATGTTGTTACATGGTCAATGAGATCCTCCCTAGAATTCCCTTCGAATTTTGGAATATCAGATGGAATTTTAGTGGGAACCAGAGGCCAAACCGGATTATATTGGATCAAATCATTTGTCAATTTCGAAATATCTAGAAAATTTTGGGTTTCAAGGAATGGTAAGTGCATAAGAGCTAGAGAATTCCACCCACCAAGGGTATAGCTTCCAACATTACAAAAATAATACCCTGGATTTGCAGAGGCACCAAGTTGCCAATGATTATTTGTAGAAGAGGCTGAACCATAAGGAAATACTTGTGGTCCAGAAATATTTGGAGGATGTCCACCCCCTTTAGAAAGGTTACCAAACATAGGAAAATTCCCCCCCATTGAAGCATTTAAAGGAGAGGAAAGCCCTTGATAAGGGTTCCACGCATTAGCGAAAGGATAAAAAACCTAAGAGGCCCCAATAGAGAGGAAAAGAATATTCCCCTATTTAACAAACAAAAAGGACTGATTCCTGGTTCTTAAACCACTAAATATAGGTTTAGTCGCTCCTTGACCTCCTTAAAAATGATTAAAATTCTGACCCTGAGCAAATAAAGGTAAGATCCTATGTTCAAATAAGTTTTAGCATGAGGTATATGACCACTACCAAAAGGAAAACCCTGAAAAGTTGTTGAACCACTTGGCATAAAAGTCATCATTATGGAAGAAGCAGATGGGAAGGTTAGAGGAATCGAGGGAATTGCACTGGATGGCATTCCAAAAGGATGGGAACCAGTGTAAGAAGCAAAATGTTGATTACTCCCACTCGAAGCTAGAATGGAGGTAGAGCCAAGAATTGTGGTACTAGGTGTGATAGTGGATATAGAAATTTTACCCCCTCCTTTAACTGAAAGAGGAGTATGCACACTAATAGTATCTATAGCTAAAATTTTGCTTGCAAAATTGGCCATCAAAAGAAAAGAAGGAGAAAAAGCAGGGTTTTCTAGCCTATGAGTCAAGGTTCCAACGTATGATATGACGTTTGGAAAATTAGAAGGAAGGGTTGAAGAAGGAGTCTCGGGGGACTCATGAATGTCTTTAAACTCAACCTCGTCTTTTCAATGAAAGAGCCCTCTAGAAAGGATGGGAGTGTTCCTGTCCAAATCTCGACTTACACTATTTTCACCCTGTGAAACAATAGTCCCAAGCAAAGGATAAATATTTGATGTGTTATTTTCTGCTGGTTGAAAATCACCAACAGAATTACTCCTACGCCTTCTAGATGAAGGCTTGGCTTTCGTAAGTGAGAGCCCACGAAGCCTCCTAGACTGACGAACTGGTTGATCAACCACTTTTAATTATTAAGAGAAATGGTAAAGACTCAAAAAATTGTAAAGCTATGGCAATCTAAGATAAAATATCACTCACTAAAAAATTCCCTAAATATACAACTAATCAAGCTACTTCCAAGCATTTCCGCTCTGGGTCATTAGGAACGGACACCAAAATACAATAAAGTGAATATAAGGACCTTCCAAAGATAGTCTGGGATAATTACGGCCCATACCTACTAGCAAAGGTAACAAAAACAGTTAGGCTGACCTCTAGAAAAAATCCTTTGCCGGTGCAATTACCTGAGCTTCGCAAGGGCACCCTCCCGAAGTAATAATGAGAGTGATACAACGTCTACCTCCATTACCAAGGGTATTCCCCCCCCCCCACAGTCACCTATGTGTTACTTAGGAAAGAAAACTAAGGTCACCAATTCATATTAGAAGACGGGCGGAACAGTCTTTGGCTGAGATCAAACAAGAAGGAGAGGGGTATCTCTCCTCCTTGTTTTCACTCTCCCTCGTGCTTAATTCCCGTATAAGAAGAGATTTCCTCGTCAGCTTAATGACACTATATTTCACTCATTTAATCAACTTATATGTTTAAATTTGGAGTGGACTTGGAGATTTAACTCTCCGCACACCTATTCCAAGGCCGTAAATGACCTAGACTAGTTGATGTATATATGACAAATCCAAAAAAAATCTAGTTCATTTTAATTAAACGCTTGATTTTAATGGATGTTTTTTTTTAAGTCACGGGTAAATGGAAGTGCTACTTATGATGTTTTTGACGCAAGAAGAAACCAATATAAAACCTACTACATGAAAATTCAACTCTTTTTCTTCGATGAAAAGTGATTTATACTAAAGGTTCTACGAACACATTATGAAAGAAAATTTATTTTCTTTTCTTTTTAAACACACACTCACACACTCAAAATATATCAAAAATACTATAATTCTTAAAGTGAAACTACCTTAATGAAAACTAAAATTCTTAAATTTAAGATCCTATGGACTACTCTTAAAGCAAAAAAATGTTTTTTTCAAAGAAATCAAGAGGCCAAAACTTTACAAAAGGAGGAACAAATCAAGCAAAGTTCTCCCCAAATCAAGAGAATTTGACTTGATGTAAAGACTTCATTTTTTCTCAAAAAATAAAAAGGAGACCAAAAACTAAAACCAAAGAAAAATAAAGGCAACAAACAATATTTTTTTTTTATATTTTTTCTTTTTAAGGATAAAAACAAATTCTGAGAAGACAAAACCACCGAAAATTTCAAGATAAAATTAAAGTACAAAGGACCTCAAATTTCACAAGCCATAATAATCATTAAAATGATAAGACTTAAAATAAAAATAGGCTACAATCTCAAACAAACTGATCTGAACAACTATTAATCAAGGTTTTCATTGATGTCAATATGACATTGACTGAGATGTCAATATTCTTGAGATGCTTGGTTCTAGATGATGATGCCATGATTCTTGGATGACTAGGAGACCATTTATGAAGATTTCAAGCCACTAATGAAGAATTGGTGTCCTAAATATCCATTTACCATAATGTCCTAGTAACGAAAGTCCTTGAACTAACCATGATGATACCAATCGTGTGCCTTGATTTATGCTCATAGTGACCCAGACCTTAAGTGCCAATGAAGGCCTTGATCACATGGTTGGAGACTATATGATGACATGGATGACCATTTAATGACATGGAAAATGATTACACGACATAAAGGACTTGGATATCACTTGATGGCATATGATGACATTGTTGGAAGATTTCATTTGATATGGATGACTACATTGTAGCTCTCTTGATGGTATATTAATGGATGCTTCAATTTAACATATGGATGACATATCATTGCACTATTACATGACATGGATGCTACACTACCATCATAACATGAATGATATTGATGGCATACATGATGACACATGATGATGAAGAACTTGGAGTCGTAACAATGAAGAAGCCCTAAATACCTTGCTGTCCTAATCACCTTCTGCACTAAAAATTTCAAGAGAAGTCACAAAGAAAAATTATTCTGGACACCTTGGAGGAATATTTCCACAATAAGTTCTATACCATCTAAAAAAGGATTTTTTCCTCTTTCTAATGAGCCTCTAATTGCCCCGAAACTCCCAGCAGTTGATGAGATATTTAATTTTTAAGTTAAGAAAAATATAATTAATTATGATTCGAACTACACTTTGGCATTCATGTCGGCCCACCTCTAGAAAGACGTTTTCCTTCATCTTGATGTCGATATTATAGAAAAAGGAGGTTCAAAATATCCATTTTACCAAGTATTTTCGGTAAAAATTCAGAATATAACCGTAGAGAAGCAATTGGAGGCCGAAGAGGACTTAAAGACTTTTGTTTGGGCTAATTCTTCTTACAGTAGTGTACTGTCATTGCAGAGGAAAATATTTGGAAAACTTGAGAGGATCTGTGGAAGAAGAGAACAAGAGTATCACTGGTTGGAAAAAAATTTATGGTATACCCTCTCTTCCACCTCGGACTAGGCTACAACCAACCACAGAACTTCAAATAGACAACCTACAAGTGAGTAGAGTCATATTTTCAAGCTCTGGATAGTCACCATAAGTTTGGATTATATATATTACAGTCACCTAGGAATGCTATACCACATAATTAATTTACTGGAGGAAAAAAACTTACTACAAAACTCAGAATTAAAAGATTACTGAAGCTAGAACAGTAGACTGTCATTTGACTGTGATAATTCTTGTAGATGAATCAGATTTAAAATACAATCATTTAGAGCAATACTTTGAAACATTTTTGGACCATTGACTAAATATTATTGAAGCACATTTTGTTGAAGAAACTCAATGAAGAAAATTTCGTGAAGAACTTTGCAATTTTTAGAGAGTACCTTGAAACAACCTAGTGGCCTCTTGGGAGCAGACTTGAAGAACAGACTCTTGGAAGACCTCCTACTAACCATGTTGGAGAAGACTTGTTGAGAATATTTGAGGCCTTGTGGAAGAAGTATTGAAGGTCTATTTAAGTCCTCTTGATCATATTTGAATACCATCTAGTGTATTTGAAGAATATTGTGTTGACTTGAGGCAGAAGACCTTGGAACACCACTTAGGCCATTGGAGAATATTTTTGAAGCAATTATTGAAGACATATTGAAGAATTGTTGATGACCTATTGAAGATAACTTGTAATAAGAGATCTTGGAGTTAATATTGGAGACCATGATGCGTTGAAGCCATCATGAGGTGACTTTGGATATCTTTGGTTGGATACCATGAAGAGCTATGGAGACACCTTATAAAGAAGACAAGGTTTTCGTTGATGAAGTGATTTGGAGAAGGAAATGATGGATAAGAGTTTTAAAATTCTAATTGTAGATTTTATTGGGAGCCTTGAAGAACCATTGAATCTATCTTAACAAATTGAAGTTGTGGGTTGGAGCCCTAGAGGATAGAAGTCCTCAAGAAGACCAGGTGGGTACCTGTACCAGAGATAGGGTTGGAGCCTCAAAGTGACAAGGTTGGTGCCATGGGAAGATAGGGTTGGAGCCCTAGAGGTCGGAGCCTAAAAGTGACAAGGTTGGTGCCTTGGGAAGATAGGGTTGGAGCCCTAGAGGTCGGAGCCTCATGAAGCCAAAGTTGGTGCTTGGAAAAGTACAGGTTGGTGCTTGGAAGGATTGAAGATTGGTGTCTTCATCTAGGGTTGGAACCCTACACATTATTGTACTTGATTTATTTTAAAGAAGATATTAATAAAATCATTTACTCTTATTGTTCATTTTGTGTTCTAATTATAAGTGATCTAACTAGTAAAAGTAACAATTGAAAATAAATATTGATTCACCCCCCTTTTAGTATATCCAACAACAACAACATAAAAAATCATGCAAGCAAGAAATATTTCAGGAAGACCAAAAAAATTTCAAGATTTAAAAAGTCATTTCTAAAAAACAAAGAGAAAACCAAATAGATCAACTTTCAAGAAAGCAAGGAAAAATAATGAAACGATTGGGTTTGACTGAATTGAAACAAATTCCCTATCCCAAAGGCTCAAAAAAGCCAAGTACTTCACCAAGAAGTCCTGAACCCAAACTTCAAAAACAAAAACTTCACTAAAATTAAAACTCTAGGTTGACAAGGAATTTTCACAAAAATCAATAGGAAAATGATAATCAGAAAGAAACAAGACTTTTCCAGAAAAATGATGACTACAAGGAAGCACTAAAAACTAGGCAAGACCCTTTACTGGAAAAAAAATTTAAAAATTTTAGTCAAAACCAAATACACTCTACTTAGCAGTGACATACCAGTGTATATACATGACTGTGCTCAAAGAAACTAGCGTATATGCGTGTTTATTTGGAAAAAATCGTGTTTGTATGCGATTGTGAAAAATAAAACAACATATAAATAGACCAACAAAGAAAAATAAAAAATACAGGTCTAATCCAGAAAATCAGACTACCCGCCCAAACTGAAAACGAGCCAAAGATACTAGAAAATTTAAGAAACCAAATAAAAAGGCCCAGATCAAGAGAGAAACAACCCTTACGAGTAAATAAAATATTGTATTCGCCAGTGGAGTCACCAATTCTGTTGCGGGAGAAAAATCCCTAGGGTCAGGTTGAGAACCCCAATAGATCGAAGGGCATCTATCAACAAGAAGAAAGCAATCACATAGTCCTAATGCATAAACTACTGAATTTGGGTTAGGAGAGAGTACCCGTAGGTCCTACGTTTGGTGTTGTTCCATTAGGGTCCAAACCCTATTCTTCCTCCAAGGCTTTAAAACCTGCAATAAAGTTCAAAGAAGCATGTATACTACAATAAGTTCAAAGCATGTATATGATATGAATGTTATATCATATAAGAATAAAGATATAAATCATGAATCATACATAATAAGATCATAACATGAATTATAACATAAGATCATAATGTTCAAGAACAAGACAGAGCTTCTTTATTGATATAATCAAAAGAATATGGAATAATACAACCTGATTCAACCACAGCTCCAACCGAAACCTTCCTCCGGATCTGTCCAACCCAAGACTCAACAATCATCTCTCAAGAATATACACATGGACTTCATATAATCAAAGATGAAAATCTCTATGAGGAAACAAGAGTTTCCTATGACTGGGAGTGCAGGAGGCACAGGGAAACTCAAACTTGATCGGGGACCAATTGAATATAATATCAATATCCTATCTCTTCCTCCCCTTAGGCCTTCCCATCATTTGTATTTATATCACCCAAAAAAAGTTGATTTAGTTGGAATACAATTAGGCCACGGGCTCTTGTAGGTGGGCTTTTGGTGAAACCCATAAACCCCACCCAAAAAATAAGATTTTTATATTTTTTATATTTTAAATTATATACGTGGGTTATATATAGATATACTCGCGTTTGTATGTGATTTTTTAAGGGCAGAGTCATGTATGGAATTCAAAATATTGTGTTTTAACATAGTGATCAAGTCTGAAGGGAAAGTGATTCCCAAGGCCATATCACATAGCATCAGATCTACAAGAGTTTTCAATGATGCTATAGCACAACCCTCACCTCTTCCCTATGTATAAAATGATAAAATGTGTAAATGTCAAGGACGAAGTTTTAATCAGCTGGAGGTGGCTAGTGAACTTGGCCACCCTCGGATAATAACCTAAGTTTGTGTTGGTCACGCATGCAACGTGGAGATGTCAACTCAAAGTGATTTGGTATCATGAATAGTGGGGTGATAATTACAAGGGAAGGATGAATGATTACAAAGAGTGGGGACAATGATCTAAAAGATGAAACCCATGTAGATGTCATGTCATGACAACGCTCCAAGATTTAAACTCAAAAAAGGAATATTATGTATTGGGACTCAACTTCTCTTACACATTCACTCATTCCAAAAATACTTAGAGAGAGGAAAAGTTATTGTATTCCACTGAGGAGTTTCAAACCTTGTTCTACAATTGATACATGAGGGAGCTACAGGTAGGTCTACAAGAGCTATAGAAGGGCCAAGAATCTGCTAGAGGATAAATTAAAGGGTGAGAAAGGGGCCACAATGGTTCTAATTTTTCTCAAAACTGTCATATAAATCCAGAGTTTCTTGAAAAGAAGTAAGTGACATCCACCTCCCTTGTTCTTACACCCAAATGCATGAAAATTATACTTAGAATTTATAACCTGTGGTAGTATAACTATGTAGTATAAGGTCTCTCTGAGGATTGTTGTGGTTAGAAACAAGAAAATAATTTGGTTGATAGTAATTCTAACATCATGTTCATTCACTGCTACCAGTGAATTGAACACTATATAACCATTGAAATTGTTGAAAAAAACCTCCCCTCACCTAATAAAACTAAGGGGGTACAGAAAAATAGATTGGAGGAGGATTTAACAAAAGGGAACCCTCAGACACCAAAAGGATCCACCAACACCCTCTTGTATTGAACATATTCATAAGATGTCAATGGTTAGGTTTCTTTGAATTGTTATAGTGGTATGATAATGACCTTACTCATGAATATTCCATGGAATTGCATTCTTAAGGAGAGGAAAATGTGACCATTGTTGTCAGAGGGTTAGCCATCTCTCTCATCCCTAAAACCATTAGCAAAGTGACCACCCTGCCTCTAGGGATTCGATGGAACAAAGAAGACAAAGTAGTGAGTGTCACAACTAGTAAAAATTTCTTCATTTTGAAAGAGAAGCCTATGTAGGACAAGAATGGAGTCTGAAGAGAAATATAACTTATCCTTGGGATGAGGTGACTTACCATATCCTCAAGAATATATCTTGTGAATGGACAATGAGTGTGGTATATTCTTACCATTTTAGATTGCTCCATGAGTTGAGATTTAAGGCATAATTTTCTCTCCCTCAAAGACTTAGTGTGCCCCACTTTATCCTACAATCAATCATTGAGAGGATTCAAAAGGTGAGCGGGGGAAAAAACCGGCATTTACCTCACCGTGGAATCATTAAATTGATAGTGATGGATGCTTTGAGAAACTTGAGGATCCTTGTCCTACGGATAAATTTGTGGACATGGATAGGGATACTTTCATAGAAACACAAGCCATCACCCCTGGGGAGACAACATCCTCTAGAATTGGAGTTAGAGAGGAAAAAATAGAGGAGGAAGAAAGAAAAAAAACATAGGAGGAGGAGGCAACAAAGACAGAAGAAGAAGAGATAAAAATAGAGGAAACAGAGGCAGAGGAAGGAGAAGAAGAAGTTAAAGGAGAAGAGGGGGAAAAATCGGAAGAATAATTAGGCCCTAAGGATACTTCTGAACCCTAAGAAGTGGAGAAACAACCACATCAAATAGGATTGTATCCAGGGGATACCGAACAAGAAGTAGGTGCAACACTAGCTACATTGGGAACACCTGTCAAGCCCAAAATGAAGAAAAAAAGATAAGGTCCCCTATATTTCAAGACCATAAAAAGAACAAGAATTAAACAAGGGAAACCAAAAAATACCACATGGGTCCCCATGATCATTTAATAATCACTAAGTAAGAAGGAAGAGGTAGGACCCAGTGAAGGAAAAATTTAAGAGGTCACCTCTCCTAAACCCAAAACAAAGTAACCGGTATCATCTATGAGTAGGCCCACCACCATGTCAGCTACCTATTATAGCATCATTTATCACCTTTATATACTTGATGATATATTTATTGGCCTTGGGAAACCCTTTCCATTCAGACTTGGTCATTTTCTTAAAAAACATTATTTTGAATTCCACATGTGACTCTGCCCTGTCTTACACGTGTGCAGACGCTGGTCCACTCATATTTGACTTGCGTATACAATTTAAAATATTAAAAAATATATGAAGTCCCTATTAATTGGGGGGGTTTACGGGTTTTACCTGAAGCCCACCTAAACCAGCCTATGGCCAAACTGTTTCCCAACTGAAAAAAACTGTTTTGAGGAAGTATAAATACATCTCACTAGGAAGGCATAAGGGAGGAGAGAGAAAGGCAGTGATACTATAGCCTGTTATAAACCAAATCAAGTCTGATTATCCCCATGCCTCCTACACTTCCCAAGTTTAGGAAACCCTTGTTTCCTTCTTTGAGATGTTCACCACCTTTATGTGACATCCTTGTGCATATTTTAGGGAAGAAGATTGTTGAGTCTTGGGCTGAACGGATATGAAGGATGGTTTTTTTGGGAATCATGATTTTCATTAGACAAAAAAATGTAGGTGTTAGTAAATGATCGCATCTCCAGAGATAATGATCTATGGGAGGTGGTTAGTTCATATCGTGAAACACACGTAGAGTGTTGTTTTATTCAATGTCCAACAATCGCACCCCCAACGCAATTCGGGTGTGTATCAACCTCTTGACCTATGCTCTGATACCACTTTTTGGGAATCATGGTTGTTGTTAGACCAAAAACCACAGGTGTTAGTCAACGATCACATCACCAGAGATAAGGATCTATGAGAGGTGGTTAGTCCATGTCGTGAAACACACGGGGAGCTTTGGTTTGTCCAATTTCCAATAGGTTTCTCTTGGATTTGTGGTTGATTTCAGGTGATATCTCCACATATTTTACATACATCGATAAAGAAGCTATGTATTATTCATGATGTCATGATCTTATATGTTTTTTATACATGTTAATGATATTGTAGTTATTTATTTCATGTTATCTTTTATAAGCTTATATGATCTAACATACTGACATTTAGGATATATATGTTGTACAACTAGTCTATGTGCTTTTTCTTGAGTGAGTTGCAGGTATTGAAGCACATGGAGAAGCAGGGGGTTTACACCCTACGGTAACGACCTAAAACGTAGGACGTATGGGTAAGGTCATCTCTCCCTAATTTACTAGTTTAAGAATTAAGACCTTTAGTTTGATTGATTTTTTTTGTTGTATGCCTTCTGCTCTGTTAAGTCCCTCAACCCAAACCTTAGGGTAGTTTTTCCCGCAACAGAATTGGTGACTCCACTGGGGATTAAATCTATGTAATTCCCTATTTGGGTTGTTTTCTCTGGATTTTTGGTACCCTGACTGATCTGATCACTTTCCCAGTCTTCTTGGTTCTTTATCCATCCAGGAAAAAGCCTCGATCTTCTGCATCGGGCTTGGATTTTTTATTTTTCTTCGTTGTTTTTTCTATACATAGCTTCTAGTGCAAACAATTGCATATACATCTATTTTTGTCCAAAGAAACACATGTATACACAAGTTTCCTTAAACACATACACATATACACGTAGGTTGCACAGCCAATACGCATATGGCCAGTTTAAAATTAAAAATTTATTTTTGAGTCTTGTAAGTTCTTTTTGCTTGATTTTGGTCACTGTCGTAGAACCTCTGATATGTATAGATATTTTTTCTCTTTGTTGTGTATCAGTTTCTCTCATGTTTTCTTGAAAACCTAGTCAGCCTAGGGTTTGCCTTTGCTTGGTGAAGTTTCAGTTGTGGTTGTTGCACCTGGGATTTTTTCTGAGGTTCTTGGTTGTTCTGAAATTTCAGAACAGTGAGTTTGTGTCAGTACACTCATGCTTGGCCTTTTCATTGCTTCACTTTTTGGATTTTGGCTTGTTGGCTGTTTGGTTTTCTTGGTTCTTGAGATCATATTTTCTGGAAAACATTGAAGTTATCTTCTTGGTTTGTTGAATTTTTTGTGCCTGTTGGAGTTTTATGCTACTGTTTCAAATCATTTTCTTTGCTGGAGTTTTAACTGAGCTTCTGGCCAATTTTCAGCAGGATAATCCGACACACATTTCTGACCATATTCAGGAATGGAGGAGAAGGAAGAGGCTCATTAAAGCCCATATTCCTAATGAATTCCTTCTTGCACTAGTACATTTGGCGGAAATTATGACACTTTAGTTCCGAAACTTTTGTCGTATTGTCGGAAATTTCCCCAATTTCTATCAAATTTTCAAATCCCACAAACCGTCGCTATACCGAAATTTTGCGATGTTTATGTTTGTCGTCAGAAATGCAACTTTTTAAACTCTTCATCGGTCTTACGACGTTTATGGGACGAAACGTCGGAATTGTGATGTCTCTTACACATTCGTCGGTATTACGACCCTTTGGAAAGCACGTTGGAAAAGTGACGTTTCTCAAATAAACATCGGTCTTGCGACATTTGGAAGCCAAACGTCACAAGACCGATGTTTATTTGAAAAACGTCACTTTTCCGATGTGTTTTACAAAGCGTTGCAATACCGAAATAAAAAGTGTAATTTATTTCACCTCAACAGATCATTAACTTCAACTTTATGTGTTTGTGTTGATAGTATATCATAAGCTTCATAATTTTTTTTTGGTTATAACGAATGAAATATGAAAAGGATATTACGAAGAATCTTAGTTTTGTAGATATTTCGTATGTTTGTAAAATTGATCCAAATATATTATTATTGACTTGTTTTGTAACATTGATAAATTGACCGATTTATTAACCATATATTTATATGAAAGATACTTATTTTAGATATTAACACGCCGAGAATCAACTTGAAATATCAACCATATTTTTCTACGGAAGACACAAAAATTTCAAGTAAAAATATTTTGATAACCCGAATGAAACATGTATACTAAAAAAATGATATATACTTCACAAAGTTTCTGATATATATTCACAAATATATCCTCCATATATATACGGGTGTATCTCTTGTAATTGAATCAAGGTTGAAGATCCAATCTTTAGGAATAATATTAACATCATATCAAACATCATGGCTTCTTTGTTGAATTCCTTATATACAATGAAGTGCTATTTTTTTAACGATTTAAACATTTTTCATATCATGTTCCATATCTATAGTATGCACATGTACTGAGAGGCAAATGCTACCTTTATCCCTTCTCCTATATTGGAAAGAAGTGTCAAATCTTCCACCTATTAGTGCTCAACTTAAGAATGGATCTACTCCCCACTTTATGATAACAACATAGCATTTTTCTTCTCTTGTTTTGTCTAGTTGTGTTCTCTTTTATTTATCTCAGTCGGAATTTTATCCTTCTCCGTGAGTGAGAGTGCTCTGTGTGTGCATGCTCTTTATTATATCGTGTGTGTAGTCTCCTCCACGAGGATGTTTGTATTTTTATTAGTTCATTGAAATTGTCTTTGGTTTTGTTGGTTAGTCATTTTTGTCGCCCCTCTTCCTTCTTCGCTATAATGGTTGTTTCATGTTTGACTGTGGAGAAAATTTTGCGTGTTAGAACTTCCTTCCTCCCCACTTCGTGTTGGTTTACTTATCTGTCCCCCAACTAACAATTCAACCCTTCCTCTATTTAATTTTGTCATTTATACCTTATATATTTGTCCAAGGCAGGAATGGTTCTTGTGTTCTTCTTTCCCACTCCATTAATTTGTAAAACCAATCCATTTATGGCACACTTTCCAACCTTCAATGGTTATTGGGAAACAAGTCAAGCTTCCTTCAAATCCCAAGAAACCTCCTTCCTAAAAATCTGGAATATGTGTCCTAAATTCTCAATTATTTTTAATTATAAATCAAAATATATGAAATAATTACAATGAAGGGGACTTTTCCCTGGGCTATCAAGAAAACATGATCTCTGAACGCAACTATTACAACCTAATTGCATCCTTGCTTGCATAAGTTCCTACTATGCATTCAACTTTCATAATTTATGATGCCACGACCAACTGCCACTTACTCATCCATATTTTAGCTCCATTGAACAACTTGATTACATATTAGTTAGTTGACACATTTTGTTTAGATATCCAATCCAATCGTCATCTAGAAATATTTGTACAATTGTTTTATTGTCATCCTCAAGTCTTCGATTGTAGTAGATATGAACATCACTTGTACCACACAAATATTTTAATAATATTTTGACAACAAATTAAGGTTCTTTACCAGTTTTTTCATTTATATGCTTAATACTCCCACTGTATGAGAAATATTCAGTCAAGTGCAGACCAATGCATAAATTAGAATAGCTGCAAAAAATGCATATGAAACATAAGCCATGTCCTCTTTTTCTTCTTGTGTCCTTGGAAATTGGTCAACAATCAGTATTTCCCTGACATGAATTGGTACCTTCACTGGTTTAGTATAATATACATGTTGAAACACTTCAAGGTTGTCACAACTTACTTTATCTGATTTACCAATAGTTTCTTCACTACATAGTATTTTGATGATATCCATTCCAAGAATGAAACTTACAATATTGATATCCTTCATGTCAAATTTGGAGGATAGTTACATCTTCACTTTCCTGATCACACCCATGTTGTTTCAAACTAGTAAGATGCTATCAAAATACAACACTACATATATGAAATACCTACCTTTTGACTTGAGATATACATAGTGATCAACTTGGCTTCTCAAAAATCCCAATCCCTGGATGCACATGTCAAAATTATGGTACCATATCTTAAGTGATTTCATCAAACCATAAATGAAAATTTTTAGCATATATACTAACTTCAGCTTTCCATTTACTACAAAAATTTCAGGTCATTTCATGTATATTCTTACTCTAGGTCACCATGTAGAACTGTTATCTTTACATCCAATTGTCATATCTTGAGATAAAAAGGTGCAACAAAAGACATTAGTAATTTAATGAAATTTAATTTTGAAATAGGGGAAAATATCTTACTGAATTTGACTCCCTTGACTTAGGAATGGGAATATCCTTTTTCCCTAAGTCAAGCCTTGTATTTCCTAACCTAATCTATTGAATGAAACTTTTCCTTTAACACCCACTTGAAACCAACATTCTTCCTTCTAATAAGTAACTTGGCCAAATCTGTCATGTCTTATTCTTATGCAAAGAATCCATTTCTTCATTCATATCTCTTGACCAAAGTTAACCATGTATCAAGTTGATTCTCTCCTCAAATGTCCTAGGTTCATTCTCAATGGTAGATAACAAAAAGAAGACCGAAAAGCATGTTGGGTATACCTTTCAAGATCTTTCCTTAATCGACTAGACCTCCTCAGAATCAAATTTTGATGTTCCAAATCTTTGGTTGAATCTCTTGACTCATCTAAGTCACTTTACTCCAACTGCAAGTCCAATAATAAATTCTATTTTCCTTCTTTTTTGAAGTATCTTATGTTTTATAATTACACCTTACTTCCCTAAAGATCACTTTTGAATATAAATTATCTTCCTTGTCACATAATTCCATATCTTCTATCATTTCATTCCATCCTTATAGTCTATGAAAATACACTTGATTTACTTGTTATCCAATTTTTTCCTCTTTTCCATTGGAACATGGAAAAATGCATCAAATCCAAACAATCTAAGATGTGCGAGTGATGGTTTCTTACAAAACCATACATCGTGTGGAGTATTGTCACCAATGTTGATGATGAAGACCTATTCACCAGGTAACACACAATGTTGATTGTTTTTGTGTATAATTCTTATGCTAGTTCTACATTATTGGACACACTCCTTCACTTTTCCACCAACATCTTATTCATTCTCTCAATGAATTTATTTTTATAAAGAGTGTATGGAGTAGTTGTTGGGGAACTTATATCCCATGTTGTTTGCATATTTTCTTAAATTATTTACCATGTAATTCACTTTTGTTATCGATTATCATAACCTTTACCTTTCTATCTATTTGGTTCTCCATAAGAGATTTGAACTCTTGAAATTTATTGAAAACCTTAGACCTCTTCCTTAGGAAATATATCCATGTCATCTTGGAGAAATTATCAATGAAGAAAACATAATATATGGATAGACCTAGTCATTGCATTGGTACTATCCCAAATACATTACTATTAATTAACTCCATAATTCTCTTTGCCCTTGTAGTACCAAATGGGAATTTAACATGATTTTGTTTCCCATAAATACAATATTCACATAAAGCGAATTTTAGAGAGTTACTATACAAAACTTTAATCATACCTTTGCTTTGCATAACTCAAATTATTTTCTCTCCATTGTGTCACATATTTTGATGCTACAACCTGGTCTTGTTGACTAAACAAGAGGGTTGACCCATAAGTTTTATGAACATTTGCACTATTGCAACCACTTTGGTCAATATGCCCTTACAACTTGTATAATATGCCAATCTGAACACCTCTTATCAACACCATTGCACCATGAATCATCTTACATGAATCATTCTTAAATATGATATGCATGATTGCATCACCCATTTGAATTATAAATATTAGATTCCTATCTATCTCGAAAATATGTGGTACCCATGACAATTTTCTACTCCAACAATCCTTTAGTATAACTAGTCAAATTTACCTTTACTAATTATCCTAGTGGTAGAGTCATCTTCTAGATAGTCATCCCCTATGTCATATTCCTCATATTTTCAATACCACTCCTTATAGGGTGTCATACATGATATGATGAGGCTTGAGTGTTAGTATTGCGATGTTTGGAGATAAGTGTCAGTATTGCGCCACAAGAAACTTGTTCGGGTAAAATCATGTGAGGGAGGTCGATCCGTATCAAAAATGCTAAGTTGTGACCACCCGTGTACCTTGTGCATGTTCATGCGACCCATTTGTCATTTTCTCCCTCATGCCTTCGATGTTCAGGCGGGTCGGGTCGGGTTGGGTTGTGTGATGTTGCCTAAGGAAATGCATTCGGGTCGGGTCTGGTTGGGTCATGTTGTACCATGAGGGCGCCCAAGGAAACATGTTCGAGAGGGTTGGGTCAGGTTGGGTCATGTGAGGGCGCCCAAGGAACATGTCCGACCGGGTCAGGTCGTGTCGGTCCGTGTCATGAGGGAGCCCAGGGAAACGCGTTCGGGTGGGTCAGGTCGAGTCGTGTGATGTTTCCCAAGGAAACACGTTCGGGTCGGGTTAGGTCGGGTCGTGCCATATTGTGAGGGCACCCAAGGAAACACATTCGAGCGGGTCGGGTCGGGTCGGGTTGGGTTGGGTCATGTCATGGTGGTTGTATCAAAATGCTAAGTTTTGACCACTAATGTTTCTTGTGCACGTTTGTGTGATCCTTTTTCTATTTTCTCCCTCGTGTGCCCTTCGTTCTGGCGGGTCTGATCATGCCGTGTGAGGGCGCCACAGGAAACGTGTTTGAGTTGGATCATCTAAGGGAGGTTGTATAAAAAATGCTAAGTTGTCACTACTTGTGTGCCTTGTGCATGTTCGTGCAACCCGTTTGTTATTTTCGTCCTCGTGCCTTCAACTTTCGGGCAGGTCGGGTCAGGTCGAGTACTCGTGTGATGGAGCCCAAGGAAATGCATTCAGGTCGGGTCGGGTCATGTCATATTATGAGGATGCCCAAGGAAACGCGTTCGGGTGGGTCAAGTCAAGTAGGGTCATGGCAGGCTACCCAAGGAATGTGTCCGGTCAGGCTGGGTCGTGTGAGGGAACCTAAGGAAACGTGTTTGGGTGGGTTGGGTTGGTTTAGGTCGGGTTGTGCCGTGTGATCAGGGCGCCCAAGGAAATGTGTTCAGGTAGGTTGGGGTGGGTTGGTTGAGGTCGTGTGAGGGCGCTTAGGGAAACACATTCGGGCGGGTCAGGTCATGTCAAATCTGGTCATGTGAGGGCACCCAGGGAAATGCGTTTTGGTGGGTCAGGGCGGGTTAGGTTGGGTTGTGGGTGAGGGTGGTCATATAAAAAATGTTGAGTTGTGACCGCCTGTGTGCCTTGTACTGCACGTTTTTGCAACCCATTTTCCCTTTTATCCCTCATGCCTTCGACGTTCGGGTGGGTCAGGTTGGGTTTGGTTGTGTGATGGTGCCCAAGGAAACATGTTCGGTTTGGGTCGGATCGAGATGTGCCATACTATGAAGGCACCCAAGGAAATGCATTCGGGCGAATTGGGTCAGACCGGGTCATGTAAGGAGCCACGTTTAGGGTTACAATGACTATGCTCAACAGCTGTAAACCCATTATTTGCTTGACCCAACACTGATTCAGGAGACTTCATCTGATTTACGTACCAACAAATAATGGTGATATAAATGTTTGTACTCATGACATATTCAACATCTAAAGGGTATACGTATGCTCATAGTTGAGTGATTTCTTCCACAACTCATCTTGAAATTAGATATCTATTGATTTCAGAAGGGATCAAATATGTTCATGTATGCACATATGCATACATGTTGTAATGTGCCACAACATAATGAATAGATTCATGTGCTTTACCTTTCCCTTTATCGGGTTTTTTACCATAGTCAATGAAATATTGCACAATGCCACTACCATAGGAAGTGCACCACTGAAATAAAATTATGACACCAAACAACACATAGTGATGAAACAATGCTTGTTGATGAACCAATGATTGTTCCAATAAATGAAGATTATAGGGGTATCATTCCAATGAACCAAGGGAAAAAGTAGAGAGAACGCAGTGGGAATGAAGGGGATATCAGGAAAGAATATAGGGAGGAACATTGAAAAGTAAGAAGAAATCTAGGGAAAAAATCAAGTGTGCTGATGGTAGAGCTTAGGCCTGGACAACAGTGGGATAGAGCTACAAGACTTGGAGCCCTTCGCCTTTCATTAAGCATGGCTATTGCTTGGTTATCTAGGGTTCCTAATTAAATAGAAGGGTGGAGGTGTGGAACCAAAACCTCTGGAATCCCTCATGACTATTGGGTGGAGGAAGATCTCCTCTAGAATCCAAGAATATGTCTGCAGGTTGAATCGAGAAGGGTGGAGGTGTGTGAACAAAACCTCTGTAATCCCTAATGCCTGGAGATTAAGACAATGTTGCGATCCTCACTATATGAAAATATTACATGTCTGGCATGGTTGTGGTATGTTGATGTTTAGAAAAAAACTACAACTTGTAGCCCTTGATTTGCTAGGGGCTACCTTGATATTAACAATGGTGTATTCATACTCCTTCTGAATAACCAATAAAGGGTCAAGGAAATTGACCAATATGTTGTCAATTTTTATCTTATCCACCTTAGCCACATACATGCAATCCTCACACTTTAGAAACCTAAGACATGTAATAGAAGGCTTCTTTCCACTTCGACTTCCTCTAGTGTCATATGTCACCCGAAATTGAACTTGGTGACATATTAATGAAATAATTATTTGCAACAACTGCTTCAGCTCAAAATATTTTTCTTAAGATAGGTTGTCAAGTTTTGTATTATCCACTTTAGCCACATACATGCATGTTTCACACTTCAAAAACCTAATATGTGCAAGAGAGGGCTTCTTTCCACTCTAACTTCCTCTAGTTTCATGTCACCCAAAATTGAACTTGGTGACATATTAATCAAATAATTAGTTGTAGCAACAACTTCAGATCAAAATCCTTTGCTTAAACTAACATTATATCTCATGCTTCACGCATTTTTTTATCAAGGTCTGATTTGGTCTCTTAGCATGGACATATTTCTCGAGACCACGTGGAGTTGTCTTCAAGCATGCAATCCCCCAAGATTTTCAAAATTCCTCAATTTATTAGGAGCAATACTTACCACCGTTGCTAAGTTTTAATCTTGTTCCACACTTGTAGCAAATATTTTAATTGTAATTATTGAATTTTAAAGGCATACTACATCCTATAAGAATATCTAGTCGAGTCGGGTCGTTTCGTTTGAGGGTGGCCATTTCAAATTTGCTAAGTTGTGATTGCATGGGTGCTTTGTGCATGTTCGTGCAGCCCGTTTTTCGTTTGTTGATCCCTTGTGCCTTTGTTCTGTTGGGCACATCGTGTGAGGGTGCTTGCCCAAATACGTTCAGGTTGGGTCAGGTCATTTCATTTGAGGGTGGTCATATCAAATTTTCTAAGTTGTGACCACACGGGTGCCTTTTGCACATTTTTTGCGGCCCGTTTTCCATTTTCTCCCTTGTGCCTTCGTTCGGTCATGTGCGTCGTGTGACGGTGCCTACGCAAACCCGTTTGGGTCGGGTCATTTTGGTTGAGGGCACCCACCCAAACGCGTTCGGGTCGGGTCATTTTGGTTGAGAGTGCCCGCCCAAACGCGTTTGGGTCAGGTCATTTCGGTTGAGGGTGGCCATATTAAATTTGCTAAGTTGTGACTGCACAGGTGCCCTATGCACGTTCGTGCAACCCGTTTGCTGGTTTCTCCCTTGTGCCTTTGTTTGGTTGTGTGCACCGTGTCGCTTCGTGTGAGGGCGCCTTCCCAAACCCGTTCGAGTCGGGTCATTTCGTTTGAGGGCGGCTGTATCAAATTTGATAAGTTGTGACCACACAAGTGCCTTTTGCACGTTCGTGCGGCCCATTTTGCCGTTTTCTCCCTTGTGCCTTCGTTCGTTCGGGTGTGCCGCGTCGTTTCGTTTGAGGGCGGCCGCCCAAACTTGTTCAGGCCTGGTCGTTTAGGTTGAGGGTGCCCGTAACAAATCACCTAAGTTCATGTTATAGTTATATCTTACATACCCTTTCCTGGGCCAACATTATATAACTCTACTTCACTAGGATGAACATTAACTAAGGCTTCACGTATGCATCCACCAAATCTGTCACATTAATGTAGTCCCTAATACATGTACCTTCAATAGTATTGTAATATGTTCCTTTAACCCACATTGATATGTTCCTTTCACCCACTTTGGTAAAAGGAAGAAAGCAACACTACAAAGTTTATAATAATCTATATGTTTACAATTGAGTTGATCTATTAAAGTTAAGAATTTTAATCATCCTCCAACATTAATTCTAACAAGTTTAATGTCTAATTTAATCCAAACTAAGGAAAAATTAACTTTGGGGGTAGATATGTTTATTATTTAATAAATTGAATTTTAAATTTTTGAGTACACAAGGGCGCTCTCTGGTCTTCCCTGCACTGATTATTACACTTCTCATACATTTCGCAATTTAGTTTCTTTCCTGCACACTCTATTCTCCTTCCCGGGCAGCCAGACCTCGCTCTATTCTCCTTCCCCGCAGCCAGACCTCGCTCTATTCTCCTTCCCCGCAGCCAAACCCCGCTCTATTCTCCTTCCCCGCAGCCAGACCCTGCTCTATGTCTCTCTATTGATTTGCAAGGGTTGCATCAGTGCAGGGATTAATCTGATAGGGCCACGGCAAAGGAAACATTAATTTTCTAAGGCGACATTGAAGAAACTCTTGACTTAATTGCTACACGGAAAAATGGTAATGTGGTTTCTTCATTCTTCAATAGTAGTGTTTTTGTTGCATGCAAAATGTTTGAAGAAACTCTGTGTGTCTATTATACTTTATAAATGGGCGAAATATGCAACTGTTATGATTACAATCCCCTCTAACCTTCCTCCACAAGCTACTATTCACTGTGGTCCGGAATAGAGGAATAATTACCATAAAAAAACATAGAAGTACCCTTAACCTCTCCTCACACATGTGTCTTAGTCCTACAAGAAGTACGCACCCTAAAACAGAGATAAAATTGTCCTTCTTGCTCCATGATAGCCTCAGTTCTTCGCTATAAATTTTAAAGGTATTTTATTGATGAGGTTGCTCTTGGATGATTCAAAATGGGATGATAAGAGAATTAGAGCTTAACTGTTGAATAAATCAGTGATCATTATACCCAGAATTTGATGGAGGAAATGGCACCTTTTGAAATATGATCCGACCTAGGATTTGGTACACTTAAGTGATGTCCAGGACTGTGACTTCTTAGATACAAAACTCAGCTTATAATGTAGAGACAAATAATATGAATACAAAACCATACCTAATTTGAAGATGAGATCAGAACATGTTGAGCTTGAGAAACCTTACCATGTCATAAATGATCAAAAAGTTTCTCAATAACTTCAACCTTCCTGTGATAGATAAGAGGCTGAAGAAAGAGTCTCTTGATAGGCAATCTGGATCTTCCTTCAAGAAAAAAAAAAGCCTTTGGTCTTCTCTGAATTACGGATCCATCTTTCATATATTATTTTGCTTAAATTTTTCATGCAACTTCTTAGGCAACCAGAGATATATGGAATCATTTTTAGAGTCATTAGATCAATAGTCATGAATTTTCTTTTATCAAGTCTTTTGACATGATCTTCCTTATAATAATTATTGGACATAATAGCTCCTTCTGTAGACTTACTTTTAAGATCATAAAGTCAAATTTCCCAATGATCAATCAACATTAGAGACTGTTCAGTCCACTCCATTAATGCTTCCTTAGTGGGGTACTTATGTTCTTTGTCATTGTAGGAACTGCTACAAGATTCTGATCCAAAGGGTCATAAACCAGTCCTTTAAAAAGGAAGAAACTTTCAAAAATTGCAACCCATATATTCTTTCTAGACTTTTGTCTGCTTAAAAAAAAAAAAATTCCTCTAGATTGCCTTAAATAATGATGGATCTAATCATCTATTCTAGATCCCTTTCAAAGGGTGACAACTCTGCTAGCATGATTCAATAATACTGTTACAAGTATCAAGGATGAATTATGATATAAAAGGTTTCAAGGAGACTGCCCCTTCAAAACTGAAAGAGGATTAATGCATTTCTATACATTTGATATAGAATATTAATTACTCCCTTTGCTTGATGGTGTGATCAAGATGTCTATACCTTAGGAGTATAACAATGATGCCACTGAACATCAATAATTTCCATTGAAGTTTAGGATGTGTATATGAATGTGCCGATGATGTCACTTAGAGGCTAGAGCATAAAAAGGAAAATGAGATAGGAGTCTCAATTTATTTCCTTCATTGAATTAGAGACTTGAATTAAGTTCTCTTGAAGTATAATGAACATCAAGCCTTGCCACCCAAAGATTTTAGATTGATATTCAGACACTACCAATGCCTACATCATTAAAACAACTCAATCATTATGTCAATTATCACACATTATAATATGACCACTTTATTCAACATAATGTCACACAGACTTGCTAAAAACACCACAGTTTGATTCAATCACAAGCATTATCCATAATGTTCCTTTGAATGCACAAATCTACATGACTCAAATTACATTTCCAAACTCAATATTGTAATTCATATTAATTTCCTACTATGGATCAAAGGGTCATGGGTGAAAATTTTCTAGATACTGCTTCAATTTCTTAATTGTCGACAGTTGGATTTGAACAGTGCATTCTTTGAGTACTTCTAAAACATTGTGGGGTGAGATGATTTCGTATAGATCTTGTAATAAATTTGAGGTATCTATTTATGTCTTTGAAAAATCAAGGAATTTAGAAGATGACATTTCTCATGATCCATTTCCCTTGATGGTTAGTAGTGATATAGGCTTCTCTCAATGTGATGTTGTACAATATTTCAACATGAGCTAGATTTATCATGATATTATGCCCCAATCTTATCTAGTTTCTGGTATCCTATCATGATGAGTTTTCATGTTATAATTTTGTGTCCTTCCTTTTCAATATTGAACACGATGGAATTTATCATAATGTATCTTTTTCAAACCATGGTATTAGTAAATGGTTATTTCAAGAGACAACAAATCCCAAAATAGGAACAAGTCACCAAGCTTCTTTCTAAAAATTAATGATATTGTTGACTGAGTTGTCAATGGAAACATCAATAGCTCTACTCAATAGACCTACTAGCAAAGATCTTTAGCAGAAATTAGCACTCCCCTGATCCTAACATATCTATTGCAGAAATACTTAACTGTTCTTACTCCATATTACTCAGGGAGACCACAATCCTAAGCTTGTATTTCTAGAGTGCAAAGCATCCATCTGGCAACATGCTCATCATTAAATCCATCCATTTTGAAGGTAATTTATCAATCAGTCATGCAATTCCATAAGCAGGAATGTATTTTGCTATATATGCTAAGAGGGTTCAATAGACAACTCCCTATGAGACTCAATATGTGGTAGCATTAGATGTGCAAAAATGGCATTCCTCATGTTCCCATGAAACCATCTCCCCTTTGGTTGGTAAGACACTAGCCTATGATAAATTTTTCTCATCTTAGATACTCTATAAGTGATTTGGAAAGAGGAGGTAAAAATGGTAATTTTTGGCAGTTTTAATTTCAGGAAATTTTAGTGGGGCATTGGCTAGTAGACAGTGAGATTGCGTTGAAATGTGGCTTTGTTGCAACACTGCAGAATTATCTAGGAAAATTTTTGTACAAAAATTGCAACTAGAGGCAGTTCTCTCCCTCACGGAACTGAAACAGGGAGACTCTATATGTGGTTGTAACTATTCTATATGTATCACATTAATAGGGATATCAATCAACTAATGGATCACTAAGGTAATTACACCATTAGCCTAGACTAAAAGGGAGGCATATTTTTCGAAGGTGATTCTAGAACTATATATTGACAAGACCTTGACAAAGGTTTTATTTGATTACATAGTTGTTATAGTTTTAAGGTCAAGTAATTAAGCTAAGAGTTGGCATAAACATAACTGAAATAAACCAAGAAAGGTGTGAACATAAGTTTGAAATAGTCTCTAACTTGGTGTTGTGAAATGACTTTGTTTCATATAAAGATTAGGTGTTTTTCTTGTCATAAAAAAACCCTATATGAATTTACCTTGTCAATGTTTAGAGTGCTTTCCATTTGACAACATACCTCATGTATGCATTGAATTGACACAATGATACAAATTACAGTGAAAAAACATAGTGATCCTACAATTGTCAACATGTGATAGTAATTCTCACTGCAATCTCATTGTGCATAGGTACAACAACTCAGGAAATCTCAGTCAAGGAATTATTAGACTTATCATTTTTCATTTTGTGTTTTCAAGTTAGATATTTTTTTCAAGTTTTCAAATTTCTAATTTTATTGCAATGTGGCAAACTGATCAGGGAAGTACAGGAACAACCCCGAGACAGGATGATCACAGAAAGGGGCCAGGGGAAGAACATGTAAAGTGCCAGCATTGCTCTATCTTCAGGTATTTTATTTATTTACATAATTTAAATAATATTAATTTTGTTCAAATATGTAGACACCTAGCCATGGTATGCCTGATGATTCCCTGTACGAGGAAGAGCTTTCTTCATCCCCATGTCCATTGTTGTTGTTGTGAAAAAAGGTGTGAAAAGAAACTTTGGAATTTGAGCGTTTGGTAGACGCTTCACCTCAAACACCTGAAATAGAAATGAGGATAACATGACGTATGACCCAGCTAGAAACATATAAGGTAATAATAAAAAATAAAAAGGATATTTTTTTTGTTCTGCATGAGATTAATTGTGATAGTTTGATTTTTAATTTTTACATTAACTAAAATAACAAAAAAATTCTTTTGTATGTAGCGTTATCTGACACCTACTGCACCTGGTGTTGGTGGTAGTGGGACACAAGGTCAAGAGATTGCTGAGCCACCATCTTGTACACCTTCTACACCTTGAGGTGGAAGCCAAGAAATGCACCCTGCCAAGAAGACACCCAGCCAACCGTTGAATGTGTTGGCAGTGATGAGGCTGATATGGCCAACTATATTATTATGTTTCCTAGAGCTACACGTGTCAACTCCACAGGGACCATTAATGGCACGTTGTTGGTGAACGATGAAGGTGTCCCTATAAAGCATGTACAACTCCCAGGTAAGTTTTAATATTTTAACTATTTCATGTACTCTATCTAAAACATATTTTATCATGATTTTTATTTTTAAATTAATGATAATATCTTTTTTCTGTGTAGGAAACAATGAGTTCTACAGGTTTTTGGAGAGCCATGCATTGGTAATTTTTGGACCAACCATACGCACAAGGTGGAATTCCCATAATTCAAACCTGAAAAAAGAACTTCTAGATTATCTAGAAGCCCTTTTTGGGGTGGGCACATTTGACAGAACAACAATGGCTCGGGTAGCTGGAAAATATTTGAAATATACCAGGGACACCTATAGGATGCAATTGAAATTTAACCCTAGATACGAGCATCCTCTCACAGTTCCAGAGAGTGAGTGGAGAGCACTCATCCATGACGGAAAAGAGAAAATGGCAAAGAAAGAAGGAAAAATGGCAACTGGACCTGCAAGGTAAATTACAACTTTAATTCAATATCTTTAATTTTCTCTATTTCTAAAATAAAAGTGTGCTACGTCATATCTGACTTCAATATTTTGATGATAGGTTTCCTGACACCTCGAAGGAAACCAAAGCTACGATTCAAAAAAAGGGCCATCACAAGCTAGGCCAGGGCAGATACTTGAAATTAGCCGTAAGAATTGTAAGTAGCTAAACATCTTATAATTAATTGCATTGCCTTCCAACATTTTTGTAATCCCATAAAATAACATTAAAAATACACAATCATATGTAGGGTGATGAATTTGGAACGGAAACTACAGAGGATAAAAATATTGCTTTCTGTTCCAGCTATGAAGCCGTAGTTGAATATCGTAGAAGCTTGGGACAAGTCCCAAGATCCAGAATGCCTGATAAGGTAAAACGTTAACCTTTCAATATGTGTGTTTTCGTCCATAAATTTAATGTCCAAAAACTTTGTTTAAATCAAGGGAGCAACACTTTCAACGAGCCAAATAACTCAGTTGTAGAGCAGTGCGTTGAGAGCAAAATATTGCCAGAAGAACATGTTCCTAACACGCAACCTGATCATTGTAGTGGGGACCAGGCCGACAATGCTACTATTAGTGAGGACCATGACGGTAATTAATTTCCACTTATAATTTTTTCTAATTATACCTTGATGGTTTTCCTTATAATGTTTTTTGTTTAAATGATAGAGAATGTTGTACTTGAGGATCTTACCACCAGAGAGGAAGATAGGGCAACGGTCCCAACGGTGAAAACTGGAGCACTAGGTAAATAATCTCATTGCAATTTTTTTTTATTAATATTATCGAACTAGTTCAATGATATTTAAAAATTGACAATTAAAATTTAATATTATCGATTTTTGTAGGCGATGCCCCATCACTGGATGAGACCAGACATCGTGACTACACAACTAGGTCAGTAGTGCGGGAAAGGCACGAAACAGGAGTAGAGCACGATGATATTGATGATGTAATTAGGAGCTTTAGAAATAGGAAGAAGAAAAAGAAAATTTGATAATGTAAAATATTGTATTATTATAAGAAAAACGTTACCATACTTGGAATGTTTTTTGCGTTATATAAAAAACTCATTTATCATACTAGTTTTATGTCAAGCACTAATTTCAATGTTTCCTTGCATAATTTTTGTTGCATTGTTTTTTTATTAGTTATTGAATATTTTTCTTTCTACTCATGAAAGTAAAAAATGAAATATGGATTGGGTATTGAGGAATTGAGAGTGATGTGAGGGGGGGAAGGGGCCATAAGAGCTTCCAAGTTCACGTGGTTGGCCTTGTTTAGTAGAGAATAATTTATTGGAGTGATTCAATATTGGAGCAAACCTCCCTCGATCCAACATATCAATAAAAAAGTTGTTGTTGACTTAGTTGCTACTCTTTCAGATTGTGGGAGGCTTGTTCCAAGTTCAGCCGACTCCAATAATTTTTTCTTGAAACGAAGAGGAGCTTATTCAGGTATGTTTTGACATTTTCAACATATGTTCTAACATTATCATAAGAATGCATCTTAGAGTAAAAAATATTACATTCATTACTTTTATTTATTGTATAGATAATTATGGATTTTGAATGACTTGGCAGCGCAAGTACAAATCCTCTTGCATCATGAGAAATACAACTTGTCAACCAGGGTCATGTCTAGAATACTTTTGCTTGTGTGTTTGAACAAGTTCATAGTGTCACATTTTGTAAGTTCGTTTATAGTTCATAATTCAATATTAAGCTTGTTCATGATTATTATTTGGTTTTTTGTATGTGTTTTTTCATCTATTTGATTGTAAGCAACTCTGCATGTTTCCTATTGTTCACTATGATTTCTCCATTTACCACTCCCAGGATAAATCTAAATTTATTATCCAATTTCAACAAATCAAGCTGAAGGTTGTCCAATTGGAATTTCTTTCTCTTTTCATAGAATTCAATATGGATATGATAGAAGTGCTCCAAAACTTGCTCAGGGGTCTCATATTTATGATTGATTCCCTTTGAGCCAAAAATATGCATGTTACTCGTAATGATTTTAGTAGTCAGTTTGAATTTCCTTAAAAGGCCCTATTGAAGTGAAATCTTCATATTCTATTTAGACAATGACACCTCTAAATGGACCTTGGTATCAGTATTGTATTCCTTATAGTCCCTTATGAATGGTTCTTTAATCTTATCATTCCCAGTCATCAATGCTTCCAGAAATTCCTTGTAATCCTGAGTCCACTTGCAAACAAGAAAATCTATAATTCTTAATGTTGTCTCATTAATTTCCTATATGATGCCACTAATTGTGTAAGACACACAATTATCCTTTATACTTGTTCATTCAATTTTACCCTTAAAACCCTTGTACCAAGGTGCCAAGCCAATTGTGTATTTTCTAATGCTCCGGGATGTTGAAATGTCCCTTAATCCTAGGCCAATCAATATATCATAATAAAGTGATAAAAAATATAAATATCGTAGTATAGGCTCAGATCATATCCGGATCCATAAGCTTGTATAGTTTATATGAGGATAGTGTTTCCCTAATCTACATTATCTCATATTGGTCTTTTATAAAAAGTATGTTTCAGTGTTACTCTAGTGTATACTACAATGTCCATATTCATCATACAGGTTAAGGATAGAGTAATAGCATACAATATTCTACCTAATAAATCATCTTGTATTTCAATAGCTAATGTGGAAATAGGTGTAATGTAAGCTCAATACTGAGATATTCTTGTTCCTATTCTAGCTCGATATCATTGAATACGCTCTTTCTAGCTTTTATTAGTGAAAAGAGTTGGATTAGCTTAAGCTGGGTAATGTATTCACCCTTATCTCTCTTCTATGATTCCCATGTATTAGTTACAATGATAACAATTATATGGAACTAAAAGCAGATTGGTATATATAAGAGATCGTATCGTACCTATGATGCCCATCTTAAGCTTAGTAACTATCACTATATCACCTTACTTAAGCTAGTAGTAAGCTCTATTGAGTCTATAAGCTTATTTATTTCACTATGCTATTAGTACTAATGAATCATGTCCATTGAATCAGTGACCAATATTTTCTTGATGTAACTACATGTAATGGAATAACACATATTCGTATAAACATGATATCCTTAATACAGGTCTTAGATTATAGTGTCTAGGAACTCCATATTCAAGCTAATCTCCTTGTTATTAAATAATGATCTATATTTCCCTATTCATTTCATACCTTATTAACACTGACCGAAATCATAGTAATAAGTACATAGCCTTACTAGCTCTATGCCAACATGTGTATCTTATAAACCTTAAGTAGAAACATAGTTTGATTGCTAATGTTTATATAATAGTTGATCTCGTATGATTGGTTAAGCTTAGCATTGATATGAATGTACCATTACACAAGCCATAGTGAAATGCTCCCTTGTGCCTTCGTTCAGTCAAGCGCACCGTGTCGTTTCATTTAAGGGTTCCCGCCCAAACCTGTTCGGGTCGGGTCGTTTCGGTTTAGGGTGCCCACCCAAACACATTCAAGCATGTTTATTAGAGCTACCCAAATAGTAAAATTGAATATATTTCTTGTTTCTTCATATGCACATATTGACAGTAAAGAGAGATTTTAGTTCATGAGCATGTGGCGTGGAAACAAAACCTATGTAATCCCTATGTGTGGGATTAATTAACCCTATGCCTACAATGTTTACTATTTGCATATTGGATTGTGTGGGGGTAGATAACTCATAGCCATATCACATAGGCCCCATTCACTTACGAAGGTTCCCCAAACTCTGCCCCCAATTTGGTTGATCTTGCTTAGCTTGAAAATTTTGAATTTTCATTGATGATTGATTTTCCTCTCACTCGAATGCAAAAGGAAGATGAATTTCATATTTTTCCTCCATAATTTCCACATTCGACATCTATTGTAGCTATTAATCTATGCTCATCTGGAATCACCATAAGTTGTACTTTTTTTTTTGCAATGGCTTCTTGATGTTGATCTCGACGAGATTTTTCCTCCTCGAAAAACATATCCTGGTTATAAGCATGGTTGTGGTATGTTGATATTCAGACGGAAACTACAACTTGTAGCCCTTGATCTGCTAGGGGTTACCTTGATATTAATGGTGGTGTATTCATACTCCTTCTGAATAACCAATAAAGGGTCAAGGAAATTGACCAATATGTTGTCAAGTTTTATCTTATCCATCTCTGGGGTAAGCTGCTTTTTGGCTAACTCCACTGCTTTTGATCTCAATTTTTCCAATTGCTTCCTTCTCTCATATGATAGCTGAGCCTTTGCCTTTCTCTTCCCTTCTAATTCCATAATAGTTTCATAGTGATGCCAGCCAACTTCTTTGGAAAGCCTTAATGGAAATTGAATGTTGCTCCTTTTGAACCAGAATTAAGATGTTCAGGGAATATTAGCTTCTAGCAGTGTACCTTAGATTATAGAATCACGAAGATATCTTAACTAGAAACTATTTAATACACAAGACTCACTCATATATTGAGTCAAGGCATATGGCTGATAGGGTCATTGTCAGGAATACCAGGGATCCCACAAGTTATATATGTGTAGATCAAAAACTTCTTCTTCTCTTGATTAATTTAGGCGCAAGGAATAGAGCATCAAAGCCTCGTCTTCCGTAAAAAATTACCTCATTCATAAATCAGTAAACAGAAAGGGTCATCAAAAAAAATTCCTCAATAGATGTATGGCTCAACCATAGCTCCCTATTAATATAGGGAAGGTGATCTAGTATAATCATTAGGCCACTTGTAACCTGTCTCTTTTCTACTATGGACTCTTAGGTCAATGTGCCAAAATCATCAATCAGCTGCTATAACTTTCCTTCTGCAAGAAGATTCATCAAGATATAATTCCATGGATTCTCTAGCTCCCCCTGAAGCCTTGCGTTAGTTGATCATAATCATGAAGATGAGGCTTTATATGGAGAGCCAGAATTAGGGTCTTCTCTGTTTATTATTTTAATACATTCTCCATGGGCTGATGAAAAGGCTTGCTTCAAGAAGCCATTTATGAGCTCTCAATAGAAAAAAGGGTATCATAGATCTTCTTGGTTTCTGATAGGTCCTACTAATGAAGACTGCTTCAAATGTGGTAGAGAAATTGAGTGAAGATTACAAAGGGATAGGCTAAAGAATCTGAGAACACTTGTAAACTGGGATCATAGACATGGTGAACATTCAATGTTTCTTTTACAGGGCTTCAAGATTATGACTTATGATTTGGGTAACATATCAGCACACCTTGTCTGCCATTTCATAAGTACCAGCCTTAACACTGTTCAACATCCTTATAGTAGCAACATAAAGTATACATTTAAGCTTTACAAACTCACTCTATTAGAATTTCGAATAGTTTACTAACAAAACATTGTTTAGAAGTAAAATGATCTCTTGGAGCCGCATCCACTTTTATTGAGACCTGAAGAAAACATTGTGTGAATCCATTCTGCCTTAAAATGCTAATGTGTTATGATTCCCAATGCTTTAGTTTGGAATACTTAGACAATCTTACCATACTTCCGAATTTGAGTCAGAGAGAAATTTCAATGATAGGGAGCTTAATGATGTTCCAGATATTCAGATATTAGATCTCCAAAAGATGTCATAGTATTTAAGAAAGGGAGATTATAACATATTATACCTTAATTTATAATGAGGCCCTTGATGTGACATATGACTGCAAACAAACCTTTGTCCCTAGTCTTCTTGTTCAGGATTGTGCCTTGATATGAGCAATATGACACATCATAAATCAGTGACTATAAGAACCATTGTGATCCTTCAAAATTTTAAAAATTCAAAAGTTAGAGTACTACAACACGGTTTCCAACTCACTGTGTTTAAGGAGACCAAGAATTCACGTTGTCTCAGACATATTGAAAGTTTAAATTGTTGAGAAGTCGCCCCTAATTAAGGGTTAATCAATATCGCAACAATTCTTCACCTACAGTCTCACCTTAGTGACATCCATAGGGTTGCAGGAATATACATGCTTCAAGGAAGCCTTGAGTAGTCTATTAAGGCAAGTCTACAGGTCAATATCAAGAGAGTATTTTCTAAATCTTCCCCTGATCTGAAATGACCTTGACCTGGTATAATGATATTTCAGAGATTTGTTGCAAAAGATTGGGTGGAAATTGAATTTAACAAACCTTCTTATCGACATACCATTAAATGTAATGGATCTGAGCCTCATATTGGGTTTGTGACATGGGCCAAAAGTTGAGGTTGCCATAAACCATATTCATATAAATCAAACCCCTTGATCCTTGAAACAATTAGGTCTTCCTTGATTTCTTTGATATTCCCGCAGAGATTCAACAAAGAAATCCTTATCATTTCGTAACATAAGAGATAAAAATAACTAGAAACCCCTTTCAATTATGCCTTCCCTTAGATCTTCAAATATTCCTCAAGACAGAGATAATTCCAAAGTTAAGAATCCGTTGAATGCTTGAGATAGTCATGCACCTCATGGTCACTTATAATCTTCGATAAAGATCTAAACTTGAAAGAGATGACAGTTGAGCATATCAAGCTACAGGGAGAGGAGAGCATGGAGGATTGTCCATGAATTCAATGATTGCTTTCTCTGCCTTAGGCTTGCCTTTATCTAGGCTCTGATACCATTTTAATTTTTTAGGATAACATGTTCTTTGCAAAGACAGTTACTTTAGAGATCTTTATTATCCCAAAATACCATTAGAAATCACATAGCTTATTATCATATACACAACAACTGAAGAAAGAAAATAGCTGATCGAAGAAAAAGACAAGCCAAGATAAGATAACAAATGGATATGGTGAAAGCCAGGGAAAAACCCCAAGACTGAGAAAACCCTTGATCAATTATTCTTATTATTCATAAACAAATTTTTAGTAGAGAGAGAGAGAGAGTACAAGGACTTTAAAGACAACACTGACTTACCAAATAGAAGATGTGACCTTAGACTGCAATTCTGAATACTGATAAGGGCTTCCTGAATTAGCCTTTACTGGTTAGGGTTACTTGAAATTCATTAATATGCTACTGAAGGATGTCCTACAAGCATTCCAGAATTATCCAAGCACATCATTTCTGCCCAAGTAACTACTGAAGATGGTAGCTCTTGGTTAGGGTAAGATTAATACTGCAATAGCCCATACAAATGTATCCAAAAAACTCTTATAAAGTTGTAGCTTCTCTTCATAATAAGTTGACCTTCCTTTGATACAAATCAGTACTTAATCCAGCCCTGAAATAGGCTTCCGCATTTCAATGCATACCCTTCTCGGTGTATACTTAGAAAGGTAAGGCCTGCAACCAACTTGAGATGGTCTCCAATAGGTGCGGCCTACTTATAATATTACACCCATATGCTTTTACTGATCCTTATGTCTACAGTTAACCTGAAATTTAACTCAGATCTTCAACAGAAGATGGATCACCCAATTCAGACCACATATGTATCCAGATATGACTCTAAGAAGCTCGGCCTTCTTCCCAAGGGACTTGGCCCATCAAATAACCCTCACATTACACCAAAGAAGCCCTACATTATTTGATGGAGACACCTTTCTACTACGACCATCATATGAGAGAGATAGGATGATTTGAATGAGGAAGAAGGCTCCTCTTTATAGACAAGATGGAGGAAAGGCCGACCTTAAAATTTGGAGGAAAATTTGAAATTTGAATTTTCAATTTTTCCCACATAAACACAATCATAACTTATAGAAATTATTTTTTTAAAAACAAATATTTTCTTGACCAAATTTGACGATCTTCAGATTGATTTTGGTCCTCTAGAAAAGAGGGATTCAATGGAATGATTATCTTCATCAACTAAGCAGACATGAGTGTAATTTTTCCCTAGTTGCTAATTTTTACACTATCTCTATATTTCTGACAAAATAGGCATCTTGGTTAACATCTGGATAGCCAAATATTATCCAAATGGCTTATTTGACTCTTGCAAAGATGACTATGTGACAATGTCTATTCTATAAGAAGGAAATTCTAGCTAATCTGAATTCATTCCAAATTTTCCTACCCACTTGCGAAATCATCATTTGTCTTCTAACAAGCCCCATGCCAATGAGTTGGACCAACAACAAGAAAATTATTTTCAGCTGTTATCTAGTTTTTAAACATGTCAAAAACCTTGCAATACCACATTGCATGCTTATCTGTTACAAAGTAAACAACAACCTCTATAAATATAGCTCAATGAACATGATTTTTAACTGCTAGGACATTTTGAAGGACTAGACACCCAAGAACTTCACTTTTAGAAGTACGAGATGCCTTGACATCTCTGAATACATCTTGTTAGGATCCCATAAATATAGGATTCATAATTTTGAATTGACTCTTGATACTCTTGTAAAAATATGTACATACCTTGCTTTCTGCAAGTTGTTTTCCCATATTTTGTAAAAAATAAAAAAATAGAAAAGCAAAAAGAGGGTAAAGTCCTAAAAGAAATATAAAAGGACTTAGAAAAAATAATATACCCCAAAAGAAAAAAGAAATAAAACATGAAAGTGTGAAAATTCAAATGCCACTACTTTTTCCTTTGTTACTGATGATTATGGCAGAGTGTCAATAAATGCCATAATCCATGATGAGTTGAATTGCTTAATATTGAATTTTCGTGTTTGAATTTTATTGTTGTAGAATAGTGAATAAAATTTAGTCAGACAGTTTCATCCTGACTAATTAGTAGATAGGTAGAGAATAAAGAGGATCTCATCAGTTTAATCTGAGCCCTTGGATGATATAAGGTAGATTTAGATAGTTTTTATTGATTTCAAAAGAATAAAATGTTCAAGGTTGCTAGCTCAAATGCACCTGCAAAATGGGAGAAAAAAATGTTAGATTAAAAGTTGGGTAGGTAGAAAGAAGTGGGAAGAAGCATGTGAATATTTATCACCGGGAAAAAATCAATAATTTCCCCTCCCCTATAGTTATTATGTATTCTAGACTTCCAGTCAAAGAGGCTCAGAGCATTTCTCTGACTTCTGTTGGGACTGGACCCAAGGCTCAATGACTGATAAGTTAAAAGTGTTGAATTCCTATATTAAATCCCTAATTATCATCATTCACCCTTCATACACTCATTACTATTCAATTTCATAAGTAAGCACTTTTGTTACTTAATGAAGTATGAAATTCCCCATTTGACTAACTCCCTTCATTCATAAAATCATAAAAACCCTCAAAAACATTATATCCTAAGTTAAAAAGTGATGAAAATCTAAATGATAAAAGCTTTGCTTTAAAGTTTTCACTTTACTTAGTTATATAATTGTATTTTGATGTATTACATTGTCCCTTGTCATATTAACTTCTAATCTATGTATTAAATCCCTAAAATAACCGTATCCTAAGTATTATAGATCCTTTTATTTAATTATCCCCAAAACCCATTATTATAAGCTTTTTTTCCAAAGTTAAATATCCACATGTTTAATAAAAACCCCCATTAAAACCCCTTTGGCTTAAAATTAACCATATAAATATTCCCGCCCCCTATAGTAAATAGACATTTACATCATTCTATTACTATATAATAAAAATAAAATAAAATAAACTTTAAACATGTTTTATATATGTTTAAATAAAAAAATGTATTCCCTGAGATTTTTCTAAAGTTTAATCTAAGCTAAACTTTAGAACCCCCACACCTTTGTAAATATATTTACCTTTCCATGCATTAACCCAAGGTATCATCGTGATCAACTTTCCCATGGTATTTTATCCCCGTAATACTTAAAGACTTCCCGTATGTATAATCCACCATGTAAATAGCCTCACGCTATATACATAAATTTAAACCATGGTTAAAGCCTAAAACTGGCCTCATGTTCCATTTACCATATACATAAAACTATGTTTATATACTACTCGATAAACCCTTTTCAAAAAACCTTTGAAATATAACCCTGCATTAATGTAATCTTTTCATATACCAAAACTTTGTTATAAAGTCTATTATACAAAGGTTTTGTTATAAAATTAAAATGTGCCATCTCATAAGCCCCGGCCCCACCTTACCTTTCCCCTGTAGCTTTAAAAGGATCCTAACCATTCACTTTAAACTCTCCAATCCAACGGCTGACGATAATCTTCATGCTCGTAAAAAAAATGATGACCCCCAGCCTGAATGGATGCGAAAAAAACTGTTTTCGTGAAAACCACCTCTGCGACGTGGCATATTTTCATTCTGCCACGTTCAATTAGATGAATACCGCTTATAGCTCATTGTCAATGTGAAAACCACCCCTGGTTTTCCGTGTTCAAACTTCAAAGAATTCTCGCGAAAGTATTAAAACCCACCATTGATACGTTTATGAGATTTATAGCTATGGGCTAAAACCTTGGTTATAAGTTTTTTTAACAATATCTGTGTGTTTTGAGTTTTAAAGTCATAGCCGACTGTTAATGAAGCTCCATTTAGCTAGTTTTAAGCTCCCAAAGCCTTGTTTTAAACCTAGATGTATCAATTCACACATGAAAGTCCAGATATAACATCAAGATCCCTGTTTGAAGACCAGATAAGATCTGTTTCGGTTCCAACAATTAACATTAAAGCTCAAATTCAAGAAGAAACTGCAAAAAACCATCTCGATTGTCAAATACTTGCAAAAGAGGTATTTCTCGATATTTTGACCTACAAACCTTCAAAATTATACCATCTGTGAACTAAAAGAGATTAAGATAAGAGAATTAACCATTTAAATTTCCCAAAAACACCCAAAAATAGGCCAAACCTTGGTCAATTTTTCCTAGAAGTTGCTATGTTCATAAAAGCCTTTGTTTGAGCCAATCTCTTCAGTTAAGATCTCTGAAGATCAATTCCAAGACAAAAAATTTTTTTAGGCCTACCAAACTCCTTTGTACAGTCTCAACCATTCAGGAAACCCTTTTTTCCTGTCTTAACCTAGTTTTCATCTATCAGAAAACCTAATTGATAAAAAATCCCAAAAGAAGCTTTGAAAGAAAGTGATGTTCATTTACGTAGCTAAGGCTGCATCACTATATGATGTAATTATTGATATGTAAATTAATATCTTTTCATATGAATTTTATAACTTTCCCAAAGGTTATTTGACAGTCTGCAATAAATTACACAGACAATGACCCTAATGATTTATTAATCTATTTCTATAATATTAATCTATTTCGGTTATAATCTGTTAGGAGTTTAATCTTTAGGAAAGCCCACCGGAAGAAAAAATGTATGTGGCATTGTCTCCAAATTGTATCCTTTTTCAAAGGTGATGTATTCAACATGATTTTCTGATAGGTGGATAGTGACAAGGTGTATCTTTGGCTTATTGCTTGCTATCTAAAAACTTGTATGCATCTATGTTATAAAAAAATATTTTCTTTTGTGCATGTTTTACTACAGAAGAATGATGAGTATGGATCTTTTAGGGACTTCAATAAGAATGGAAAAAGGAAACTAATCTTCTTGACTTCTAAATAATTTCAAGCTCTCCCCTGCAAAGCTTGTTTGACCAAGAGTGACCTTTCCGTGGGTCTTTGCCTCTCCTTTCCAAAGGCAGAAATAACGAAGCATATTTTTTAGGACTGTCCTTTTCAGGGTCTTGCTGGGCAGAGGTGCAATCTCAGTTGGCAAACATTCTTCAGGGGAATTTTCATTGGAGTGCATTATTGTTGGGAGATTCCTGATGTGTGATTTGGGATTTGCTGATTGGTATTTTTCACTGTTTGTGAGTTTCTGCATCGTGTGTTCTCTGGGGACTCCACTAAAAATGTGTTTAAAAATGAGGTTATTTCTTTGAAAGCAAATGAATCCTAGACTTATAGAAGTGTTCACTAATTATTTGAAAGCAAATGAATTTGTTGATCATATTTTCCAGATCTATATTTTCTTAAATCTATCATTTATTACTGTAGGAATTATCATTTGTATGCTCTTATCATAATATAGATGTGTTGCACCCATTATGCAAACATTAATGTTCATAATTTCTTTTTGGCTTATTGTGAATAGTCATGTTCTTTTTAAGATTTTGTGCTTGTGTGTTAGACTTAAACCCAAACAAAAATAAATCTCCATCTTACTCCCATTGGATGCAAGTGTTGGTTGTACCCATGTGGAAAATAGGACGTCCCTTAATTGAATAGAATAAATCATGATTAAATATAGGGCCTACAAGATGTTTGTCAAAGGGAATGGATGGTGGGAGATCTTAACTAATGATAGATGGAATATTTTAATGAGATTTTCTTCTTTGCTATGGAAAAGGATTACCTCATTTATTTTTTCATAGTTAAGCTCTAGTCACACCCAAGAATATATATACTGCATCCATCCTAAGAAACTATAATGACCCCCCGACACAAACACAAATTTTGAGGTAGTTTGTAACAAGAATTTGACACATGCATGGAATTCAAAGAGATAATATAGAGCATGATGTACGCTCAAAGGTAACATACCCCTTGAGGCATAAATAAGACATGTATACAAACCTACACATGTTTATCCAGGATAAAATGAAAGGCGCATACACACATATGCATATTTTTAGAGGTAAGAATAGAATGTACCTAGAAATTGAAGCGCACAATAAGACTAGTTCTTTTCATTTTCAAAAAATCTCAAGAGTTGGAGTATTTTTCAATCCATAGTTTTTACATAATGAATCCAATGTGTTCAACATATACAATAGTCATACAATTTTTTTTTTATGGATTGAAGGGCTATGTCAATTACAATACAACAATGGAAATTTTATTGTGTGCTTGTTTTACTAGATATAGTATACCCAACTATTATAGTTGTGATTATGTGGCAGGTTTGTGAAGAGTTTGCATGTCTAAAATTTGAATGGAATGGTTTGCATACGATTTTTACTAGGTTATATATCTACAGTGTGCAAAACACCAGACCTCCAAAGAACCCAAGGGAAACCAAGTGAAAAAAAGCCAAGGACGGTAGGATCATATCAGGGATAGGGTCTTGCTTTCAAAGTAAAGCAAGCAAGGTATCAAAGTTAAGAAAGTCTAGTTATGTAATTCATCGAGGGAGGAAAAACCTTGGAAGAGGATTTCATTTAAATCAATGATTCGTTCTTCCTTCTTCTATTATCTACGCAATTATGTTTTGTGTCTTGATCATTTTATATTTTTAGGTTGATAAAGATGGTGATTTGAAAGATCTTGAAGCACTCTTAAAAACATTATTAGGCCAAGATATTAGAGCTACTAACCAAAAATAATTAGGTCCATCACCTTCAAATCCAAATGAAAACACAAATGTTATAACCATAGTTACATCATTCGTAAAAAGAATCAACATCCAAAAATAGGAGGTCGAGGGTATATTTAAATTTTTTTTTAAATATTTTTATCAAAGCATCGGATGAGGGAGCTAACCCTTCCCCGATCATCTTACCAAAGACATTATTTGCCTCAAGCACCATGTTTTCTTTGCGGGCTTGAGTTCTGCTTTTTTATTTGGTCTTATGTCTAAAACTTTGAAGGTCAATGCTACAATGTGGGTGTTTTTGTTTCTAGGATGATTCCTTCCCATGCTAGAGCAGGGCTATGCTTGGATTTTCCATCAAAGTTAGACTTGGGGCAATATCCATGTTTGTATAATCGGGTAAGATAGCCTATGAATTGAATTTTATGTGAGCAATATATTCTTGTCTAAATTTTCCCTTTGTAAATAATATCTATACCTATATTACAAGATAAGGAGAGAAAGCAGGCTTGCATAAGGGGTAATTTGATGCCATGATGGCTCTCTCCTTTTGTTTTTTTATTTACAATTTATGCTTGAAATTTCTCTAATTTTGAAGATCTTCAACCCATTGATTTTGATTTAGACTTTTATAATAGTTTTAGGGTAATAGTGACTTTCGAAGATAGGTTAAGTGTTGTCTTGAAAAAATGGGCCTCTTTGCAGATTGACTTTTTAAAACGTTGGAATATTATGAATGGCAATGTGATAAAAACAACTATCATCAAAGTTTAGCTAGATATCTAGGGGTGATTGTCAAATTCCAAGCCTGCCTTCTGATATGAATTTTAAATTGGCATGGGCTATCAAGTCAATTCATCTTGTACCCATCCATTTCTTATCTGCATACCATGAGCCTTTCTGGACCTTCTTGTCTTGTGTGTTTAAAATGTCTTATTGCATCCCAATTCCTAAGTTCTAATCAAATTTCAAAATGGTGTTTCAACCTTTCCATCTTTCAATGTATCATATGTGGGCTTATTTTTTAGTGAAAATAAGTTATATTTTTATTGACTAAAGATATGTCATACCTGAGAACCCCTACTTTGTCTGCTTTGAGTAACCAGAAAATCATGATTATGTTGGGAAAAATACTGAGAGGGGGGGGGGGGGGGGGGTGAATCAGTATTTAGAGCTAACTAATAAACTTTTTACTTTTCTTTTCTCAAAACCCATATGCTACTTTACAGAAAAAAACTAGTGTATATAAGCGGATATCCTTAAGGAAACTCGCGTATGCTTAGAGCTCTTATTATGTATTTGATTCTTAAATCATTGCATCATTTATTCATTAGATGTTAAGCAGTAAGCATGTGCGGTAAAAACAGAATAAACCATCACGCATAAGCAACACACATGAACACCAGGATTTAAGGTGGAAACCCAAGTCGGGAGAAAACCACCGTTGTCGTCGTCTCAGTATTCAATATTTATTATAAAGAAAACATCTTACAACCATGTACTAGCGCAGACTCATACCAGCACACAGGCACCCACCTGCAGAAGGCTACAACCTTCTCTCATTTACCAGCCTCTCCTGGAAGGGAGCTACAACCCCCTGCTCTCGTTTACCTGCCTCTCCTGGAAGGGAGCTACTACCCCCTGATATTAGCACCAGGCTCTACTGTCATAAAGCTTATAATTTCATACTGAAGGCTTCAACCCTCAAATCCATTGCAGACCACATTTCATCAATTTTCATACTGGATCAAACAGCGTCAACACAACCCTTCACTTATCAACAAACATACTTTTCCCAATACTTCAAACAGAACAGTGAGACCACTGTAACCAGAATATCAGAGATAACCCATACTTCAGAATAGATATGCAGATGTACACTCAAACTTGAACATTTATTGAATCAAATATCATACGCTACTTTTCTTTACTGAAGCCGCGTACATACGCACTTTCCTGCACACCAACCCGCGTATACTTATGTGTATTTTATTCTTCAGAAAACCCTATACGCGCCTTTAATTAATAGAGACTGCGTATACACATGCTTTTGCAAAGACCAACTAGCGTATAGATCTGTAAATGGAAAAATTTACAAAACAGATTAGATCTATAAACTTACCCAGATTTCTTCATTATCTTCAACAGACTTTGCGCCAGACCTTCACCATTTCTTCTGCTGTAGATCCTCCTAGAGATTTATCATCATCATAAGATCTAGAGATCTTGAACCATCCTCAGATCCATGGGTGCATCAAAGATTCAGATCTATCAATTAAGAACAAAGTTCATTCATGCAGATAATCCTTAGAGATATTTATTCATCAACAACCCTTACTGATGCACACCCTTGCACAATGATCTTCTTCTCCTTATATAGATTTAGCCTTTATCAATACCATGAGTCAAAACCACACAACTTCCGATGGTATTCCTGGACGGGATCAAATAGATAATCCAGCGCTCAATACAGTGGGCCAATACCATGGTAATGCCCCTAGGTATCATAGTTTTTAGAGCGCAAAAGGCATACACGACTTTGAGCGTGCGTATCCGCATGTATACACAACTTTGCCTCATAAAAACTGTGTATATGCTAACCCTGAATGTATACGCAGGTTCCCTTCACAAAATTAGAGTATATACGCGGGTTTCCTTCACAAAAGTAGCGTATACATTGTGACATATTATATTTATCATTTTTCTGGCACTTACTGGAATTGTTTTCTCTGTCACATCTGAACTGATCTGTAGATACATCATTCTTACATCTTTAGCACATAGGTTGCTTATCATAGGAAACTCATCAAGTAGGTTTCCATCAAGGCCAACTTCATCAAGTAGGTTGCCATCAAGGACAACACATTGCATCATATTGCCAACAATCTCCCCCTTTGGACTTGATGGAAACCATGATGGTGTTTGATCACCACAACAGATAGATACATTGAATATAACCATTATGCAACCACCATGATACTCTCCCCCTATTCAAACACCATAAACACCATGATACTCTCCCCCTTTGACATCAAGGGCAAAGGACGGATCAAAACCAAAACAAGGTTTTTCTTCTCATGTAGAAAGAAGAGCTTTGTAGATCTGATGTGCATTGAAGCTACCATGCTCCCCCTGAGTTCATGCTGAATCTTCAAACATATTTTTCAATGAAGTACATGACTCTATGACCTTTCCTATCACCAAGGACTCATACTTACATCAATGATCCAACCAAGTGGATTTACATATTTTGACTCAACTACCCTACCAAGTGGGTTTACAAATTTGACCAAGTCCTTACATGATTGAATATTACAATTTTACATCATAGGTCTCAACATGACCTTTTCATCACATTACAAATATGAACTTTTGTTACAAATACCAAAAATACCTCAAGAGAGAGATCATATTTCAGAACCATCATAATGCCAACAATGCATCCTTTCCACATGACCAATGCTCCCACTTAGCTTGTGCATCCTAAACACTTTCAACAGCAAATCATCAAGGCATCTTCACCCAATATCAGAGAATGAAACAGAAATATAAGAGTTGAAACATCACTAGAGATACCCAACAACACCATAGCTGCGCTGAAGAATGCTGACCCAGAGAAAAATTGTCAGCAACCACCCATACGTGGTTTTATCTGTATAAACTTGCGTATATACGTGACTGTCTTTCATGAAATCCGCGTATCCAATTTAATCTTCTGCATTTAAGCAGATCTGATCTTCTGCATGGCAGAAACTACTCCCAGCTTCTGTCTGAGATATTCGAACACTTCCCTGGGCAGAGGTTTGGTAAATATATCAGCAACTTGTTCTTTGGAGGGAACATACTCCAACTTCACCTTTTGTTCAAGCACTTGTTCACGTAATAAGTGATACTTGATGGGAATGTGCTTGGTCTTGGAATGCATAACAGGATTCTTTGAGATATTGATGGCACTTGTATTATCACACATAATGGAGATAGGAGGTGAACATTTGATTTGAAAGTCTTGTAAGGTTTGCATCATCCAAAGAATTTGAGTGCAACATGATGCGGCAGCCACATATTCTGCTTCTGCTGTAGATAAGGCAATAGAGTTTTGCTTCTTTCTGAACCAGGATACTAACCGGGGCCCCATATAGAATGCACCACCACTAGTGCTTTTCCAATCATCGAAATTTCTAGCCCAATTTGCATCAGTGTAAGCATGAAGAGTAAGATCAACATTCTTTGGATACCATAGTCCAAAGTCTTGAGTTCCTTGTAGATATTTGAATATTCTTTTGACAGCCTGAAGGTGAGACTCTTTTGGATTAGCTTGGAATCATCCAACAATTCCAACTGCATGCATAATGTCTGGTCTAGTCCAAGTGAGATAAAGTAGACTTCCTATCATAGATATGTATTCTGGTTGATTCACTGTGGGAGAATCATCATGAGAACTGAGATTACATCTAGTTATCATTGGTGTACTTACAGGTTTGCACTCTTCCATGCCATACTTCTTTAGAATTTTCTTAAGGTATTTTGCTTGTGATAAGAATATGCCATCTGTAGTTTGATGCACTTGCAAGCCAAGAAAGAATGTTAGTTCCCCAAGTAAATACATTTCAAATTCTTGCTGCATAGCAGAAGCAAATTTCTGACTCATAGATTCTTCATTGCTTCCAAAAATGATATCATCAACATATACAACCACAATCAATAGTTTATCATTTTCAGTTTTTGTGTATAAATTGCTATCAGCAGACCCCTTTGAAAATCCTTGTTGATGAAGATATTTGTCAAGATGATAATACCATGCCCTTGGAGCTTGTTTGAGACCATATAGAGCCTTTTTAAGTCTACAAACAAGTTTTTCATCATTTCACAAAATGAATCCTTCTGGTTGTTCTATATAAACTTCTTCTTCTAGATCACCATTGAGAAACGCAGATTTAACATCCATTTGATAAACTTTGATTTGTTGGAAGCTTGAAAAAGCAAGAAACATTCTTATGGCTTCAAGTCTAGCTATAGGAGCAAAATTTTCTTCAAAGTCTATGCCTTCTTGTTGAGCATACCCCTTGCAGACAAGTCTAGCTTTATTTCTTATAACCTCCCCATTCTCATTTAACTTGTTTTTGAATAGTCATTTGGTTCCAATGACATTTTTATCATGAGGTCTTGGTACTAATTCCCAAGTGTGATTCTTTTCAATTTGATCAAGATCTTCATTCATGGCTTGAATCCAACATTCATCTTTGCTAGCTTTATTGACATTGTGTGGTTCAATAGTGGATAGAAATGCCAGATAGCTAGAAGATCCCACAAGAGTCCTTCTTGTTTGTACACATGATCCCTTATCTCCCAAAATTTGAGATTCTGGATGATTCTTTTGAACATATGTGGATGAAGCTTTTTCAGATAACTCATCTTCAGGTTCTTCATTGGGTTCACTATAGATATCATTGCTATTTGATGTAGGAGGACATATGTCACCATCGTCTTCATTTGTTGTTTGATTTTCTTCTTTTGGGGTTGTAGGAGACTCATCAATAACAACATCAATACATTCAACAATCTTCCAAAGTATTTTATTGTAACATTTATATGCTCTAATCCTAGAGGAGTAGCCAAGAAGTATTACTTCATCTGCTCTGGATTCAAACTTGCCAAATTTTTCATCATTACTTTTGATAAAACATCTGCTTCCAAAAACTCTAAAATGCTTCACAGTGGGAGGATTACCATACTAGAGTTCATATGGAGTTTTATCACTATTTACTCGAACATGTGCCTTGTTAATAATATTTACCGCTGTATGTGCTGCTTCTCCCCAAAAAGTGTCAGGTGTTCCGGAGTCATCAAGCATAGCTCTAGCCATTTGTTGAACTGTTCTGTTCATTCTTTCTGCTACGCCATTTTGTTGTGGAGTGCCAGCTACAGAAAATTGTCTTTTTATGCCATGTTGTTCACAAAATTAAAGGAATTCATTTGATGTATATTCTCCTCCTTGATCATATCTAAGACACTTGATTTTCAGATCTAATTCATTTTCAACTAGTGCTTTGAAGGTCTGAAATTTCTCAAATGCTTCATCTTTGTGTTTAAGCAGCCCAATCCAACACATTCTAGAGAAATCATCAATAAATAAGATATAGTATTTTTCACCACGTGGTGACTTTTTCCTCTCAGGTCCACATATGTTAGTATGAATAAGTTCAAGAGGCTTACTTGATGATCCTTCCTTGGCATTAAACTATACTCTGGTTTGCTTACCAAATTGGCAAGATTTGCATATGATATTTTTGGGTGGAGTAATATTGGGAAGATCATGGACAGCTTTAAGTCTGCTTGATTTGTTGATCTGAGAGAAGCTCAGATGCCCCAACCTTCTATGCCATAGCTAGTTTTCTGAAGATTTGCTCAAGTAACATTGTTCTTTGCAGTTCTTCAATACATACAGGTTTCTTGGAGTTCTTTTTCCTTTTATAATTGTTTTACCTCGTATCAAGATCACGTATTTCACACATTTTTTGAACTAAATATACAACTTCAACTCTTGATGATCATTGCTACTTATATTTCCATACTTAATAGGTTATGCCCTTAATCCATCCACAGGATATCATTAGCTTTTCACCTATTTTCTTTTAGAAATACGTAACCTTTTCCTTAATTGTCGTTAGGAGGCACACTAAAATGACCTATTTTCCTTTCAGAATTATATGCCAAGAGTTTGTTTTTGTCATCTGTCATGTGTCTTGATTTTGAGTATCCTCTATCAATGTACCATTGATTTTCTTCACTCTTCAGAAATAACGTTTATGCTACAATTTTCTAATCTATAATTCTCTTTTTCCATACTTTGGAGCTTGAAGGAACATGCTCTTTTGGCTGAACTTTTCTCCTGCATTCAGATTCTTCATGGCCAAAGTTATTGCAATAAGCACATTCAACTTCATTTAGAAGAGGAGAAAAGTTGTTATAGGTATTCTTCTTTGTTTCAATATCAATTCTTTTATTTCTTGCTTCTCTTGTCATGATGGTTTTATATGCAACACATTGAACAGCTTTATGACCAAAATTGTGACACGAGAAACATTGTCCATTGAAGAAGAAATTTCTGCGATCATGAAATCTTCTACTTGAATTTACCTGTTGATTGTTGTTTCTTTGAAAGACATTCCTGTTGGTGTTCTTTGAATTGAGATGATCATGCTTTACCTGTAATGATTATTTATTCCCTTGCTGAGTGGCAGAATTTTGTAAACTAGCTGTAGCTGCTTTTAGATAATTTGGTGCTGAAGCCTGAGAAGATTCTCCGGTATATCCAAGACCTGTCTTTATAAGAGGAGAACGTTGTACCTTGATAATCTCATCTAGGGTTTCAGATCCTTTAGCAAATATAAGATTCAGAGTCTTTACTTTCTCAAATTCTTTTCTTATACTTACCACTTCACATTCTAATTTCTCATTGTGTTTCTTCGCTTCTTCAAAATGCTTTTCCAGAGTTTCTATGGTTATTTTCCTTTCTTATAAGAGTATTTTACTTTCTTCTAGGCGTATTTTGAGTTGATTGTTTTCTTCAAGAAAATCATTGTCCTCTAGAGCATCCACAAAAGTATCCTTTTCTTCTCTAGATTCAAATTCCATGAGAAGTCTAATATCTTGTTCACATTCTTCCTCGCTATCAGATAACCCATCACTGTCTTCATGAGTATAGTAAATTTTTCTAGTGTTAAACCGATTCTTATTCCTTCTTGCTACTTCCTTCCCTTTTGCAGGTGTTTCTTTATGAGGACACTTAGCTGTGTTAATCTGTTCACTGTCCTCCAACATCTGCCACCATGGTGCTGCCTCCAACGTTCTGCTGCTGGAAGTTAAAAAAAATTTTATCTCATCTTCTTCCCTAGATAGCCCCTGAGCCCTTTCCTGCTCTTGCCTTTCCTTTGTAGCTATACATAACCTTGCCTTTATTATCCTTCCCTTACTTTATATTGCAAAGCATGTTTGGAAAGCAAAGCTCTGCAAAGTAGGTGATTTGAATATAACCTCCACTTTTTTCATGTAAACTTTTGATCTGCTCTGCCATATCTTGAAATTTTCTTCAAATTAAAACAGATTTGCTGCTGTTTCTCCTATTTCTGCATAGATTTATAACATCATCAAGATGTAAAAGAAATTATTTAGCATTATTCTACCATTATGCTTAAATTTTCATATTCAATCCAGAGATTGGTTTTTGTACTTTTACATTTTGCACATAATTTTCCATAATTTAGAACATTTTATTCATATCTCCTTTGTTGTCACTGATAAATTTGACAATTCTCATCGCTAGACTTCCCAATAGTGCATTGATCGCCTTTGCATTTGTTTCATAATTATTCTTTTCTGTCGGATCCGTTGGTACTACGGCTGGATATTGATATCCTTGTTCAACAATGGCCCATACATCTGCTCCCATAGATTGAAGATAGGATCTCATCCTTATTTTCTAGAAGATTAAATTGCTTCCATTAAAGAGTGGAGGCTTGATAGATATTGTTCCATCTGATTGCTCATCTTGCTTGATCTTCCTTCTAGCGGCTAAGATTTTTCGTAAGGACTCCGTTTCCGATACCACCCTTGGGAAAAATTACCGAGAGGGGGGGGGGGGGGGTGAATCAGTATTTAGAGCTAACTGATAAAATTTTTACTTTTCTTTTCTCAAAACCCATATGCTACTTTACAGAACAAAACTAGCGTATATACGCGGATATCCTTAAGGAAACTCGCGTATGCTCAGAGCTCTTATTATGTATTTCATTCTTAAATAATTGCATCATTTATTCATCATATGTTAAGCAGTAAGAATGTGCAGTAAAAATAGAATAAACCATCACACATAAACAACACACATGAACACCAGGATTTAAGGTGGAAACCCAAGTCGGGAGAAAACCACCGCTGTCGTTGTCTCAGTCTTCAATATTTATTATGAAGAAAACATCTTACAACCATGTACTGACGTAGAGTCATACCAGCACGCAGGCACCCACCTGCAGAAGGCTACAACCTTCTCTCGTTTACCAACCTCTCCTGGAAGGGAGCTACAACCCCCTCCTCTCGTTTACCAGCCCCTCCTGGAAGGGAGCTACTACCCCCTGATATTAGCACTAGCCTCTATTGGAAGAAAGATTCTACTTTCATACTTAAGGCTTCAACCCTCAGATCCACTGCAGACCATATTTCATCAATTTTCATACTGGATCAAACATCTTCAACACAACCCTTCACTTATCAACAAACATACTTTTCCCAATACTTCAAATTTCCATCAACAACCTGAGACTCGTTGTAACCAGACACGTAGATAACCCGTACTAATAGATATGTAGATGTAAACTCAACCCTGAACATTCATTGAATCAAATATCATACGCTACTTTTCTTTACTGAAGCCACGTACATACGCACTTTCTGCACACCAACCCGTGTATACTTCTGTGTATTTTATTTTTAGAAAACCCTATACGTGCCTTTCATTAATAGAGACCGCATATACATGCGCTTTTGCAGAGACCAACTAGCGTATAGATCTGTAAATGGAAAACTTTACAAAACAGATCAAATCTATAAACTTACCCAAATTTCTTCATTATCTTCAGCAGAATTTGCGCCAGATCTTCACCATTTCTTCTACAACAGATCATCCTAGAGATTTATCATCATCATAAGATCTAGAGATCTTGAACCATCCTTAGATCCATGGGTGCATCAAAGATTCATATCTATCAATTAAGAACAGAGTTCATTCATGCAGATAATCCTTAGAGATATTTATTCATCAACAACCTTTACTCATGCACACCCTTGCACAATGATCTTCTTCTCCTTATATAGATTTAGCCTTCATCAATACCATGAGTCAAAACCACACAACTTCCGATGGTATTCCTAGACGGGATCAAATAGATAATCCAGCGCTCAACACAGTGGGCCAATACCATGGTAATGCCCCTAGGTATCATAGTTTTTAGAGCGCACAAGCCATACGCGACTTTGAGCATGCATATCCGCGTGTATACGCAACTTCGCCTCATAAAAAATGTGTATATGCTAACCCTGAATGTATACGCAGGTTCCCTTCTCAAAAGTAGAGTATATACGTAGGTTTCCTTCACAAAAGTAGCATATACATTATGACATATTATATTTATCATTTTTCTGGCACTTACTGGAAATGTTTTCTTTGTCACATCTGAACTGATCTATAGATACATCATTCTTACATATTTAGCAAATAGGTTTCTTATCATAGGCGACTCATCAAGTAGGTTTCCATCAAGGCCAACTTCATCAAGTAGGTTGCCATCAAGGACAACACATTGCATCATATTGCCAACAGATTATGCACTGCCAAAGAGGCATACCATTGTCAAATGCCATCCTTGAGAAGGCAAAATGAACATATAAGAAATTTGAATAGACCAACTTTGAAGAAATATTTATCTATATCTATATATCTATAAATAATATAAATAACATTGGGAAACAACTGTTAGGAACATAGATGAAATAATTTGTAGTTGGAGAAATTGAAAATACTGAAACTTTATTAGATTTGTTTGATAAAACTAATAAAATGCACATTCGGAAGCTAAAAGTCCCTTTATCCTTTCATAACATAATAATGCACTTTAAACAGTATTAAACCTTCGGAACCTTTAAACCTTCAGAAATATTATAATGCACATTAACCAATGGAAACCTTTTGGAAGTGTATTTCCGAACCTCCAACTATTAATAAAACTCTATTGAAATAATATTCAAAACTTCGAAAACAATATTAAAACCCTTCAGAATCAATGTTTCAGACTTCAAACCTTTTGATAAAGCTCTATTACATAAATTATCGGGTCCATACTTTTGGTTTAAACCTCGTGCAACTCCCGACACGAACATCGTCGAATTTCCCACAGATCTAATCGGATGGCTATCGCATAGAATTAGCCCCCATACTTTATCACCTAAAAGATATGTGAAATTTGTGGTTTTACCACTGTGACGTGTCAGCATTTGATACGATCACGTTCAAAATGAATAAAACCACCTGCACGCCAAAATTTGTGCGACAATAGTAAGTGGTTTCTTGAAAACTGCTTGTCCTTCAAATGTTCATTTAAATCGCATTTGAATACGGATTTTCACTATTTTACAGTGTTCACTTCAGTTCCTCTTAAAAACCTCTATTTTCTCTCTGTGACTCAACAAGTATGGATCGATTATCAATCCGATATCAAACAAAAAAAACAGAGTTTATTCGATTCCTTTCGAATCCTTCACACAGAGTCTAATATATATATATTCTACACAGAATATATATAAACCAAATGAATTTTAGAAGGGTGAAACCCTCTGGGAACTTGCCAGGAATACCCAAATATTATAGTTGTGATTGTGTGGCAGGTTTGTGAAGAGTTTTCATGTTTAAACTTTGAATGGAATCGGTCAAATATTCATTAGATGTCACATCTTAAAAATGTGAATGTGTAATCAATCTTAATTTTGTAAATGCAGGGAAATTTATTCAGAAATGGAAGGCAATGATGGAGTCTTTTGCACCCAAGATGCAATCAATGTATTGGACTTCCAATTGCCTTCAGGTGTAGGCCTCAAAATTCCAACTTTTGGGGAGACTGGGTAGTCAATTTTTGCTCGGGGGGATTCAATTTTTGGAGGGGTTGTAAATAAAAGGTTCTCTTCAAAGGCACCTATTTGATGTAGGGTAAATAAATGGTATATTCATAAAGGAAAGCTTGTTTGTGTTTATGTGTTCCCAGATTCCAATGCCCACTCTGAATGACTTTTTGCAGCTCAAGTTCGAAAATCTTCCAACTTGGTGATGGTTATTAATGGAAATGGGCTATTTGTTTTTTATGGTTATCAAGAGGATGGTATCATGACTTGCGATGGTATTAGACTTGGGTATTTCAACTCCAACCCCTAAACCTCAAGCAAGCTCAACAACGCTGATACGATGTTGATGGATCCGATTTAGAACTTCCCCACTGAATCAATGATGTTTTATGTTTATCCTTGTGGTTTCTGTTATCATTTTGGCTATATATTAGTAGATTAAGATAAAATCATAGTTATGTTTTATGTATTCTGGGTTATATTAGTTGCAATATATCTATGATATCCCTCTTGAGGGTATATTTTGGCAATGGTTTCATCTCCTAGGAGAGAGACCAGAGAGTTTAATAAAAAAAAATTGGATTAGTTCTCTGCCATTATGCTGATACTATGTTGATTAAATAATTTGTACAATTCCAAATCGAATGATTTTGCTGATAACTGATAATTTTCCTGGGCTCCCTACTTAACAAAATTTCTACAGGAGGATTATGTTTAATTTAATAGGTTATATAAAACTAAACACTTTATGCACCTTGAAGACTTGATTCTAAGACATGATTTGAGTTTTACTGTTTAACTTTCTAGGTGCTTTTCAAAAGCATATATAAGTCATAATCAAGTTTTTTAAGTTCTGTTTCATGACTCTAAACATCCAAAGAAAAGAAGACATGCATTTTAAAATTCAGTTCTAGAAATTTTGGATAATCTTAATAGAATGTTCAAATTTTTGCAGACCTATCTAAAATCAATAACAATCAAGCTGGAACAATGGAGAATCAAGCAGATGAATGTTGAGGAATGGATGCAGCACTGCCAACTACCTCAAGATCTAAGTGATCAAATCCGGCGATATAATCAGTACAAGTGGGTTGCAACTCATGGAGTTGATGAGAAATCTCTTCTTGAAAACCTACCAACGGATCTCTGCTGTGATATTAAACACCATCTATGTTTAGACCTTGTCTAGCGAGTGAGAACTATTGATCCTTACCAGTTGCTTCTATTGATTAATCTACATAAAATAACTGTAAACTTTTCCTTATTTCCATTTCTTGTAATTTCCAACAATTGAATTGGAAAAGTTGAGGAACAAAGAAATTTGAAAGAGAGAATTGCATTCGTACTTTTGTGGTCGCTCTTCCGGTTGTTTCATTTTTTTAAAAATATTTTTAGTCGTGCGTCGGAAGACCGAAGTTCCTTTTTTTTAAATATTTTTACTATGTCGTCGGAAAAGCGACGTTTCCAAACGTCGAAAGAGAGACATTCCTTTTTATTAAATATTTTTACTATGTCTTCAGAAAAGCGACGTTTTTAGACATCGTAAGAGCGACATCTTTTTTAAAAAATATTTTTACCATTGTGTCGGAAAAGCGACGCCTTGTAAACGTCGGAAGTGCAACGCCTTACCTTTTCGTCAGGCTTGCAACGTTTGGCACACAACATCGGAAATGTGACGGTACCAAAATATTCATCGGTATTGCGACATTTGGCACCAAACTTCGGAAATGCGATGTTGTTTACATTTGTGTTGGTCTTGCGACGTTTGGCACAAAACGTCGAAAATGCGACAGTGATAACATTTTCGTCATTCTTGCGACGTTTGGAACATAATGTCGGCATTGCGACGTTTGCTTGAAAACCTTATAAGCGTCATAAATGCAATAGTTCAATATCGTCGGAAGACCGACAGTTGTAGTGCGTCGGAAGATCGACGCTTACAAAACGTCAGAATAGCGATGATTTAGCGAACATCGGAAGAGTGACGAAGTCTGGAAATTTCAGAATAAGTGTCGCTCTTCCAACGCTTTATTGATGTGTCAGAATTGCGACGTAATGGCTAACCACGTTTTTCCCCGCCTCACACTATCACTCTTGCGACGCCTATGTGTCGGAATAGCGACGAATTGGCCGTCAGAAATTTGCCCCAAATGTGCTACTGTTGAATGGTTCCTTAAATCCTTATGGCCAGAAAACTTGAAGGATGTATCTCTTTCTGGGGTATTTTCTGAGGAGCAAGATATCTTTAGAGCCCAACAGTTGGAACTGATCTATTCTCAGTTTGGGATTCTTAATAAGATTGTGCCCGATGCTCCTAATTCCAAATTCAATTTAGCCAAAACAAAGCCAGGTCCTCATGCTGACAGGCTTTTCGGTTCAATTAATAGTGGCACTACTAACCTTTGGAATCAATTGTATCAGTTGTCTCTACAATCTACTCCTTCTATTTAGGCTACGTCACCAGTGTCTACTCCTTCCCAAAATTTAACCATTAATGTTGTTCAATATTATAACCCTAAAGGAAATCAACAATCTGATGGGAAGAAGAAGGGATGGAATAACAAGAAGAAAGATAAGGATGGGAAGGGTAATGCGAACAAATCCAATGATAATGTTGGAGAGGGTAAGAGAGAGGCAAAGAAAGAAGTTAAGTTTCCATGCAAGTTATGCACTGGAGACCATCTCACCGATCTCTGCCCTAATATTCAGGATTCTCAATGCTTGTTAGCTCAGCAGGGTTCCTCTAGTTCCTAGGCTGTCCTGACTAACCCTTTTCCCCAAGGGCAGCAAATTCTTGTTGGCGCGAATGCTAGTATTAGAGCTCCCGTTGGGGGCAACTAGGAAGGGGAAAATTCCTCAAATTTATATATGATGAGTGCTCATGTTGATGTCGCTATGATATCACATGATTATGGTGAATCTGAGTCTTCAAAGGCTAAGGGTGCTCTAATACTTCCAAGCCACTCTATATTGAGAGGCCCGCAGTTGAGACTATACCTCGCATACCGAAAGGTTCTACTAAATGTTTGAAAATCAAACCTAATGCCAAGGTAGCCAATAACTACTCCATTGTAGAAGATTTGGCTTAGATTCCTTGCGTTATGTCTGCATTGGAGGTACTCCAGTTGTGCCCAACACAAAGGAGTGCATTTCTAACTGTGATTGGGGCAATCGATCCAAAGAACTCTCATATGATCACATTTGATATGTCTAGTCTTAAGAAGAGGCTTCCTCATCACATGGATTTTTAGATCAAATATACGTATAGGAAAATCAATGTTTTTTGAATGGTAGTCGATGAGGGCACTTCCACATGTGTCATGTCTATCTCATGTTGGAAATCCATTGGATCTCCTTGAGCCGTTCCTTAACCTACTCTTCTCACTGCATTTTATGGTCATTCTCATAGGCTACATGGCATTGTTTCAGGTTTGCCCAACTGTGTTGGGGGTAAAGTTGTCAATATTGAAGTCGAGATATTTGATACCAATTTGGACTACAACCTTATATTGGGGTAGAATTGGATTTATGAGATGGATGCTATTGCTTCATCATTATTTCGCATCATGTGTTTTCCCGATGAAGGGAGGATTATCATTATTGATCAGATGGAATATTCTCTGATAGATCCAAATGCATCTTATGACTCTACTATTCCCTTGGTGAATGATGCCAAGAAACCTGTGGAGAATTTAGGGGTCAGAATGTATACCTCATTGATGTTTACCTTTGATATTCTACCTCCTTTCATTCATATTAATGTTATCTCATCCTCTAGGGCTCCTACTCAAAGAGAGTTCTTATGAACTAATTATTTTTCGAACCCTTGGATCTTACCTTATCCTACTACCACATTAGCAAAAGGTCAAGTGGGGGGAATGACATTTCCTATATCTGCAACAGAGGTTACTTATCAGTCTATTGTTGACTCTGCATATTCTTTTCTAGTTTCTCTTTCTTCAGAGGATTTAGATGGAGATGTGGCTATGGCCTGGACACTTAATTCATCTTCTGCTCAGGATTGCCTTGATATTGTTCTACCATCTGAAGAGGCTATCCTCAAGGAAAATACTGGTGTGGAAATACCGTGGGATGATTTGCATCATCAGTCCTATTTTATACTAGATTTGCGAGAATTTGAGTCAATAATGTCCAGCCCTGTGTCTTTTGGTTCTGTTTATCCAATCACTAACCCTTTGGCTCCAGCACAGGTTTTTGATGAAGGGGACATGGATGTCATTTCTGAGATGATCTCGGTGAACATTTCTAGGAATCCCAATGTTATAGAGAATGCTTTCATCGGAGATGAATGTTCCCCTGAAGAGGTTCAGACTTATACCAATCTCTTTAAGGAGTTTCGTGATGTGTTCGCTTGGTCTTATGAGGAAATGCCTGGAATTGATCCATCCATTGTCCAACATGAGATCAAGACTTACAAGAATGCTAATCCTATATGGCAGAAGCTTCATCTGGTAAACCCTAAGAAATTCGTAGCTATCAAGGCCAAGGTTGAGAACCTTCTTACGGTAGGTTTCATATACCCTGTTTCTTTAACTGAGTGGGTTTCAACTCTAGTTCCTTTGGAAAGAAACAATGAACGTTCTATGTTTGCATTTATTTTAGGGATTTGAATAAGGCATGTCTGAAGGATAACTACCCCACACCATTTATTGATTAGATTATTGATGGATGTGTGGGGAATGATATTTTCTCCTTCATGGATGGTTTCTCAAGATATAATCAGATTACCATTTGTCCTAGAGATTAGCACAAGACTGCTTTTATTTTACCCTAGGGTACATTTGCATACAAAAAGATGCCTTTTGGTCTCAAAAATGTTAGCGCTAATTTCCAGTGGGCCATGTCTTATGTTTTCCATGATATCAAGCATATCATCGAGCTTATTTGGATGATATAGTTGCTCATTCTCGAAATAGAATTGATCATCCCTCTTATCTTTGACAAATTTTTGAAATATTTCGTTATTATAAAATCCGGTTGAAGCATAATAAGTGTGTTTTTATCTTCACATCTAGTCAGTTTTTTGGGATTCATTGTGTCAAATAAAGGGACTTGGGTAGATCCCTTCAAGTTTGATGCAATACTTCAGTTTCCTCCCCCATCTTCTATTCGTCAACTTCAAAGTATTCAAGAAAAATCCAATTTCTTGAGTAGATTCACCGTTAACTATGCTAAGGTGATGAAAGGATTTATGAGATTGTTGAATAAGGGAATTCCATTCTTGTGGGATGACTTTTCTCAATGCTCATTCTATGCTTTGAAAAAAGAATTAACCTCTGCTCCTTTATTGAGTCCACTTGATTATAGCAGAGACTTCCTTTTGTATCTTTCCATGACAGAATCTACTATAGGTATGGTTCTAATTCAGGAAGATGATTCTCTTTGTGAGCATGTTATTTATCTAAGTTGAGGCTTATTAGGTCCTAAACTATGATATTCTCCCATTAATAAGTTAGCTTTTACAACTGTCTATGTTGTCCAGAAGCTCAGGCATTACATTATCCTTTGAAAAAATTATGTTTTGGAAGCAGTCAACCCCTTTCAATTTGTTCTCAGTAGGCGAGTGATTGGGGGTAGATACAATCGATGGATTGTAATTTTGCAAGGGTTTGATCTCGAATTCCTATCTGCAAAATCCAAGAAATCGTTGGTATTTGCAGAGTTGATCTCTAAGTTGCTTTGTAAAGATGAGATTATTTATGAGGATTTGTTCCCTGATGAACACATTTTCCTCATTTCTTCACAAGATCCTTGGTATGGGGATATCATTGTTTATCTCCAGACTTTGAAGTTTCCCCTCGCTTTTTCGAAAGATGAACGTCGAAAGTTGCGTCACTTGGAAAAAAATTATCTTATTATCAGTGACACTCTGTATCATCGCGGGGTCGACTTGATCCTTAGATATTGCTTAAATCTCGAAGAGGTTGAGGTGGTGCTGAATTACTACCACAGTAGAGCTTGGAGTGGTCATTTATTTAGGCTTGCTACAACTCGCAATATTTTGCATGCCGGATCTTTTTGGCCCTCGATTTTCAAAGATTGTGTTGAGGCAGTAAAAAAATGTCATCCTTGTCAAATTTATACTCAGAAGATGTGTGCTCATCTAGCTCTTCTCTTTCCTGTTATCACTATCGGTCCGTTCACTAAGTGGGGAATTTATCTTACTACTTGTAACCCGCCTTCATCCAAAGGTCACAAGTACATTATCATAGCAGTGGACTACTTCACCAAGTGGGCCGAGGCTATGCCTACTTTCTTGAACAATGGTGAAACAACAACCCTGTTTCTTTTCAACCAAGTCATTTCTTGCTTCAGTATTCCAAAAGAGATTGTCACTAACCATGGAAGTCATTTTCAGAACTCCATGATGGATGGATTGGGTCTTAAATTAGGTTTCAGGAAGGAGCATTCATCTTTGTAGTATCCTTAGGAAAATGGGAAGGTTGAAGCCATGAATAAATCCTTAAAATTTATCCTTCAAAGGACAATCAATAAAGATAGGTCCAAATGGCATGTCATGTTGTATCGTGCACTTTGGGCATACCAGATGTTAGTTAAGACTGCAACCGGGTTCACTCCTTTCCAACTAGTGAATGGTTTGGAATAAATATTTCCTGTTGATTGTGAGATTCCTTCCCTTAAGCTAATCGTTGAGCTTCTTCCCTACACTTCAAGTATTGAATAATGCCTTGTATATCAAGAATGCCTCGATGAGCAGCGCCGAGATGCAGCTACAATTAACGAGGCCCATAAGAAAAGAGTGAAGGTTCAATATGATAAGGATGTCAAACCTAGGGTTTTATTTGAAGGTGACCTCGTTTTGGTCTACGATCAGGTAAAATATGCCATGGGGGAAAGGAAATTCAAACTCATGTGGTATGGCCCTTTCATCGTCAAAAGAGTCCTTAATAAGGGAGCTTATGCTTTAGTTTACTTCGACAGAAACGAGATGGCAGATCCCAAAAATGTGCTCTATCTTAAGAAGTATTATGCCTAGGAAGTTGCCTAGCATTTGTTTTGGTTGTATATATTGTATTTTTTGTGCATATCTCTCTATCAATTTTGGTATGACCTTGATGTTTTTTATATGATTTGGTAGGTGTTTATGGATGATATGGTTCATTTTGGCTTTGCTGATGGCGCTATTCGACATACCCAGAATCTTGCTTCCGCGGCTTGGGTAATCTAATATCCATCCAGTCAGTTGCTATTCTCAAGGGGCATATGTATTGCTCCTGCTTCGAACAATGTTGTATAATATACTGTTGTGATAAATATACTTTTGGAGGAAATGTCTCTTGGTATTGGTTTGTTAGTGATGTACTTGGATTCACAACTAGTGGTTTCACAGTTGAATAATATCTATCGTGTTAGAGATCGATTATGATATTGTTTGTTTCTGAGAGTGCGTTTGTTACAAATATCATTTAATTATGTTACATACATTCACATTCCACATTTATAAATTTTGTTTTCAGATTCATTAGCTAATCAAGAAATTGATTGGCATATCAATCATTCATTAAATTAAATATCAAAAAACATCAATAATCATTGTATATATGAGACAATCACATCATAAAATCGCTATATTAGAGTCGTATTAAAAAATATAAAATAATTGGACAATTATGTCCTACAAAATTAGGGCTTATGCTCGATCATGTCCATCATCAAAAAATATTACAGTCATCTGATCATCCTAAAAGTCTATGCCTGTGGGCCCTACCCTGGATAGGTGTCATGAAAGAATGCTATCACAGTAGCCACATGGTAGAATAGTCGCACCCAATCACATGGTATACCGACCACACATCTCTGATCTGCCTCAGGGAGGTCCTCTACTGCAGTCATAGGGATATGGTGGTTTAAACCCTCCAAGTTCCTCTAAATATCATGGAGAACTCTCCCAGGGTCCTCTGCGGGATCCTCAACCTCTCTTTCGCTGCACCTAGGCCTTGGGAAGCCCTCGGTTCTGGTTGGTCCAATATCTATAACATGATCAATAAATTTGTAAGTAAATTGTCCTATTAAAAATATTTGTTCATTTTCATATTTTTATTGAAAATCCAAAAAAACAAATAATAAAAAAATCATTTAAATGTGATCTTAGCAATCGCTTCCCATGTTGCACCAGGTGGTAAGGGTAGATCAACATCTCCCCTGAAGTCCATACCAACATAGGGGTAATCCTCCATGGCGATCACTTGCTCTCCCCACCACAGGAAGAACTCATCGCCCCAAGTAGTTCTAGGGACTTCGCCACCCCCTAGCCTCTTCATCAGGTCAGCCCATCATGCTATACGTGGATCTCATGGGTTGCTGATAGTAGAGATCACTTTGGGTTGAAGTCCTAGAATCCTCTCAAAGGAGAATGTGCATAAAATGGTCCCATAACCAAAATTTATAGTTTTATTCTTATGTATTGAGGTTAATTGTTTCTTAAAATTGGTTTGCAAGGCAGTGCACCAATAATAAAAATTAGTCAGGCAATCAACTACCAAACTCATGTTCCCATGTGAGGCTTGGTACAATGAAGTCGATCCGGCTACTCTAACTATGGTGAAAATAAGAATATTCATGTGCAACCCTTGTACATCTCTAATTAGGATCTGGGTCCCAACTTTTTGAGTACCCACAACATAGTATATGTGAATGTAGGGCCTCAACATTCAACCCTCCTATTGCTTGCCTTGTAAATTTACTGGTTCTCCTCTTCGAGAGTTTCTAGATATAAAATATATGTCTTCAATCTCGATCCTTAAAGGCATTTTATCAATCATGAATTGGTCCTCCTCTGGCTCCCAGTAATTGATGATAATTTCAAGAAATTGGGTGTTCATTTTCATATTTTCCATCTTAAAAAACTTGATCAAACCACATCCTCAGAGTATATCTAAGGAAAATTTCTCCTCCATTACCTCATTTTCAATTGTGTTATCCTCCCTCTCTCTCCAGCTAATGGTCATCCTGAATTAATTCATCAAAAAACCCATTAGATATTTATTTTAAAATTTCATTCTGTGCATATGCGAGTTCCTTCTTACCCAGTCACATCTAGACGTAGGTTTGAAATTATGAACCCGTGTATACACAGAGGGTTTCTTAAAAATCTTAAATCCTATGGTGAAATTCAAAAAAAAATTACTTGAATTGGTAATAAAATTGATTACTAAGTTGATTGAGAAGATTACCTGGAAGATTTGGGCTGATTCGGCTGAGAATTGGTCCGGAATGAAGTTGGGAATTTTTTTCTCCATAGCTCTTTCTCAATTTATCCAAAGTGAAAATGACCAAATGTGAGTTCAAAAGGCCTATTTATGCCCAAAATTCAAAAAAAAATTCAAAACCCATTTGTCTAAAGTTTTGAATTTAATTTTTGAATTTGTCCAAGACTTTATGACCTTTTGGCTTGTAAGTGTTGAGATAGGTTGTTTTCGGGTCCATTTGATGATTTCGAGATGATTCCATGTTTGCTTCGATTCCATGATTGTTGACCTATCATGGCAGGTATTGCATTCAGAACTGGCATATAGGTTAGGGAATTCACTTTCCATTGCACTTATGCATACTAGCCTCTATACCAAAATCTTTCCATAGGGTCAACCCCATCATGTTATAATTTTTAGACCATTTTCACTCACCGAATTATAAATCATGATATGATTGTAGATCCATCCTTTACATAGGCTTCTTATTTAGATCCTCACTAGCATATGTCGCTTGTTGTGGCTCTTTTGCATTTACTTTTGAAATATTTCTCAAAACACCAAAAAAACCATATATGTTAGAAAATGTAAAAAAATTTGTATACCAAAAAATAATTTTTTTTTTATATGTTAGTGTATTAAAATTATGTGCGAATATGTGAAGGTGGGTCGAGTCATGCTTATTCATGTGTAGAACAGTTCAAGGGTTGAGCTGATTGATGTGTTCAAAAAATAACATGCCAGGGTTGAGTCGGGTGTCCCTACCTCCACTTGCCACGTCATCCCTACCTTTATCTCACATCGCACATTGAAAGATCAGGAGGAATGGCACACATGAAGATGTTATTAATGTCGAAATTCAAAGTGTGACAAGGGCTAGATGTGATGTAGCTCAGAACTATGATTTAATATATTCCAATCACACATTGCACATCACAATCTCAGGAGGAACGGAACTCATGAATATGTTATGAATGCCAAAATGTGAAGTGCGACAAGGGACAGACGCGATGCAGCTCAGAATTATGATTTAATATATTCCAATCGCACATTGCACATCACAAGCTCAGGAGGAATGGTGTTCATGAATATTTTATGAATTCCAAAATGTGAAATGCGATAAGGTTTTATATCGTTGATAGTGATTTGCGATTGGCCCCACCTCCACTTGCCACGACATCCCTACCTTTATCACACATCGCACATTGAAATTTCTGGAGGAATGGCACTCATGAATATATTATAAATGTCGAAAAGAAAAATGAAAAATGTGACAAGGTTTTATATTTTTTATTGCAAGTTGTGATCGGCACCACCTCCACTTGCCACGTCATCCCTACCTTTATCGCACATCGCACATCGCAAGCTCAAGAGTAATGACACTCATGAATATTTTATGAATTTCAAAATGTGAAATGGGATAAAGTGATAGACGTGATAGTTTTCAAAGGAAAATTTGAATTTATTTAAAGTCCAAGATTATGTGCAGTTGCATTGTTTTATGAAGAAACGTGAACGCGAGAAGTGGAATCGTGTAAGTGACCCAATGCAGAGAAAAGGAGAAGAGAATACGGAATGCTGCGGGCATGAGCAGAAGAGGCAAAATCAGGCAGAAGGAGGCATGATAACATTGTTTGAAACATAGAGGCATAGGCAGAGTCGAGCAAAGGGATAACATGGTGGCACTGTTGGAAACGCAACGGCTGGGTCATGTCGGGCAAAGATGCGTTATTACAAAACTGTTAAAATACCACATCAAAAATAGAAAATACATGACAACAAGTAGAAAAGACAAATATTGAACTCTAGAAGAAATGCAGGGCAAGGATGTCTGATCTGTCCAGGAGACACATCAACACTTCAGGGAGATGCATTAACAACAAATCAGTTTCAGCAAAAAGAATAATATTTCAAGTTTTAATTTGTTTTCTTTTTTTGTTAATATCGAAGCTATAGTGATGTCCTAAATTGAAATGTAGTAAGTAGTATTAATAGTTTAGGTAGTCAAAGTAGTTTCAATAAGTTCTAGCAGTTACGAACTGTTTTTGAGGTATTTAAGCAAGATAGAAAGAAAGAAGAGGGGTTCTGAGTTTTGGACCTCTGGAAAACTAAATCTTTGGTACTTGATTTTCTGAGGAATTAATGAAAGAAGCGTCAAGTTTCCTGGAACTGTTGATGGTGATTCATTTTTCCTGTGCCATTTTGTGTTCCTTCTTCCTTGAATGTAGTGAATTCAAGTATCTTCCAATCTCTTAATTACATCTATGAGTAAGAGTTAAATAACCTTAATTTGCGCTCCTTCACTCCAGCTGGTCTTTTTACATAAATTCATTTTGAAATTTAAAGTGATAGATTATGTGTTACAGCATATCATTTTGAGTTTCTTCTACATTTCTTCTTTTCCATTCAGATATTAGCAGTTAATGGCATTGTAGAGTCTTTCATTATACCAGATTATTAAGGGTTTTAAAGAATTAGTTTCCAAATATATTGAATGGAGACCACCTGATATAATTAATTTTGTGACACATTTTAAAATATTTCTTAAGCATTGATTCCTTTCCACAACCAAGGAATTGTCTCTTAAGATACAACATTTTCTTGCACCGTTGCCGGGGATGAAGAGATGAAGTTTATTTTCCCTGGGTTTTTCACATTATTTCCTATGGTTTTTCAGTGAGGAGGAAATATTTGGTTGGGTTTGTTATTCTCAGAATTCTGGCTCATAAAAGGCCTCACACGAGGTTGGATACCTCACAGCAGAAGGTCCCTGCTTTTTCAGACCCTGAATGATTGGTTTCTAAAAGGGTTTGGAAACCCAAAACCCCCTTAACACCTAGTCATACACATCATTCTCCTAGCAGTAGTTTTATTAATCCTTTGTTTGAAGATATCTCTAAAGTAATTCTTTTCTTGGAACAAGATTCACCTTTCACACCAATTTATTTTCAAGAACCTAAGTTGGAAGAACACTCCTTTGAGTTTGTTTCTTTTACTTTTACTCAAGCTCAACAAACTCCAGTTGTTGGTCCCTCTACCATTGTCCATACACCCACTTCCATATTAGTTTTACCTCCACCTCCGTTCATTTTCAAAGTAGGTTCATCGATTGCATCTAACCAAGGAACAATCAATCAAGGTGTAAACATGGCACCACCAGCCTTTTTGTTGAACATATATGCTCCACTTAACCTTCCACAACCAATGAATGAAATGCCTTAAGAGTATCTTAAATTACTCCCACGTTTTAATGGAGAAGATGAAATAACTGCAGAAATAGACTTGCCTATCTTTTGTAATTTTGATAAAAATCTAAATGTAGAACATATTGATGTTGTAATGAGGATTTTTTTTCAGTATCTGGATGAAGAGGCGAGAAAGTGGTTTAATGGATTGCCAAATAATTATTTTAATACATGGAAATAATTGGAAAATAAATTCACTCAGAGATGGGGTGAAAAAAGGGATCATGGATATTCACTAATGGAATTCAATGCAATCAAAAGAAAACCAAATTAGAATATATCAAATTTTATCAAAATATTCAATAAATTGAATAACAGTTTTCCTATATAAATGAAGCCCCCTCCTTTTGGAGCAAAGGTGGTTTTTGCTGGGTATTTTGAAGCCGATTTTAGTTTCACAATTAGAGAAAGGAGATCCCATACTCTAGAGAAGATAGACAGATGCTTTAGAAATTAAAACTAATATGACTATAGCTAGGAAGGTGAAAGGGAAACAACCAGTCCAAGAGAAGGGGAAAGAAAAAGAAGAATCATCACAAGATCAAAGAATTGAAGATATGAAAGAGGTGATAAATTTTTTGTCAAATAAGATAGTTAAGATTGAATTGGAAAGTAAAAAGACAAGTACAACAAAATCAGGGAGGATTTAACCCTCAATTCATAAGACAACCCATGCAAATTTTGCAGAGGGAAAGAAAATATCAAGACCAGGTTCAAGCACCATTGTATATAGAAGCAGCACCTAGAGAGTCAGTAGAAGATGACCAAAAGGAAGCTGAAGATCAAATATCTACTATGTACATAATAGAAGAGGATGAAGAATAATATTGAAGTATATTTTGATCAAGATAAAATGGATGAATACTGTAGGTAATTCACAAATTTCATGTAAGTTGAGTTACATAAAAAGTATGATTTAAGGTCTAGAAAGAGATCTAGAGTGCAGGATAATGAAGGTGAAAAACAAGATTCTATTCCTCCTCCAATGGTGACTCCACAATAAAAGGACCCTGTAAAACAAGTCTATAATGGGGAGCAACATGTAAATTTAGTTAATATAATAGATGTGCAGCAGGGTGAACTTCCCATAGCAAATCAGTTGATACTAATATTTTGGAGAGAGTTGTTCTTGTACCCAAACAAGCAACAAATTCTAGAAAGAGTGAAGAAGAACCTGAAAAGAATGTTAAACAAACTCATCCTTTCAGTTTTAAAAAAGAGTTGGAGAAGGTAAAAATTTAGTTACCTCTTCTATATTTAGCTAAAATACCAATCTACAAGAAAGAAATTTCAGAATTTATTAATCTCGCACAGATTGAAGATGTAAGTGACATTGTGAACTTACAAGAAGAGAAGCCAGTGGTCACCTTTGGTCCGCATGTAGAAGAAGTATATCCTTCTGTTCCACCATTCTATATTTCTTTGTTGCTTCATGATTTTACTCTCCATAATTGTATGCTAGACTCAAGAGCATCCCATAATATCATGCCATTGTCTGTTATGAAGGAACTAAACTTGTGTATTACCAAACCTTACAGGGATATGTACTCATTTGATTCCAAAAGGGTGAAATGTGTTGGTTTAATTAAAGATTTAGTAGTTTCTTTGGCACAAATTCTAGCAAAGAGTATAGTCATGGATGTAGTGGTTGCTGACATTTTAGCCAGGTTTGGAATGCTCCTGTCAAGATCTTGGGGAGAAAATTTGGGAGGTGTTCTAAAATTGGATTTCACTTATGGTATCATTCCTGTTTTCAATGGGGAAGAAAGGAGATTGTACAAGGAAACAAGGTTCATGAAGACCACTACCAAGAAAGATGCAGGAAATTCCCCTATTTATCGTTAAGAAACAAAATATCTTTCATGTTTCATGCTGCATGAAGATGCAGAATTTGCTGAAGACACATGGAAGAAGCTCTCTTAAGCAGTTGTAAATAGTGAGTTGCATTCAAAGAAGATTTGGAAATTCTATTTTATTGGTGCCTACTCCAAGGATGGCATAGGAGCTGGATTCTTGTTGATATCACCAGAAGGTAACCTCATGAATTTTTCTTTTAAATTAGAATTTTATTAAACAAACATCGTGGCTGAGTATGAGGCCTTAATTTTAAGCCTTCAAGTTGCTAAACAGATGGGGGTTCAATGTATTTCAATTTTTGGTGACTCTGAATTTATAATAAGACAAATTAAAAATAATTGTCAGACCAAGCATCCAAGATTAAGATCATACAGAAATGAAGTTTGGGATCTGATAGAGAACTATTTTGAAGCCTTCAATCTTCAGTTCATTCTGAGGGAGGGGAATAGGTTGGAAAATTTGTTAGCAGTTGCAGCTAGTACCTTTAAGCCTCTAATGAATCCAAGGTTGAGGTATGAGATTGAAATTAGACATAGACCCTCTATTCCTGACAATGTGAAACATTGGCAGGTGTTTGAAGATGATGAGAAGATAAATCATTTCCTGAAAATGATTGGAAAATTTGAAGATGCTGAGATAGATCAAGAAGAAGAATAGACATAGCAGAAAGGAGAGATAAGAAACCTTAATCAGTCAACATGTGAGCAGAATATTATCCAATTGAAAGACAATATACTCCCTAAAGGACTATTTCCCATTGAAATAATATTTGATTCTAATGATGTTTTTGTTAATTCAAAGAAAATACATCAAGAGGAAGAGATGGAAGATTGTAATTTGGAAACTCAGCAAGATCCAAAAATGGTGAAATTTTTCAAGGGTGTTTCCAAAAATTATAAATAAAGATACATTGATATTTTTAAGAAGTATATGGATGTGTTTTCTTGGTCATATGAAGACTTGAAAATGTATGATAAAAGCATAATACAATATAAGATCCCATTGAAAGAATGAATCAAACCACACAGAAAAAATCTCAGACAGATTAATCCATTAATGTTAGCTCAAATTGAAAAGGAAGTGAAGAAATTGTTGCAAGAAAAAATCATAGTCCCTCTCAGATATTCAGATTGGGTTTCTAATCTGGTTCCTGTGAGGAAGAGAAATGGAGAGATAAGATTGTGTGTGGACTTCAAGAATTTAAACATAGCATCTCTAAAGGATAATTATCCTTTACCTAAAATGGATTATGTCTTACAGAAGGTGACAGGAGCTTACAGGATGTCTATGGTTGATGGATTTTCTGGATATAATCAAGTGTTAGTTGATGAGGAAGATCAGAAAAAGACAACTTTCACAACCCCCTGGGGTACCTTCATGTATGCAAGGATGTCATTCGATCTTATGAATGCAGGTGAAAATTTTCAGAGGGCCATGGACATAGCATTTTTAGGTGACAAGTATGTGGTTATATATTTGGATGATGTAACTATTTTCTCAGGGTTAGATGATGAACGCATCTTGACAAAATTTTTGAAAAAAGCAGGAAGTTTGGTCTGTCACTAAACCCCAAGAAATATTTGTTTGCCGTAGAAGAAGGTAAATTATTGGGTCACATAGTTTCAAAACAAGGAGTGAAAATTGATCTAGAAAGGGTGGAAGCAATTCAAACAATTCCTTTACCCAGAAGCAAGAAAGATATTCAAATATTTTTGGGAAAAATAAACTTTCTGAGAAGATTTGTACCAAATTATGCTGAGTTTGTGAGAAATATAACTGAAATTTTGAAGAAAAATGCAGAAGTGAGATGGGATAAAGAATTAAGAGAAGCATTTGCCAAAGTAAATGAAGCACTCCAGGAAGCTCTTGTTTTAATAAGTCCTGAGTATCAAAATTTATTTAAAATATTTCCATTCTCTTCCCCCACTACTATTGCTACTATGTTATTGTAGAAAAATGAGGATAGTAAGGAGCGTCTAGTGGCATTCTTCAAAAAAGTTCTCAGAGATGTTGAGCTCAAATATAACATTTTGGAGAAACAAGTGTATGCATTGGTTAAATCACTCAAAGCCTTCAGGAATTATGTGCTACAATCCTAAATAATCGCTTATGTACCTAATTCTGTTGTCAAGGACGTGCTATTTCAAAGTGATGTTGAAGGAAAAAGAGGGAAATGGATAGCTAAAATCGAGGAGTATGATTTGGAAATTAAAACCACCAAGTTAATCAAAGGATAGGGTTTAGAAAAGTTTCTAACATAAACAAATTTTCAAGCATTGGGAATTAACCTCTTGGAAACATTGGATGGAGCTGAAATCTTCCTGAGCTTCTTGAAGGAAAACAATCACTGGTTTGGCCAACTGACTAGGAAACAATGCTTGAGCTCCATATACCAACTCAAAAGGTGATTTTCCAGTGGACCTCCTACTAGTTACTCGAAATTCCCAAAGAGAAAATTTTAATTTTGAGTCCCAGACCTTTTTATTTTCAGTGATTGTTTTCTTTAGAATCCTGACCAATTTCTTGTTTGAAGACTCTGCCAATCCATTCCCTTGTCGATAGTAGGCTATGGAATGTGACAAAATAACATTATATGTTTGACAAAAATTAATGAATCAAGCATAATTAAATACCCGAGCATTATCACTTACAATATTGACTGGACAACCAAACCTACTGAAGATGTTCTACTCCAGAAACTTCATCAGCTCTTGGTCATTTGCTTTCTTAGCAGGGATTGCTTAAACCCACCTTGTGAAGTAATCAGTAGCATTGAGAATCCATTTGAACTTCCCACTTGATGGTGGATTGATCTCTCCAATAAATTCCAATCCCCACTGCTTGAAAAGTTCTTCTATGAATACTAGAATGAGAGGTAACGGAGCAAGTCTCTTCTTTTCTGTAAACAATTGACACTTCTGACAACTTCTAACTAGTATGTACACATCAACGAACAATGTAGGCCAATAAAAACCTGCTTGGGGATTTTATGTGTCGTGACCTTCCAGCTATAATGTCCTCCACAGAGATTTTCATGATATTCCTTGATAATCTCAATAGATTCACCTTTAGTTAAACACAATAGCAAAATACCAGTAGGATCTTTCCAGTACAACTTTTCTTCTACTATGACATATGGATGAGATTTAAGCTTGAGAGCTCTGTATTTGGTTCTATTTAGTGAAGATGGACAAGGAAAGAAACATAGGTAATGAACAACATCTTTATACGAATCTGAACACAAAAAATTGTATTGAATACCTGTTTTGGGCTTATTCTGACCTTCTTTGTTGTCAGCTCCAAGAAGCTCAGGAAGATTGGTGGTGCCATGTTTTCAAGCATTGGGAATTAACCTCTTGGAAACAGGAGATTTAGTACTGAGATGGGACACTAGAAGGGAGGATAAAGGAAAGCATGGTAAGCTTGACCCTCTCTGGTATGGTCCATACAGAATTTTTGAAGCTAGATCAAAAAATACTTTCATCCTAGAAGGTTTAGATAGAGAATCTCTGCATCTGCCTATGAATGGGAAATATTTGAAGCATTATTTTGAGCATTAAAAGTCAGCATTCCACCATTGTAAATACCAGATTTCTCATTGTTCATATGTCACCAAGAAATATTTGACTCCATGCCCAATGGATAAGGCACTAATCTGCGGTTCTTAGCACTTTCATGGAAAAAATCACTATCCCCAGGTGGAGCCAGATGTTGTGCTTATTAGCATTTACTTTTGAAATATTTCCCAAAACACCAAAAAAGTCATATATGTTAGAAAATGTAAGAAAATTTGTATACCGAATTTTTTTTTTTTATTTATATGTTGGTGTATTAACATTATGTGCGGAGATGTGAAGGGGGGTCAAGCCGTGCTTATTCACATGCAAAAAAATTCAAGAGTCGGGTCGATTGATGCGTTCAGAACATTACATGCTAGGGTTGAGCCAGGTGTCCCCACCTCCACTTGCCATGTTATCACTCCCTTTATCGCACATCGCACATCGCAAGCTCAGGAGGAATGGAGCTCATGAATATGTTATGAATGCCAAAATGCGAAGTGCGACAAGAGTCAGATGTGATGCAGCTCAAAACTATGATTTAATATATTCCAATCACACATCTCACATCGCAAGCTCAGGAGGAATGACGCTCATGAATATTTTATGAATGTTGAAATTTGAAGTGCGACAAGGGCCAGACACGATGTAGCTTAGAACTATGATTTAATATATTCCAATCATGCATTGCACATCACAATCTCAGGAGGAATGGCGCTCATGAATATGTTATGAATGCCGGAATGTGAAATGTGACAAGGTTTTATATAGTTGATTGTGATTTACGATCGACCCCATCTCCACTTGCCACACCATCCCTACCTTTATCACACATCGCACATCGCAAGCTCAAGAGGAATGGTGCTCATGAATATATTATGAATTCTGAAATGAAAAATGTGACAAGGTTTTATATCGCTGATTGTGATTTGTGATTGGCCCCACCTCCACTTGCCACGTCATCCCTACCTTTATCGCACATTGCACATCACAAGCTTAGGAGTAATGACGCTCATGAATATGTTATGAATTTCAAAATTCCAAATGCGATAAAGGGATAGACGTGATAGTTTTCAAAGGAAAATTTGAATTTATTTAAAGTACAGGATTATGCGTAGTTGCGGTGTTTTATGAAGAAACGTGAATGTGGGCAACGGACTTAGGTAAGTGACCCAACGCAGAGCAAAGGATAAGAGAAGATAGAACGCTGTGGGCATGAGCAAAAGAGGTATATTCGGGTAGAAGGAGACATTATAACATTGTTTGAAACGTAGAGGCATAGGCAGAGTTGGGCAAAGGGAACAAGTAGAAAGACAAATATTGAACTCTGGAAGAAATGCAGGGCAAGGATGTCTAATCTGTCATGGAGACACATCAGCACTTCAGGAGATGCATCAGCAAAAAATCAAATTCAGCAAAAAGAATAATATTTCAAGTTTTAATTTTTTTTCTTTGTTTGTTAAGATCGAAGCTATAGTGATGTCTTAAATTGCAATGTAATAAGTAATATTAACAGTTTAGGTAGTCGAAGTAGTTTCAAGAAGTTCTAGCAGTTACAAGCTGTTTTTGAGGTGTTTAAGCAAGATAGAAAGAAAGAAGAGGGGTTCTGAGTTTTGGACCTCTTGAATACTAAAACTTTGGTACTTACGTTCCTAAGGAATTAATAAAAGAAGCATCAATTTTCCTGCGACTGTTGATGGTGATTCATTTTTCTTGTGCCATTTTGTGTTCCTTATTCCTTGAATGTAGTGAAGTCAAGTAGTTGTCGGTCTCTTAATTACATCTGTGAGTAAGAGTTAAATAACCTTAATTTGCGCTCCTTAGACTCCAGCTGTTCTTTCTACATAAATTCATTCTGAAATTTAAAGTGATAGATTCTGTGTTACAGCATATCATTTTGAGTTTCTTCTACAGTTCTTCTTTTCCATTTAGATATCAGCAGTTAATGGCATTGTAGAGTCTTTCATTATACCATATTATTAAGGGTTTTAAATAATTAGTTTCCAAAGGGATTGAACGGAGACCACCTAATATAATTAATTTTGTGACAAATTTTTAAAAATGTCTTAAGCACTGATTCCTTTCCACATCCAAGGAATTGTCTCTTAATATACGACATCGCTCATGCTACAAATTGTGTAGGCTCAGGAGTCCTCTTTAGTCCTGCCATGACTTATGCACCGAAGCTTCATTCCTCTTCTTCTTCGCTATTTTTCTGGCTTTATACCCTAGAGGATTCCCTTTTATTGTTGATTTGTTTTTTTGTATTTCATATTGACCATTTGTATATCTTGGCATTAAGCCATCTTCACTTGGACTATGTATAAGCCATCTTTTTTACCATGTCTTTCTGCAAAGTCAGCCTTGCAATCACTTAGCCTTTGCAACTCCACACCTTTTTCCCGTGGACAAAACATTCCTCTGAGTGTCATTACCAGTTTCGCCACCTTTCATTGAGCATAGGATTGTTCCTATCCTAGGAACTAGAGCATTTGTTCATCGACACTCATTCTATCCACTATACTATAGGAATTCTTTTATTATTTTTCAGGCTTTCAATATGAAAAAGACAAAAAAATCAAATATCCCAAAAAGAGAGGGATTAGGACATTACTTCCATTGTTTATGGAAGCTAAGAGTCAGTTGTTTCACCCTTGAACAAACCACAAAAAGCTAAGTCTTTTTTCCATTTTTGGATGGGAATTTGACTTAGGAGAAGCTATAACCTTGTTATCGAGTCAGTGTTCCCTCGGTTGGTTATCTCTTCCAATAATATGGAGGGTTTTTTAATGCCTCCTACATGAAAAGCTTATAAAAATTTATCATATACTGCCATAGTCAAAATGAGTCGTGCCTTTATTCAAGGGAAAACCTGATTCGACCTTTTTGTGGTGTATCTTGACTCATTTTTCAGTCGGCCATCCCCAGTCTGTCAGATACTTGTTCTATCACATCAGCTATTTGGTCCTTTGATCGTGCTAGTTTGAGAAGGTCTCCATTGACTTCTTGCTAGCAAGTTTATCTCTTATCGACTTCGACAAATTGATTTGAGAGTAAACCTAGAGCCGCACCCTGGCCCTATTTACATTATTCATAGGTGACCTTGTGCTCAGCATTTGATCAACACCATGGGTATTTGACTGAGTGGTTTCCCTTGTGTCCGACTTCATATTTCATTATCACACCTAGGATTCATTTTGTGCCTTGGTTTCCATTTGACCCTATTAGTGGATTCCTCGCATCTTTTTCATCTTTCATTATTGGTTGGTTCAGAGGGTTTCTGTCATGTGCTACCTACATTTTTTGCATGTTGGAAACGTGATTTGGTTTGGCTACTTCAATTTTCTTCATATGATTCCTTCCAATTTTTTTCCTACGGGTTACACTCACACTGGATTGATGTGGGATGCCTTAATGCCTTCCTTCCAACAGGTATTTTCCCAAAAAAATTGATACATTTCTCTAGGAATAAGTTCTAGAGTCCTTTTTTTAGTACCTTAGGGTTTTCAGTCATTAGTCGTAGATTCATTCACTATCCACGGTGAGAATACATCAATGTATGTTGATTGGTAGATTTAATCAATTGTTTGACTTTAACTCATTCATTTGCACTTGTTAGACTGTACTGGGGTACCTTGACTCTCATCATCATTATCGGTGAGTTGTCTCGTGTTTGTTAACGGTATACATCAATGTCCAGTAATCCAATGATTTCTCACATGGTCGACTTCAACTCATTTATTCCCATTGTGTAGAATTGTACCATTTGTGATCGGTGAAGACCTCAGGTTTGCATCATCATGCTTTGGTTCACTTTGACAGTTCCTTCAATTTTCTGCCAGTGACACCATCCACCCTTATATGTTGTACTTCATTACAATAGCATTCTATATGTTGGCACTCGAGTTGTGTGCAGTACCAATTTTTTCCACCACTTATGATTTGGTACTGGAGATTTAGTTATGACTTCAGTGATCAGATATCTTTGCAGCATGATTGATCAGTCTTCTACATGTGATACTTTGACATGACTTTGATATACACTTCTAGGAAGTGATAAGATGATTCACTATGTACTTTACAATTTATACTATACTTGTATACATATTGGATCCACTCCATACTTGTTATGCAGACATCCTTTAATTTCACTGAGAATGGGTATGCCCGCCTCGGACATGAGCTTACTTTCTAATTTCTTTCACTCGTTTTTCAAGGGCTAAAATCCGGTGAAGTCCTCTCAAGTCCTCACAAGATTCTTTCATATGCACATAATACATTTCAACCATCATGTACCCCTTTTGAACACATATATTAGGGGGCATCTGTTATAGCATAATTTATCACCTTTATATACTTGATGATCTATGTATTGGCCTTGGGAAGCCCTTTCCATTTAGACTTGGTCATTTTCTTAAAAAACATTATTTTGAATTCCATACATGACTTTTCCCTGTCTTATAGGCGTGTAGACACGGGTCCACTCACATTTGACCCGTGTATACAATTTAAAATATTAAAAAATATATAAAATCCCTATTAATTGGACGGGGTTTAAAGGTTTTACCTAAATCACACCTCCACAAGCCTGTCGCCAAACTGTTTCCCAACTAAAAAAATTGTTTTGAGGAAGTATAAATACACCTCATTGGGAAGGGCCAAGGGAGGAGAGAGAAAGGAATTGATACTGTAGCCTGTTATAGCCTAGATTAAGTCTAATTATCCATGTGCCTCCTCCACTACCCAGGTTTAGGAAACCCTTTTTTCCTTCTTTGAGATGTTCACCTCCTTTATGTGACATCCTTATGCACCTTTTATGGAAGAAGATTGTTGAGGCTTGGGCTGGACGGACCCGAAGGACAGTTTCACTTGGAGCCGTGGCTGATTTCAGATGATACCTCCACATCTTTTACATACATCAATAAAGAAGCTCAATCTCATTCCTGATGTCATGATCTTGTAATTGTTTATTTCATGTTATCTTTTATAAGCTTATATGATCTAACATACTAATATTTAGGATATATATGTTGTACAACTAGTCTATGTGCTTTTTCTTGTGTGAGTTGCAGGTATTTAAGCATGTGGATAAGCAGAGGGTTTGCACCTTGCAAGAAGGACCTCAAATTTAGGACGTATGGGTAAGGTCATATCTCCCTAGTTTACTAGTTTAAGAATTTGGACCTTTAGTTTGATTGCTTTTTGTTTTTTTTATTCCTTCCACTCTGTTAGGTCCCTCAATCCAGACCTTAGGGTAGTTTTTCCCACAACAGAATTGGTGAATCCACTGGGGATTTCATCTGTATAATTCCCTATTCAAGTTTTTTTCTCTAGATTTTTGGTTTCGTGACTGATCTGATCACTTTCCTATTCTTCTTGGTTCTTTATCCATCCAAGAAAAAGCCCTAATCTTCTGGATTAGGCTTCGTTTTTTTTTTTTCTTTGTTGTCTTTTCTATACGTAGCTTCTAGTTCAAATTCATGTATACATCTATTTTTTTCGAAAGAAACACGTGTATACCTGAGTTTCCTTAGATACATACGCCTATACACGCAGGTTGCACACAGTCAATCCGCATATGGCCAGTTTAAAATGAAAAATTTATTTTTGAGTCTTGTAAGTTCTTTCTACCTAATTTTGGTAACTGTTGTAGAACCTCTTATATGTCTGGATAGTGTTTCTCTTTGTTGTGTATTAGTTTCTCTCCTTTTTTCTTGAAAACCTAGTCAACCTAAGGTTTCCCTTGCTTGGTAAAGTTTCAGTTGTGGTTGTTGCACCTGAGCTTCTTTATGAGATTCTTGGTTGTTCTTACATTTCAGAATAGTGATTTTGTGTCAGTACACTCATGCTTCTCCTTGTCATTGCTTCATTTTTTTGTTTTCTGCTTGTTAGCTTGTTTGGTTTTCTTGGTTCTTGAGATCAGCTTTTCTGGAAAATCTTGAAGTTGTCTTCTTGGTTTCTTGAAGTTTTTGTGTTTGTTGGAGTTTTATGTTGTTGTTTCAAATCATTTTATTCGGTTAGTTACTACATTCCACTTATTGAGTCCCGTCATGAAAATTACATGGTTGACTTAAGGAATTTGGAGTTTCTTTTTGGCTCAATTTGTTGATTTGAAGCCTTTGGTTGTTTGTGCATTTTACAAAGAATTTTTGTTGTTTCCTTAAAAATTAAAAGGCTCAAAAAACATTAGTGTTTTCTGTTGATTTTGATTTTGGTTTTTATTTCATGGTTTTCATCTTTTTTGGAGAAATTTTGTAGTTTGTCATTTTGGTCCAGTTGCTTGGTTTTGAGAGAAGTTCGGTAGTGGGATTGTCTCTATTGTATCAAGTTATTTTTGGAATTTTTGTGCAAATAAGTTCTTGTTTGGGCTTGTATTTTCTTGTGTGTCAAAGTGATCATACCTATCTTTTTGAGAAACTCATTTGCTTCCCTCTGTAAGTAGTCATAGAATCTACATTTGTCATTGGTAATTTTGCATTAGTGTAGTTGCACAATTGAGGGTGGCATAAGTATAATCCCATATATTGTGCATATAGAATTCTCACCTCTAAGTTTGTACGAACCCTGGGTTGATAAATTGAAATATTCTTGCCACTGCATTCATTCATTTCCCTCTATTCGTTCCGATGGGTGAGCTCATAAAGTTGAGGATCCCTTGGGAGTTTAAACACTCCTGGTGCAATACCAGGGCTCACCAACTAGGACTTATGAAATCATGTTTGATCTAGAGTGTGATGGCTTGATCCTACAAATGTTCCAATGATTTTTCAACATTAGGAGACATCCTCCTAACACAATCAAAACACACATGCAATCCATATTATCATCATGTATGAGAGGTCGTATAAATTCCATTTGTTTGGATTTTAAATCTTGATTGTTGTCCATTTGGAGGAAATAAAATTTGATCTCACCTACTTCTTATGATCTAGCCAAAATGCTGGTGGAGTAGAACATAAATCTACTCCAGAGTAAGTTGACTAGGGAGGAGCAGTTGAGAATTGAGGGGACATGTAGCAGGAACGAATCAAGGAGAAAGGGTATTTTATTTATTTGTAAGGAATCTTGGAGACCTAACCAGTCATGCATGGAAAAAATCAAGGAGACGAAGGGGGGGGGGGATCAAGAGGAGATTCCTTCTGAATTTCAAGATGAGGGTTCTTCTTCTATAGTTGAGTCCATGAACACCTCTAAGGAGCATTACCAATCATGGGGATTTTTTGAAAGAAGCTAAAAAATGCAGCCATGTTTGGTAGAGGAGATTGATGAGCGACAACTTATTCCCATTCATATGAGCAACACATAGTGGAGCACAGTGCGCATGATGGGCCATGTTTGGAGATTTATTTAGTGGCTCATGTTGAGCCCATGATGGAGGAATATGAGCATACATCCTTGGGGCTAGACATTGATGAGGAGTGGATAGATGTACAGACAGCCAGCAGGGTGGTAGTATCTACAGAAGCTTGTCTTCGGGAGGTTTTGGATCTTGGCACGGTAGTTTTGCAGGAGGCTAGTAGACAAGAGGATTGGGGAGTTTCGAATCACAGGAGGGAGGAGCTACTAGATATGGTGGTGCATCCATTTTTGAGCCTACCCATTGAAGAGTTGTATATAGGTGCAATGGAAGCCAGTATAACTGCAGTACTTTTAGGCTGCAACCCTCTCCAGGAGTACATATACATGGCTTGCAGCACATCTTGCCCACATTTTCCTATTATAGATAAAGGTAGGTTTCCTTAGACAGATCTTGTTTACTGACAAGGAATATCCTCCTGACTTGAATAGGGATCCATATCAGCCTAATATATTTGTTCCTTACATAGGCGTCCATGCATTAGATTGGAGAGAGATTATGAGTTGGTATCATATTGATAGTAGAGCGAGGAACCCTATACATGTCAAATACTACATGCCCCAGTTAGTAGTGGGATACAACTTGAAATCTCTTCAACATTCCATCCTAGCATCAAGAGAGTGGGATTAGCATTGGATTGAGTGAGGGGTTGGACTGCAAAGAGGTAATGAGTTGGTACGCAGTTGATGGGGAAGCATTTAGATCTGGAGCTAGAGCATAGTAGGAGCCATGGAGAATTGATGCTTGTTCTTGGTGGCATTGGGATCCAGGAGGATTTTTTTATGACAGGTTCAGTTACAGATTAATTTAGGATATGGGAATTGAGGGGTTTGTTCCTGATGGGTTAACACAGAGGCATAAAATCACCCTATTGTTTATATGGGATTCAGGTATTAGGTCTCAATTGCATTGGGCCACCAGATTGGTCCACATTTTTGGATTGATTGAGGAAAATAAATATTGGGGTGATAGGATTTGTAATGTTCCTTTTTCTGGTGTTCCTTATGGCATGGTTAGGATGAAATTTCAGGGTTGGAGGTAGACAGGTCATAGGTGCAATTTTAGTTCATCAGCAGACCCAAAGGATTTTGGAGATGTTTCATGGGGTCTTGAGGAGTTTCTACGAGTTCTAATGGAATTTTCTTGGTATATTCCATGATCCACATAGTTTTCCTCTTGTTCTAGTGCATTTCAACAACTTTCAAAAAAAAAATTTATTAATGGGTCTTACTCAATTAATTACGCTTAAGGTGGCATTCTGGGAGGAATACTTGACATAACACATCGGTGTAATAGCTCGCTGGAACTAGAATGAGAATATATATAGGATGGGATGGATAGAAGTGACTTTTAATGGCATGAGGAGGCATGGTGGCCAATTTACCATTTTTCCATATTAAAAATATATTTTAATTGAATTAAAAGGAGGGAAATGTGTTGAAGTATGAAAATAATAATAAATTAAGAGGTTATATAGGGGTCCATCAAATCTGTAAAAGAGGAGGAGGAGGCCATTGGGGGACATCTTGGATTTGATATTTCTTCTTGTATGAGAGGTTGAGAACTTGGTTCTCTACTTCAATGGTAGCCCTAGGATAGAAATCCGAAAGTGATTCAGTGAGATTTGGCGAGTACACGTCTACCCTTGGTAAGTTCATCTATAATTCACAGGAAAACTCAACAGTGACATTTCAGTTCACTTTTGAGAGGGCCATCATAGCATTAGAGCAGATTCTTGAGGTCACTTTTCAATCTCAGATATTTTATTATATCAGCATGTAAACCCTTGTTTTTATTATAATAAAATCTGAAATTATTTATGATTATTGTATTATTGATTACATGCTATTTGTTATATTTTACATGGCATTTTTTTGTTAAATGAATAGTAATTTTATGGGAAAATCCTGGTTAAGTTATATTTTTTCAAAATCATTCAAATATCCCATTTGGGATATTACAGTAATGGGAAGCAACACTCTTTTTGTTTATGATTGATTATATAAGTTTTAACCATGTACAACAAGTACCTGCAAACGAATTCTTAAAACAAAAAATAAACAATGGTGAGAACATAAAAAATAAAACAAATATACAAAGAGATTTTCCCTTGGATCCAAAAACTAGGACTACCATATTTATTTTTCATTATATTCCTTTCAATATTACAATACATATATATACATGTTGAAGCATTCATATAACCCCAATCCATTAACCCTAGAACAGAACATAACCGTAGTTCCCTTGAACAAATTTACAAAATACCATAGGAATAAAATCATCATGCCCAAAACCATAAGCAAAACCCATACACAAAACCATGGATAGGTTCACCCAACTATTATTGGGTCTGCAAAAGCACCTGGAAAAACCAACGGGGGGGTTATCCCCCCCCCCCCCTACCATGACCCCCCTATGCTTGCAACTAGTCGTGGAAAGAATATAACACACACCCAACAGATTAAAATGGAAATGGTCTTCACTTGAGGCACTAAAGATAATGGATTGAGTAGGGTAATCCCTCTCCTATCTGCCAAAGGGAGGTCCTCTCCTTGTTTCTCTCTCTCTCTCTCTCTCTCTCTCTCTCTCTCTCTCTCTCTCTCTCGTTGCAAGAAGCTTTCTAAGAAATTAAATGGTGAAAGCTTGCAAATTCACAATGGTCATGCAATCAAGATTGGAAATATGAGGGAATTTGAATTAGATTTTGGTATCATGAAAATAAATTTCCTCTCTATGTCAACAAAATTACTATATTTTACCATGATAGAACTAAAAAAATGAATGAAAACACAATGAACACAAATAATAATGGGAAGAAACACTCTTTTGGTTGGTGATTTATTGAAGTGGAAATGATATAAAAAAGAGGCCCTACGGAGAATGTTTTAAGTGGGAAAGCCCTCTCCTATCCTCAAAAGGAAGGTCCTCTCCTTCTTTTTCTTATTCTCTCTCCCTTTTCAAAGAAGCTCTCCAATCATTTCAATGGTGAAAGCTTGTAAATTCACAATAATTATGCAATCAAGCTTGGAAAAATGAGGGATTTCAAAATATATTTCGACAACATGACAATGTATTTATTCTCTTAGTTTAATCTTCCCCCCAAGATAGGTATTTATAGATTTTTCCCAATTATGGTAGTTCTCTCATTGAATGAGGATGTTTGGTATTTCACATTTGAAATCAATGTGATGGAGGATTGGAGGCTCTACATGCCCCACCATAAATTTCCTTGATTCCTTAAGATTCTCATTTGCACCTTGTACTTACCATTGTCATGATTTGATGATATTTTACATAATTTTTTATGCATATTTTTCATGTCTATGGATTTTGATGACTATTGAAGGAAAAGTGGTGTGGATCGTTGTAAATGCCTCCTCCCACATTTACCCATGTTTACAAGATATCCAGGTTAAATGTGAGTTGAGTGCTACTATGACATGACCTGACCTCCAAGTTCTAGTGCTAGAAGTGGGGCCTACAATCCGACAACTTATTGACCTTCCTCGAGGACTACAAACCACTTAGGAGGTTGCCAACTATCCCAAGTGATCAATCCCTGAGTTGGAACTCTTTTTAACTGAACAAACTCCCCAAACGCACCCATAAAACTCTATTCATGAGGTTGGAAGGCTATAACCGCACACACAGGCCTAGTTACCAACAATTATGATGTAAAATCCCTTAGTCATAGCATGCAATCGCGAGATCTATTCCACCTCTTTAGGAAATCCTAAAAACCACTGCCTAGAACTTTCTGTAACTTTAAAGAATTATAAATGACATGATAACAAGGCTATCCATACAAAACTTGAGCAATATTATGACTAGAACATGCCTAGTACATGATATAAATTTCGTCAAACACATAATGTAAATAAAAGCTACATGTAATGAATGCATATATGATCTTAAACTTCTAAACTTCATCTGGGAACCACCAAGAAAGCTCAATTCCCTCTCAAGCTACCTGCAACAACACTTGTTATCCCATGCATTCATCAACCATTTAATAAACTATCAAATCATGAACAAGAAGCATAATTATATCACATCATATAACCATGCTTATAACTAGCATATAACCAGAATAGTGACCACGAAAAATCATCCATAAATTCCTCATAATAACAAGTACTTGTGCTCATTAATTACATTATAAGAATAGCCCATATTAACGTATACAAAATCCAACCAAGTCAGGGACTTCCATGTACCACCCAACCATAGATTGGGCTGAACCAAATCTTTCTTTCATCCAATCACCCTCATGCCATATTCCAAGCATGAATGTGGGATCCCATGGGATAAACCAAGACATAATCAAACAGGGAATCCAAAGGTTAAACCACCTCCACCCTAAAGTTACCGTGATCCCACTTAAATGTAGAAATTATACAAACATATGTATATCAATAGATTCAATCTGATCAAGAAATGTACTAAAGCAAGATAATGAATCCTTCTATGAATCAATTGCGGAAAATAAACACGATCGCCAATCACAACAAGTAAAGGAAGAAGAAAATCAAAACACAACACAGATATTTTCCTGGGGAAAGCTTACTACTCAAAACCCCTCTATCTTCTATTGTATATTCACCATGGAATCATGAAACAATTATAATGCACTCTTCTCACAAGAGTCTCTTTCACTCTCACAACTGTCTCACACTGAACCGAAAAAAATCGACCAACACTTAGCCAATTTCCTACCTATAATAAACATTCGTTTCTTGCGAAATTAATGTGGAATGCAATCCCTATTCTTTAGGAATTTCAGACTTCCAAAACTACGAAATTATCATGGGAAATCCAATGGATTTCTTGCTACATGCAGGTAGCCTAATAATAATACAACTGATATTTAACATCCATTTAACCTTTGTCTCAACTGGGTCTCCACTGGAACTGACATGCATGTAGCTAGTAAGAGTAAATCATTAGTTGCTTGGAAGATCACTGCATGTGAATTAAATCTGATTTAATTCACTTGATCTCTCACTAGTGCAACAAATATTTAAAACTAGTTCAACTAACTTTAACTTAATAAATTGAGTTAACTAATTTCTCATACATTAAAATAATGCACTAACTACAACTCGAACTCCATATCTAATAGAATCACTTAGCATGCCTCACCAACCACTGTGAACTCGAAACTCATGACCTAACTGGGTTTATCACACTCAGTTAACTATTACAATTGATTATGAGATAAGATTATATTTTATTGTCTAATTTAATTAAGGGAAAATTAAATTAGACACACATTTATTTTTGAATTTTCAACATGCCCTCTCAACAAGAAAGGGATTATCTACCACCCCGATCCTGTCTCTATGGTATTCGAATTTTCTCCTGGCGAGCGCCTTCGTCAGAATATATGCATCCTAATATTCTGTGGGAATGTACTGAAGTAACATAATGTGCCTCTGAACACAATCGTTGAGATGGTGGTACCAGATGTCTATGTGCTTGGACCTATCACGGAATACCGGATTAACCAAGAGTTTAATGCAACTCTAGTTATCACAATGTATCACTGTTGAATCCATCTGATAAACAAAAAAAACAACCATTAGGGGAATTTTGAGGTATAAAATGGGCCTCCTAAGGAAATTATAAAATAATAGTGGAATTAATAAAATAAGATTTGATGACATCATCCAATTTTAGAGGGAAAAAATAAAAAAACTATTTTTCAACTCGTATTTTCAACTTATCTCCCAAAGTTTTTACTCAAATTTTGAGTGTGAGTACTTGTTGGATGAAAAATTTAATTCCTTATCCAAGGAGTACCCATGTTGCATACTTTCGATGGACCCTTTTAAGTGAAAAATGAGAAATACATGAAAAACATTATTGCAATCACATTTTTCATGTATTTCTCATTTTTCGCTTAGCAGGGTCCATCGAAAGTATGAAACATGGGTACTCCTTGGATGAAGAATTAAATGTTGCATCCAATGAGTACTCTCACTCAACATTTGAGTAAAATAAGTTGAAAATACGAGTTGAAAAAGTAGTTTTATTATTTTACTATTTTTTAATCTTTTTACCCTTTTACTTAAAAAATGGTGAATCATCCCCCATTGTTGACATCATCATCTTGAATCCTATTGGTTCTTATAAAGTTTAATTTGGTTGTATATTTTTCTTAGGAGGCCCATTTTTTACCTCAAAATTCCCCTAATGCAGGATCTTTCTCAACCAGATGGCCTCACGTGCATCTTAGCTTGCTGCCATGTACTCTGCCTCGGTTGAACTAAGTGCCACAGATTGTTGCTTCTTGTTGTACCAAGAAACTGTTGTCGATACTATGCTGAAGATCCCTCTTGATGTGCTCTTTCTATCTGAGGGACTGCCTTCCTGATCTGCATCAGTGAAGCCTTGAAGCTTCACTCCCTCTATCCATCTATATGATAATACATACTCTGTAGTGCCCCTGAGATATCCCAAGGCATGCTTCCCCGCATTCCAAAAGAGCTTGGTCGGATTAACCATAGCTTGAACCAGCTGGTTAACTATGTAGAAAATGTCTAGTCTGGTATTCACCAAGTACATTAGTGAACCCACTAGCTGCCTGTAAATAGTAGCGTCCACTACCTCTCCTGAAGTAGCATCCTCCTTCCTCTAGTTTCCTGGAAGAGGAGTCTCCATGGGTTTACATCTCTCCATGTGAAACTTACTCAGAATCTCTTTGGCATACTTGCCTTGAGAAAAAAATAGCTCACCATCCCACTGCCATATTTCCAAACCAAGGAAATATTGAAGGAGTCCCATGTCCTTCATTTCGAACTCCCTTGCAAGATCCTCCTTGTAAGAAGTTATCAGTTGCTCATCACCTCTCAAAATTATAGCATCAACATAAAGTACGATAATCAAGAGCTTACCATCAACCACAATCTGGTAAATTTTCACATCCTCTTCACTCTTTATGAAGCCCAACCCAGTGAAATAGTTGTCAATTCTAGTGTACCCAGCACGAGGTGCTTGCTTTAGCCCATACAGTTCTCTCTTGAGTCGACACACATGCGACTCACTGTCAAATATCTCGAAACCTTCTGGCTGCTCTATGTACACTTCTTCCTCAATAACTGATATGAAATTGTGTGAACAAAGTATTTCTTATACAGAGATTGACAGTAGGGGCTTTTACTGGTTATTTCACCTTTACTAGAAAGGATGAAACCAGAAGCTTCCGGCCCACAAACTGGCTCTACCTAAAGAAATATAATGTAAACACTTAAATAGATCTGATCAATGAAAGTATTTGTTTATGTGCAAAGTATTCATTAATCAAAATTTTATGTGTGAATAAGCAAGTTCAAGTATTCTGCAAAGGAAGTAATGTGGTTTGAAGTGAAACTAAGGAGTTTTGTTCACTGTATAAGTCTGATTGGGAAAAGTGTACTTATGAAAATTTACTGTTTAATGAAGCAAAATCTGAAATATAACAGCAGAAATGCACAGCATAATAGTAAGCATTTGTTTAAGCAGTTCACCCCTCTCTTGGGCTACCTCTGCTGGGTCGAAAAGCCTCTAATTAGGCTTTTCCCTCTTTCATTAATGCTCAAATTAAGAATTACACTGTGTAGAAAGACTCAAAAGGAAAAATTAGCTGCAAATTCAGAAACAGAGGACTAAAATCAATATAAATCGACTATTAATTCACCTCCAATGGATGAGTATAGTCCAACACAACTGATCTTTCACCAAACCCTGATGGCTCCACAACCAAAATCATCGGTAAAATCACTGATAGAGCACCCTGATGGCTCTGCAACCTATCCCAACAGCTCCAGAATGCTTCAATACCCCAAAATAAAAAAAAAATTGTCCCAAATGGACTTTCCTAGCCAAAGTTATGGCTAACTGAAGTTTTCCCAATGTCACCTAGAAAAACTCCACTAAATGTGGAGAACTGGAGTTAACTCCAGTTAAAAATGGCAACAAATGCCAAATTTGGCAGGCGCGCTCCAACTTTATCAGGCGGTTAAGTTTAATGCTGGGTGGACGGGGTCACATGGACCACCGTCCAACCTGCCTATTTAAATGTTATAACAAACGGTTTTCAAATCGAGACTTAACTAAACTGTAACCTCCGCCCGTTCACATGTTTAAACGGTTGTAATAACTGTAACCATCCAGAATTTGCGCACCGGTGGAGTTTGCTGTGGTTCCGAGCGGCGAGTCACATGATGGAGGGGGTTGGTCCCCTTTCAGGCCCCGCCCATACGAATTTAAACTTTAAATAAAAATTCTTGACCACTCATATCAATACTTGCTCGTAGCCCATACGGTTGGGCCGCCTGGTTGTCATTGCTTCGACCCGGTTTCAAATCCTGCCACGACCATAAACAAATTTTTGAGCGCCCATTTCATTCCACCTTGGGGCCACGTGGCGGCCTCCGGGCTGGCCACATGGTGCCCTTTCATTGGCTGCCTGCGGAATATTCTGCAGAATATTTTGTGGAATATTCCATGGAATATTCCCAAAATATTCTGTGGAATATTATTTTTTAATAAAAATAATTTTTTATAAAGTCAAATTTTGGGCCATTTTTTAACTGAAATTGGCAAACTTCAAAGCTGAATATCTTTCTCATACGACGTCGGTTTTTAGTGTCGTTTGCGTCTACAGGATTTTTTTTTTGAGATCTTTCCATTCGATCTATTTTAGACCAATTCTGAGCAACTTAATTTTTGAGCATTTTTCTACAAAGGACTTGATCTCCTGATCACACCTCCAAAATGGGAAGCTTTTGGACCCCAAAATCTCTCTGATTACTAAAAATGATGATGTGGAGACTGATTCTCCACTCTTCCACCCTTGAATAATTGAAATCTACCCAATTTCATCAAATGAATCTTTTGAGAAAATGATAATCTGTCTCTGGAATCAACTGATCGACCATTGCTAAGATTGACTGAGTCATGATGCAAATGATTAAAATTTGTTGAACAGCAATTGTAATCTGTAGAAAAAAATTTTTTTCTACACTGATCAAACTTCCCAGAAGACTTAAAATAACTTTCACCTTGCAAACTGTTCCCATGGAAAATTCTACCATTCTGAAACCAACTTTTTCCCATGCTGAATTGGGTGTCCTCTGTTGAAAATGCAACAAGATGATGGAGCTTAGTGAAATGAAGTCGCCTTCACTAAGTGGGCCCGCAGGCTATTTTTGGCGCAAAGTCTATTTTTAGACATATGGAGCATGGTCTAAGAGTTGTAGTATGCTATTCTTGGATGATTGGTTGAGTTGGTAAAAATAGATGGACCTCTATTTTTAGACATATAGGTCGAAGTCTATTTTTAGACTGCCTGTCTAAAAATAGGTCAGTCAAATATTATTAGCCCTTAATAATATTTGGACTCTAAACTTCAGTTTATTCTCTTACAGCACTTCAGTTGGAGCTACGAATGTGGCCCATGCATCTGACAGAAGGAATTACGCTATTCCTTGGGGTTTGGTGAGCTCATGCATGGTTGAATTCAGTTAGGACTTCAGTGGCAGAAGTTTGGTGGAGTTGATGAGACAGTTGGTGGAGTTGTGTTCGGTTTAGCTTAGTTGAACTAGTTGAGATTAGTTTAACTAGCTAATCAACTAGTAATGAGTGGAGTGAATTAAATATTATTTAATTCATTAATTAGTAACTCATTATTCAACTCAAGAACACATCAGTTCACTACAGTGCATGGACAGTTCAGTGGAGACCGGTGAAAGAGGTAGATGAAAGGGTGGAGTTAGCTATCAGTGGCGACATCAGTTGTGCATGAGATTTGCACCACACTTGGAGGAATTTCCCATGATGATTGCGCTGTCAAGCCAAGGAGATTCGAACCTTGGATCTCTCATTAGACCAACCTTGATTGCGCAATAGAGGCAGGCAATTAGTGGATGAGTTTTGAACCTGTGACTTGTTCAAAACCAAGCTAGTTTGTGTGTAACTTCATGAGATAGTACTGAGTACTTGTGAGGAGTATTGTGCTATGTACTGTTACATGTTATCTCCATATAATATACAAAATAGCTGAGGGGTTTTCAGCTATAAGCTTTCCCCATTACATATTGTGTTTATGTGCGCATGCGACTGTTTATATTTCCGCAAATTGATGATTGATTGTAGAAGAGATTATGTGTTGCATATGAATTCGAATTAGTATGTGATCAGGATAATCTCGGAGGATAAATCTTCATTATTCAGCAAATTTCTACATGGTATCGGAGTGAATCAATCATCAGGATCTATTGCAGTGATTACAATATTATTTCGGTAGACAGAGTCTGTAACGGGCCAGGTAGCCTCTGGATCCATCCTTTCTCTGAAAGGTGATATATCTAGTAAATTCCCTTACATTCGATCTCTGTGCTAGAAATAATTTGTTCTCACATATTCAGAAGCAGTTGAGTTTTTGAGTTTGGAATTCGAATTTTGCAGCAGTTTGTTTTCTTGGTGCCGGAGTTGAAAATGTCTTTCAACGGTTTGCGACTCGAATATGCTCTTGAAGGCAGTTCAAATTATGTTGCATGGAAAGATCGCATGGAGGCAGTATTGGAAGATAATGGAATGAAGGAGTTCGTAGATACGGATGTCTAAAAGCCCACTGATCCTGCTGAAGTCGAGGCTTGGAAAAAGAAGATGGCGAAATGTCGAAGGATTCTGTTGGAGGGCTTAAAGGATCACATTGTATCCAGCCTGCATGGAAAAGCTTCTCCATATTTGATGTGGAAAGCGTTGACAGATCTATTCCATAGTAAAGAGTGACCAAAGGAAGCTGGCACTCAAGGATAAGCTCAGAAACATTAAGATGGAGAAAGGCGACAGTATCACCAAATACCTCACAAAGTTCACTCAATGCAGAGATGAGCTGGGAAGTGTGGGGGTGACTGTCGAAGAAGAGGATATGGTAGACCTAGCTCTCCTTGGTCTTCTGAAGGCTTGGCATTCATATCAAGATAGTGTCAATGGTCGGGAGAAGTTTCCGGGATGGGAGTGCCTTTGGGCGGATCTCATGCAGGAGGAGATAAGGAGGAATACCAGGGACGGATTTTCATCAAAGGTATCTGATGAAGAAAATTTTCTTTGGCTGCCAAAGCAAAGAAGGGGAAGAGCAAGAAGGCTTCTCAGTCTGGTGTGAAAGGAAAGAACCAAGACATGTCCAAGGTGAAGTGTTTTCACTGTCACCAGCACGGACACTATGCCACAAATTGTCTGCAGAAGAAGAAGAATAAGAAGGCTGCTGGATCTGCAGCAGGAGAGGCATTGGCTTCTCAATTCGAACTGGATTTTTCACTGATCGCATGCTTGGTTTCAAGTGTGATGGGATCGATGTGGTTCTTGGACAGCGGTGCGTCATTTCACATGACCGGAGATCGAGATCTGTTTTCAGATCTGGAGGAAAAAGATCTTGGAGTGCACATCGAGATGGGCGATGATGGTAGATACAGTGCGAATGGTATCGGTACCATTTCCTTTGAGAGGGAGTCTGGTAAACCTTTCATATTGAAGGAAGTTTTGCATGTTCCAGGATTGATGAAGAACTTGATCTCTGTGGCGATGTTGGAAGACAAGGGGTATGATGTGGTCTTCAGCAAAGGGAAGGCTTTCCTACGCAGTAAGACTACTGGTGAGACCCGGAAGATAGGGGTTCGAGTCAAGAACCTTTATCAGTTGCAAGTAGATGGCTGCGTAGAAATGGCATGCAAGGAGGTAGAAGTGGTGAGTTGGGATGATGAGGGCGAACTGTGGCACAGGAGATTGGGCCACCTTCACCATGGAGCTTTGAAGATCCTGTAGTAGATTTCTACTCGGCTTCCTAAGGGCACTCTTGCACAGTCAGATCAGTGCAAGGGGTGTACTTTAGGGAAGTATGTGAAAGACACCTTTCACGAGAAGGATAGTCGCGCCACGACGATCCTTGAGAGAGTTCACACAGACGTGTGTGGTCCTTTCTCTGTAGCTTCGACAACAAAGCACAAGTACTATGTGATCTTTGTTGATGATTTCTCTCGGAAGTGCTGGATCTTCTTCATGCAGAAGAAGAGCGAGACATTTTCTAAGTTCTGTGAATTCAAGGCACTGGTAGAGAAGGAATCGGGGAAGCATGTGAAGGCTCTTAGGAGCGACAATGGTGGTGAATTCATCTCGGCTGAATTCAAAGACTTTTGCAGCGCATAAGGGATTCGGAGAGAGCTCATCGCACCCCATAACCCACAGCAGAACGGGGTGGCTGAGCGGAAGAACAGAACGATCGTGGGTGCTGCACAGGCGATGTTGCATGATCAGGGCCTACCCCTTCACTTGTGGGCTAAGGCATGCAATACAGCAGTGTATGTGCAGAACCGTTGTCCTCACAAGGTTCTTGGCATGAGTACACCAGAGGAGGCTTATTCTGGCAAGAGGCCTGATATTTCCCATTTGCGGATTTTCGGATCTCCTGTCTACATGCATGTGACGAAGGATGCGAGAAGGAAGCTGGATCCAACTGCTGAAGTTGGAATATTTGTGGGTACACTGATACACCTCATAACTATCGAGTGTATGTGCCAGACAGTCGCAAGACTGTTGTGCGACGGGATATAAAATTCCAGGAGGAGAAAGCCATGCAGTGTTCGCTTGAGAGGGAGCTACACTTGCATGCAGATGAGGAGCTGTTAGTTCCTAAGGAGGAGCTTCCGGATGTGGATCAGCCACAAGAGGAGGTTCAGGAGATGGAAGAAACCACCCAGGCAGCGCCAACCATCAGAGGGCGCATGCGCACTACAGAAGCTGAGCGACTGGCTCGGGATGCAGAGAAGGTTGTAGGACCACCTACAGCACAGCGCAGACAGAGACAGTCACCGGATCGGTACACTGGATACATGGCTCTTATGAGTCAATGTGTTGTGACAGAGCCATCCTCTTTTGAGGAAGCTGTGGGGGAACCCGCATGGGTTGATGCCATGATCGAAGAATATGATTCGATCATCAGGAACAGTGCATGGGAGATTGTCCCAAGACCGGTTGGGAAATCAGTTGTAGGTTCGCGATGGATCTACAAAGTGAAGCAGGCGGCTGACGGGAGTGTGGAGAAGTACAAGGCGAGATTTGTCACCCGTGGCTTCTCACAGATCGAGGGGATCGATTATGAGGAGACCTTTTCACCTGTCGCAAGGTACTCTTCCATACGGACGATCCTAGCTCTCTCAGCGCAGATGGGATGGCACATCCATCAGATGGATGTGAAGACTGCATTCCTCAACGGAGTCATTGAGAAGGAGGTGTACATAGAGCAGCCTGAAGGTTTCAAGATCTTCAGCAGTGAGTCGCATGTGTGCCGACTCAAGAGAGCACTGTATGGGTTGAAGCAAGCACCTCGTGCTTGGTACACACGGATAGACAGTTATTTCACCGGGCTTGGATTTTCCAAGAGTGAGGCGAATCCTAACCTGTACCAGATTGTAGTGGAGGGGAAGATGCTGATAATTGTACTGTATGTAGATGATCTGATTTTGACGGGTGATGAGCTATTGATACTTTCATGCAAGGAGGACCTTGCTAGAGAGTTCGAGATGAAGGACTTGGGTCTCCTTCATTATTTTCTGGGATTGGAAATTTGGCAGCGCAGTGGAGGACTGTTTGTGTCTCAGGGTAAGTATGCCCAGGAGATTCTGGAGAGGTTCGGCATGCATGGCTACAAGCCTGTTGATACTCCTCTTCCTGGTGGTTGGAGGAAGGAGGATGCTACTTCAGCGGAGGTAGTGGATTCCACTGTCTATCGACATTTGGTGGGGTTGCTTATGTATCTGGTCAATACACGACCCGATATATGCTATGTTGTTAACCAGCTTTCGCAAGCTATGGTTAAGCCTACGAAGCTCTTCTGGAAGGTAGGCAAGCATGTATTGCGTTATCTTAGTGGCACATCGGGATATGGTCTATGGTACAGACAGGAGGAAGGAGTGAAGCTTTCCGGCTTCACTGATGCAGATTGGGCAGGGAGCCCAACGGATCGAAAGAGCACATCTGGAGGAGTTTTTAGCATTGGGTCGACAGCAGTTTCCTGGTATAGCAGGAAGCAGAGATCTGTGGCACTCAGTTCAGTAGAGGCCAAGTACATGGCAGCAAGCTTGGCTGCATGCGAGGCTATTTGGATGAGGAAGATCCTCGTTGGATTGTTCGGGTTACACATGGAGCCTACTGTGATTTATTGTGATAACCAGAGTTTCATTAAACTCTCGGCTAATCTAGTATTTCATGATAGATCCAAACACATCGACATCAGGTACCATCATATCAGAGATTGTGTTCAGCGGAGAATCATGTTACTTTCATATGTTCCCACGGAGGATCAGGATGCTGACATCTTGACGAAGGCGCTCACCAGGAGCAAGTTCAAATTCCACAGAGGCAGGATAGGGGTTGCAGATAATCCATATCTTGTTGAGAGGGAGTGTTGAAAATTCAACAAGATGATGGAGCTTAGTGAAATGAAGTCGCCTTCACTAAGTGGGCCCGCAGGCTATTTTTGGCGCAAAGTCTATTTTTAGACTATGTCTATTTTTATACATATGGAGCATGGTCTAGGAGTTGAAGTATGTTATTCTTGGATGATTGGTCGAGTTGGTAAAAATAGATGGACCTCTATTTTTAGACATACAGGTCGAAGTCTATTTTTAGACTGCCTGTCTAAAAATAGGTCAGTCAAATATTATTAGCCCTTAATAATATTTGGACTCTAAACTTCAGTTTATTCTCTTACAACACTTCAGTTGGAGCTATGGATGTGGCCCATGCATATGACAGAAGGAATTACGCTATTCCTTGGGGTTTGGTGAGCTCATGCATGGTTGACTTCAGTTAGGACTTCAGTGGCAGAAGTTTGGTGGAGTTGATGAGATAGTTGGTGGGTTTGTGTTCGATTTAACTTAGTTGAACTAGTTGTGATTAGTTTAACTAGCTAATCAACTAGTAATGAGTGGAGTGAATTAAATCTTATTTAATTCACTAATTATTAACTCATTATTCAACTCAAGAACACATCAGTTCACTACAGTGCATGGACAGTTCAGTGAAGACCAGTGAAAGAGGTAGATGAAAGGGTTGAGATAGCTATCATTTGTGACATTAGTTGTGCATGAGATTTGCACCACACTTGGAGGAAATTTCCCATGAGGATTGTGCTGTCAAGCCAAGGAGATTCGAACCTTGGATATCTCATTAGACCAGCCTTGATTGCGCAATAGAGGTAGACAATTAGTGAATGAGTTTTGAACCTGTGAATTGTTCAAAACCAAGCTAGTTTGTGTGTAACTTTATGAGATAGTACTGAGTACTTGTGAGGAGTATTGTGCTATGTAATGTTACATGTTCTCTCCATATAATATACAAAATAGCTGAGGGGTTTTCAGCTATAAGCTTTCCCCATTACATATTGTGTTTATGTGCGCATGCGACTGTTTATATTTCCGCAAATTGATGATTGATTGTAGAAGAGATTATGTGTTGCATATGAATTCGAATTAGTATATGATCAGGATAATCTCGGTGGATAAATATTCATTATTCAGAAAATTTCTACATCCTCCTTGCTTGCACTACTTTGATTTGACACTTTTTTCACTTCTTTGGCTGACCCAAAAGGTAATTTGCGCAACATAACATCATCTTCTTTCAAAGACAAACTGTTATCAAACTGAGACATATCATTAGCAACATCATAAAAAGGTGAATGCTCAAAATCTGGTCGTTTCAACATTAACAAAGTTAGACTTTGACTTGCATTAACCAGTATTTTCAATTGACTTGCATTGAGTAAAGAAGATTCCAGCTTCTTCTTGTGAGCTCTCACAATGTACTCTTTACCATCTTTGAACAAGTGATACTTGTTTTCATGGCGATGAAAGATAGCCTTCTTGTCAAATAAATAAGGACTTCCCAAAACAATACCTGAGATATCAAGCGGCACCACATCAAGTTCCACTGTGTCAATAAAGTGTGCAGTTATTGCAAAGCGCAATATGCACTTCCTTGAGACTTGAAAATTGGCATCCTTGCATATCCATCCAAGTGGATAAGGCTTTGGATGTGGAATGGTCTCAAGTTTAAGCTGCTTGACCAAGTCTTCAGATATGAGGCTAGCTTGTGACCCACTATCAAACAGTGTGTCAATTTTGGTATGTTTGAAATTACCCTCACATGGAAAATCTCTATCCTCCTCTTTTCCTCGTGAGTATCTTTGTGACAATTCAAAGAGCTAGAACTGGGAATTGTGTCTTGCACCACTTCTTTCCCCTTAATGTTCTTTAAAACCATGGCTATGATTTTTGTCTCATCTCCTGAGTCTGACCCTAAGTCTTGCTCAACTGTTGCTACAGTTTTCTCCTTTTCTTTGGTCTTGTTTTTGTTCTTGTATTTTTCTGGTTTCAGTTCAGGATGAAGCTTCCAACAATGATCTTCATCATGACTTGTCTTTGAATAATTCTTGCAAAAGAACTTTCCTTTTTCTTTTCTTGAATTTGCAACTCTCTTCTTTACTTTGTTTTTGAAATTACTATCCTCATAAAAAGTATTCTTTCCTCTAGCTTCTAAATGTGTAGCCTGCACACAGACTTCATCTAAGTTGGTAGGATTGAACATTAGAATAGTATGTTGAAGGTAATTTTGTAAACCTTCTATGTATTTCAACAAGGTGTCTTGACTTTGTAAGTCTACTCCAAGTAGAAGTGCTCTCCTTCTAAACTCTTGGGTATAATCTTGCACATTTTGACCCTTAAGTTGCCTAAATTTTTTCCAATTCATGATTTCTTTCTGAATATGAGCAAGAGGATAAAATTGTTTCTTAATAGAAGTAATAAACTCATTCCAAGTTAGAGTTATCTTACCATGCTTTTTAATCTCCTCTCTAGTCTTGGCTTCCCAACAAACCAAAGCTGCTCCATCCATTCTCAAAGAGGCTAATTGGATTTTTGTGTCATCATCATGCAAATTATGAATTATTATATAGACTTCCAGCTGTCTAATCTAGTTATACTATTTTTCTGCATTCACATCACCATTAAACATCGGCAACTCAAAATTTACATCAAGTTTTAACAAAGGATTTTTAAGAGATGTTTTTGTTTTGTGTGACTGATTAACAGAAGTTGAAGAGGATGATGTGGAGGAAGAGGATGACGATGGAGATGAAGGATCACCATTTCCTCCATTCCCTTTCTTAGACTCATCCTTGTCTTTCTTCCCTCCTGAAGAATCTCCTTCTTCTCTTTGGTTTCTAGACCCTTCTCTAGCAATCCTATCATTTCTCTCCTGATAGAGGATCCTAACCATCTCAGTCATGTCCAAGAAATCTTTTCTAAAGACTCTTTCTTCTTCCTTGGGATCCATTTCCTCATGTACTTCTCCTTCTTTGGAAGACATGTTTGTGGCTGATTCTAAGGCTAATGAGGATGAAATGGAAGGTGGAGATAATGGAACCCTAGCCCTCCTTGGTTGAGGATTAACTTGTGCTCTAACCAATTGACCTTCCCCTCTTTTCAATTTTAGCCTAGTAAGCATCAAATTTTGCAGAATAACACAATATTCTTGCACAAATTTCACAAACTCTTAAGAAAAACCTAGAGCTTTGATACCAATCTGATCTGAAATTGTGTGAACAAAGTATTTCTTATACAGAGATTGACAATAGGGGCTTTTACTGGTTATTTCACCTTTACTAGAAAGGATGAAACCAGAAGCTTCTAGCCCACAAACTGGCTCTGCCTAAAGAAATATAATGTAAACACTTAAATAGATCCGATCAATGAAAGTATTTGTTTATGTGCAAAGTATTCATTAATCAAAATTTATGTGTGAATAAGCAAGTTCAAGTATTCTGCAAAGGAAGTAATGTGGTTTGAAGTGAAACTAAGGAGTTTTGTTCACTGTATAAGTCTGATTGGGAAAAGTGTACTTATGAAAAGTTACTATTTAATGAAGCAAAATCTGAAATATAACAGCAAAAATGCACATCATAACAGTAAGCATTTGTTTAAGCAGTTCACCCCTCTCTTGGGCTACCTCTGTTGGGTCCAAAAGCCTCTAATTAGGCTTTTCCCTCTTTCATTAATGCTAAAATTAAGAATTACACTGTGTAGAAATCCTTAAAAAAAAAAATTAGCTGCAAATTCAGAAACAGAGGACTGAAATCAGTATAAATCGACTATTCATTCACCTCCAATGGATGAGTATAGTCCAACACAGCTGATCTTTCACCAAGCCCTGATGGCTCCACAACCAAAATCACTGGTAAAATCACTAATAGAGTGCCCTGATGGCTCTGCAACCTATCCCAACAGCTCCAGAATGCTTCAATACCCAAAAATCAAAAACAATTTCGTCCCAAATGGACTTCCCTAGCCAAAGTTATGGCTAACTAAAGTTTTCCCAGTGTCACCTAGAAAAACTCCACTAAATGTGGAGAACTGGAGTTAACTCCAGTTAAAAATGGCGAAAAATGCCAAATTTGGCAGGTGCGCTCCAACTTTATCGGGTGGTTAAGTTTAATGCTGGGTGGACGGGGTCACATGGACCACTATCCAACCCACCTATTTAAATGTTATAACAAACGGTTTTCAAACCGAAACTTAACTAAACCGTAACCTCCACCCGTTCACATGTTTAAATGGTTGTAATAACTGTAACCATCCGGAATTTGCACGCCGGTGGAGTTTGTTGTGGTTCCGAGCGGCCAGTCACATGATGTTGGGGGCTGGCCCCCTTTCGGGCCCCACCCATACGAATTTAAACTTTAAATAAAAATTCTTGACCACTCATATCAAGACTTGCTCGTAGCCCATATGGTTGGGCCGCCCAGTTGTTACTCCGACCCGGTTTCAAATCCTACCGCGACCATAAACAAATTTTTGAACGCTCATTTCATTCCACCTTGGGGCCACATGGCGGCCTCCAGGCTGGCCACGTGGTGCCCTTTCATTGGTTGCGTGTGGAATATTCTATAGAATATTCTGTGGAATATTCCACAAAATATTCCCAAAATATTCTGTGGAATATTCTTTTTTTAATAAAAATAATTTTTTATAAAGTCAAATTTTGGTCATTTTTTAACTGAAATTGGCAAACTTCAAAGCTGAATATCTTTCTCATACGTCGTCGGTTTTCAGTGTCGTTCACGTCTACAAGATCGTTTTTCCGAGCTCTTTCCGGTTGATCTAGTTCAGACCAATTCTAAACAACTTAATTTTTGAGCATTTTTCTACAAAGGACTTGATCTCCTGATCAATAACTCCATTGAGAAACACATTTTTCACTTCCATCTGATGCATCTTCCACCCCATCTACGCTGAGAGTGCAATGATAGATCTAATCAATTAGTATCTCGCAACCAGTGCGAAAGTATCCTCATAGTCAATCCCCTCAATTTTTGATAATCCCCGGTCTACAAATCTAGCCTTGTACTTCTCCACACTCCCATCTGTTGCCTGCTTCACCTTATAGATCCAACAACTGATTTTATGACCGGTCTTGTGATAACTTCCCATGCACTTTTCTTGATGATGGAGTCATACTCCTCAACCATAGCGTCAACCCAAATTGGTTTCTGCACTGCTTCCTCAAAGGAATATGTTTATGTCATAATACATTTGCTCATAATATCCATGTATCCAGTAAACCTATCTGGAGACTGTCTCTGTATGCGCAGTGAATTACATGCTCCTACATGCTCTACTACATCAAGTATCAATCTATCAGCTTCAGTGGTGCGCCTTATACCAATTCTGGTGGATGGCTCTTCATGAGTTTTTTATGCCACTCCATGATCCTCCGCATGTGGCTACTCCACATCTTGAGGTTCATTCTTTGGAACCAATAGTTCCTCATCTACATGCGAATCCATATCCCTTTCAAGGGACAATCGCATGGCTTTCTCCTCATAAAATTTTATATCTTGTCTCACAACAGTCATCCTGGTATTTGGAAAATACACCTGATAGTTGTGGGGAGTATCATTGTACCCCACAAATATCCCAATATCAGTTGTTGGTTTGAGATTCTTCTTGGAATCTTTGGTCACATGGAAATAGACAGATGAGCCAAAATTTTAAAATATGAAACATCAGGTTTCTTACCAGAAAAATCCTCCTCTGGTGTACTCATTCCAAGTATCCGATAAGGACTACGGTTTTTCCAAATACCGATGTGTTGCATGCTTCCGCCCACAGATGCAATGGTAGGCCCTGTTCATGCAACATCGCTCGTGCTCCACCCATAATTGTTCTATTCTTTCTTTCTGCGACCCCATTTTGTTGTGTGTTATGAGGCACAATTAACTCTCTCTGAATTCCTTCTTTGCTATAGAAGTTCTTGAATTCATTTGATATGTACTCACCACCATTTTCACTCCTAATAGCCTTCACATGCTTCCACATATCTTTCTCCACCAGCGCTTTGAACTCACAAAATTTTGAGAACGTCTGATCTTTATTTTTCATGAAGTAGATCCAACACTTTCTAGAAAAATCATCAACAAAGATCACATTATACCTATGCTTTATTGTCGAAGCTGTATAGAATGGTCCACACACGTCTGAGTGAACTCTCTCAAGGATTTCCAATGCTTGGTTCTCCTTCTCGTGAAAATTGGCCTTTGCATACTTCCCCATGGTACATCCCTTGCATGTGTCTATCTATGGAAGTGTATCCTTGGGAAGACCCGTAGAAATATATTGCATGACCTTCAAGGTTTCGTGGTGTAGATGGCCCAGTATCATGTGCCATAATTCACCCTCATCCCAACTCACCACTTTGTCTACCTTACCCATCAATGTTGTGTAGCCATATACATCACGTTTATAGATATTCTTCACACGAATCCCAATCATCTTGGCTTTTCCTGTGGCTTTGTGTCCAAAGAAAGACTTCCCTTCATTGAAAACCACATCATAGCCTCTATCCTCCAACATTGCAACTGAAACTAAATTATTTTTCAAGCCTAGTACATGCATTAAATATTTTAATAAGAAGGGTTTACGTGATTGTCCCTGGAAGGTAAATGTACCAATCCCAGTAGCACTATACCACTTGTCATCACCCATTTCGATATGCATCTGGAGGTCCTTCTCCTCCAAGCTACTGAAAATTTTCTTGTCTCCCATCATGTGGAAAGATGCACCACTATCCAAGTACCACACTGATCCCATTGCACTTGAAACCATGCATGCAATGAGTGAGAACTCAAGCTTAGGTTGCCAGCAAAAGCCTCACCACCTACAGATCCTGAAGCCTTCTTGTTCTTCTTCTTTTGTGGACAATTAGTGACATAATTTCCATGTTCGTGACAGTGAAAACACTTCACTCTGGACATGTCATGCTTCTTGCCTTCTTTTTCAGACTCAGATTTGGAATATGATTTCTTTCCTTTCCCCTTCTTCACCTTACCATCCAAGGTGCAATTTTCTTCATCATCTGTCTTAGATGAAGATCCATCCTCGTTATTTCACCTGAATTCTTCTTGCACCAAATCCGACCAAAATCGTTCCCAATCTGGTAGCTTCTCCCTCCCATTGACAGAGTCCTGATAACTATGCCAACTCTTGGGAAGGCCTAGAAGAGATAGACTAACCAAGTCATCATCTGCGTCAGTAATTCCAATGCTCCCAAGTTCATCTCGACATTGGAAAAAGTTGGTTAAATATTTCAGAATAGTGTTGCCTTTCTCCATTTTGATTTTCCCGAGATTTTCCTTTAGTGCCAATTTTCTATGATCACTGCTACTCTAAAATAGATATTTCAAAGCCTTCCACATTACATATGGAGTCACTTTGCCATGGATACTTGAGAAAATTTGGTATCGTACTCCCTCCAATAATATCCTCCTAGCCTTTGCAACCTTCTTTTGCCAAGCATCAAGATTTGTGGCATCTGCTGCAGTGGGTTTGGGAATGTTATTATCAATCAACCCATTGTCCTCCAAAAATTCCTCTGTCCTATATTTCCATGCAATATAATTGGAACTTACCTCGAGTGCATACTCCAATCTCAAGCCATTGAAATCCATTTTGATCCTGATCCGCTTGTCGCACCAAGAATACTTTTGAAAATTCGAATACTATTCAATCACAAAATCAATTTCTTCTTCACTATAGTGATTTCATGTGCTCTGATACCATGTAGAAATTGTACCAACATATTTATATCAATTGATTCAATCCGATCAAGTAATATATTAAAGCAAGATACTGAATCCTTCTACAAATCAATTGCGGGAAAATAAAAATGATCACCAATCACAACAAGTAAAGAAAGAAGAAAATCAAACCACAACATAGATATTTTCCCGGGGAAATATTACTTCTTAAAACCCCTCTATCTTCTATTGTATATTCACCATGGAATCATGAAACAATTACAATGAACTCCTCTCATAAGAGTCTCCTACACTCTCACAACTATCTCACACTCACCTGGACAAAATCGACCAACACTTAGCCAATTTCCTGCCTTTAATCAGTCTACCTTGCTTGCGCAATTCATGTGGAATGAAATCCCTATTCTTTAGGATTTTCAACATTCCAGAATTTCACAATTCTCATGGGAAATAAAATGGATGTCTTGTTTCATGCAAGCAACCTACTAATGATACAACTGATAGTTAACATACCTTTAACATTTGTCTCAACTAGGTCCCCATTGGAACTGACATGCATGAAACTATTAATAGTAAATCATCAGTTGCATGGCAGATCACTGCATGTGAATTAAATCTGATTTAATTCACTTGATCTCTCACTAGTGCAACAAACAGTTACAACTAGTTCAACTAACTTTAACTCAATAAATTGAGTTAACTAATTTCTCATGCATTCAACGAATGCACTAACTGCAACTTGAACTCCATAACTAATAGAATCAATATGCATGCCTCACCAACCACCCTCAACTCGAAATTCATGAGCTAACTTGGTTTATCACACTGAGTTAACTATTACGAGTGTTATGAGATAAGATTACATTTTATTGTCCAATTTAATTAAGGGAAAATTAAATTAGACACACATTTCTTGTTGACTTTTCAACACTAAACCTGTCCCAAGATCACAAAACCAAACCAAGATTGGATGCCTCGGAATTCCTTCACCATACCCTAAGGAGTTTTCATTTCTCCACCCTCTTGTTGAGTGCTTCCTCGAGAAAACCATTTCCACCCCCAACCCTTGGTATTTTCTTGAGACCACCTAACCTGATTCCAAAACCTTCTAGCAATACAAAGCTCAACTGAGAATGAATCCCGCCATACCATGGCTATTCAGGAAATGGAAATCCAAGGTTGAAACCATTGTCAAACCAAGAAAAACCCATTCCAATGACAACAAATGAACCAAATAAACAAATTTATGTACCATGTATTCACATCCCAGCAAGGAAATCACACATGCAACTTGTTACCTGCAAGATCTTCCTGTTGAAGTTATTGATCCAACCTTCCCCTTGTGATCCCTTTATTTCCTTTTTTTGTCCTTTTATTTCATTTTCTTACCCTTTTCTTGCTTTCTTTCTCTCTCCTCTTGGAGCTCTCTCTCTCTCTCTCTCTCAATTGATCGAAGCTAAAAATGACAAAAGATATGAATTATTTCTCTGATGCCTTTTAATCATTGATGTCCCTTTTTTTCTTAATTTTCCTCTAATTTCCCTTGCATGCATATTTGTGTCTCTTCACCTTCATTTTATCCTATTTTCCTTATTTCCCATAATTAAATGTCAATTATTTACTCTTTTCCCTTGCCAATTTCGTTGCCAATTTCCATATCCATTATTAAACCACAAGTGATGCCCACTATAGCTTTTTCCCAACATTCATCTTGGAATACGTGTCCCATGAACTTGGTCTTATTTTTCCTTTAATATCCTTTATTACATGAAACTTTAACCAAGGGTTGTTAAATCCCTCCCCCTTAGGGGAACACCATCCTCAGTGTTTTATGACACATATGACCTTGAAAACAAAAAATATTTCCTATGGATCGTTATAACATATTTCGATGCAATATTTACAATAACATATTGCTGAAAAAAAAACAAACATATCCCTTATTGGAGCTTTATAACACAACTCACTATGGTATTTACAATCGTGTATATATCTATTCCCAAAAAAAATCATTTTCTTGAACCAAAAAAAAATAAAGGATACAGAGCCTGCATCTGATCACCCATCTACCATGTAGCTTCATCGAGCCCAAAGTTATTCCACTGCACTTTAACTTTCTCTATTGCTCAGCTCCAAATCATGAGTTGTTTCTGCTGCAAAATACAGTAACATTTTGGCTATAACTCTCCCTATGTTTCCACCTACAATAGATACTAATCAATCATATGATCAACATCCGACACATATCTCTTAATTAATGAACCATGGAAAACATCATGTAATTTAATTGTTGGTGGAAGTGAAAGTTTGTAGACCACTGGTTCAATCCTCTCAAGGATCTCAAAAGGCCCACAATATGAAGGTTCCAACTTGGCACATGACCCAATCCTCAAGGATCTTCTCTTTGGCTTGATTCACAAGTACACATGCTCCCCAACCTAAAAATCCTTGAATTCTCTATGTTGATCTGCATAACTCATATTCATGTTTTGTGTTTTCTTCAAATTGCTCTTAATAGACTACATCTCTTGCTCCATCTCAACCAACATATTTGACCCAATCAACACCCTATTTTCTAGATCACTCCAATTTATAGGAGTATTACAACTCCACCCATAAAGAGCCTCAAATAGACTCATCTTCAAGGACTCTTGATAATAATTATTATATGAAAAATTTACCAATGGAAGATACTCCTCCCACTTCCTCTGTTGATGCATGACATGCATCCTCAACATGTCCTCAAGAATAGTGTTGAACCTCTCTGCCTATCCATCTTCTTGCCAATGATAATTCATATATAAATCTAACTATGTCTCCAAACTTGCAAATAGCTCCTTCTAAAACTTGGAAGTGTACTTTGTTAGGTACTTATATTACTAGTATAGTCCCTTATTGTTGTTATTGTAACCCCCTTATTGTTATTTTTGTACCCCTTTAACCCCCATATTTTTATTATTGTGCCCTTAAATTATTATTTTTAGGTTGGCTAGGATTACATTATGGCCCCATGGACTCCTATATATAGAAATGAGGTTTTGTAATTTTTATCATCCAAGAATTGTTCATTTATGTAATGTATTAGAGGTTTCCCCCTTGAAGTGGCTGATTTCTAAGGCATGGATCTCTCTTTTCTTCTATTTTTGGAGCTGGTTTCACAACATTTGGGATCAGAGCTTTGGATTCTAGGGTTTCGCTGCTCCAAACAGGTCATTGTGGCATTTTCGCTATAAATTTTTTTCTATGAAGTTTCAGAAGCTTAAATTTTTAGAACACGAAGCTGAAATCCTGAGGAACATCGTTGCAAAATTTCAGAGCTCGATTCGCAATATTTTCAGAGATATGGTTTGTGGAATTTAGGGCTTTTTCAGGCTCCCGAATTTCATCTCAATGAGGTGATCATGGGAAAATATTCATAAATCTCTCTCTGAGCATCGGATGGGAATTCTATAAAGATTTTCTGCAAGTAACCAGACTTTGGTTTCCTATCTATCAATTTCAGAGCCGAAGGAGGAAACAGTGACACGTGACAAGTCATACAAGTTCACTCTACCGAACCATTCCATAATTAGGTCATTGTGGGAGATTGGACATAACTTTGTCTTGAAGAATCCAAATCAGGTCAGACCTGTGGCATTCAAAAGAGGATTCAGAGGGCTACCTCGGGGCCAAATTTTAGATATTGAAGATACAAAATCACAGAGATAATTAAGTCTCAATATCTAGCTCATCAAAAGCAAGAAAAATGTGTGTATTGTTTTCCGAATTGCATAAGTCTTGTGTAAAAAATCAGTTTGAAGTGATTCCAAGGGCCTATTGAGCATATATTTCAGTATTGGGTTCTGAAATGCCTCCTAAAAATAATTCAAAACCCATTAATCACTAAAAATACTCTACTATGACTCATGAAGATGAAGAATTGCAACATGATCTATCAAAATTACAAGAGCAAGTGCACCAAATTTCGCTCTCGCAAAGAGTAGAAAAAAATGAAATGAAAGTTTTGAAGAAAGGTGTGGAAGCGAAGATGGATGGTTTGAAGAAAGGCGTGGAAGCTAATATGGATGGTGTGGAAGCTAATATGGAGGACATGGAATAAAAAATGAAAGACAACATGGAAAACATGAAGAATGACCTAAAAGTAGACATGGAAGGTTTGACAAAGTTGATACAAGAAATGTTTCCTAATGGCGAAAAGATAGTATAGGAAACTCATGATGAGAACAAAATAAATGTTAATCATTATTTCATAAACTCTAATTTTGGGTTGAAGAACCACCATATTCCAAATATGGATATGAAGAAGTTTGATGGAAAGGATCCTGTAACATGAATACTATAGATGGAGCAATATTTTGATCTCAATAATATGAAAAACACACAAAAGGTACACATTGCAAATTTACATTTAGAACAAAATACTTTTGTATGGTATCGGTGGCTTTTCTCCTGTAAAAAAATTGTCACTTGGTTAATTTTTACGGAGGAAATGATAGCACATTATGAGTATACAAAGAGCAACACCTTCTTTAGCCAATTGATAAATCTCAAACAAAAGGATTCAGTGGCGGAGCACATTGAGGACTTCCAAAAATTGAATATAAGGGTAACTGATATTCCATAGGAACACATTATTGATGTCTACATAGGGACTTTAAAGGATAACATCCAACATGAAGTTCTTGTTTGGGAGCCTGATTAATTGGAGAAGGCATTTAAGTTGGCAAGAAAAATTGAATGTAAAATTATGGCGACAAGGAAGCCTACCACTCACATCTATAAATATGGAAGTGTTGCTACTCCTAGACTTCCACAACCTACAAGGTTGACACCACAACAATTGGAAGAAAAAGGAGCAAAAGGGCTTTGCTATATTTGTGATAGAAAATACACTAAAGGTCATAAGTGCACTGAGAAGAAATTATTTTACATATATTTTGAAGAGGAGGAAGAAAATGAAGAATAAACTTTGAAAGTAGAGGATATACACCAGGAAGAAACCCTAGAATAAGAAGAAATGAGTCCAACCATATCATGTAATGCATTGGCAGGAATTACCACTCCTAAAACTCTCAAGATAGAAGGACATATCAAGAAGAAAAAGGTAATAGTGTTGATTGATTCGGGTAGTACCCATAATTTTGTTCATTGTAAGGTAGTCAAGGAATTGAATTGTTTCTTATACCCAACACCAAAATGTCAAGTGATGGTTGCAAATGGAAGAATTATAAATTTCTCTAGAAAATGCAATAATATCAAGCTAGACATGGGGGAATAATTATTGAATAGTCCAATGCTTTCCATCCCAATGGGAGGTGTTGATGTCGTACTAGGAGTACAATGGTTACAATCTTTGGGGACGATAGCTTTTAATTTTCAAGAAATTTTCTTGAATTTTTTTTCAGAAGGAAAGGAAATCGAATTACAGGGTATCACAGGGAAGCTAGGAAATATAATAAGCTCTAATTTCATGACAAAGCTTCTAAAGAAAGAACAATGGAGCGTAATTTCACAATTATGCTCACTAGAAGTTCCAACATCAAAATCATCTATTTCTCCAGATCTCCAAAGAGTCTTGGACAATCATTCCAAGGAATTTGATACTCCCAAAGGACTCCCACCTATTCATGATCATGATCATGATATTCATTTGATTCCATGAAGTGTTCCTCCAAACATCAAGCCTTATAGATATCCTTATGTTCAAAAGAGCGAAATTGAACGTATGATTGCAGAAATGTTAGAGGCTGGTATAATTCAACCTAGTCAAAGTTATTTCTCTGCTCCAGTAGTATTGGTGCACAAGAAAGATGGATCATGGTGCATGTGTCCGGATTATAGGGAGCTCAATAAGCTCACTATTAAAGATAAATTTTGCATTCTTGTGATTGATGAATTATTGGATGAATTACATGAAGCAATTTATTTTACCAAGTTAGATCTTCATTCAGGATATCATCAAATTAGAATGAAGACTGAAGATATTCTGAAAATAACATTTCGAACTCATGGGGGTCATTATGAATTTCTGGTCATGCCTTTTGGCCTTACCAATGCCCCTTCTACATTTCAAGGTTGATTAATTCCATTTTCAAACCCTTCCTTAGAAATTTGTGCTAGTATTTTTTGATGATATACTAATCTACAACAGGTCTTGGAAGGATCATGTTCAACATGTTGACAGGGTGCTCAAACTATTGGAGGAGAAACAATTATATGCAAAAACGTCCAAACGTTTCTTTGGAGTACAAGAGGTGGAATATCTGGGTCATATTGTATCTCACGAGGGTGTTAAGGTACCCTAACAAAATTAAAGCCATTAAGGAATGGAAAGTCCCCACAACCATAAAGAAGTTGCGCAGATTTCTTGGGTTAACATGGTATTATCGCAAGTTTGTTAAGAATTATGGGAGAATAACAGCACCTCTAACAACATTATTGAAGAAAGATGCATTTTCATGGACTCCTGAAGCAACTAAGGCCTTTGAACATCTTAAAGAGGCAATGTGCCTAGCACCAGTCTTAGCTATGCCAGACTTCACAAAAACCTTTATTGTGGAATGTGATGCCTCAGGAAATGGAATTGGTGTTGTTTTAATGCAAGAAGGAAGACCTATTGCTTTTTAAAGTCTTCCAATTAAAGGAAAGTAGTTACAGTATGCACACTTTTGTGCATTATCTCATCCATTTAAAGCGAGTACGGTCACTACTGCATTTATGGAAACAATTCAAAAGCTACATGGAAACCCGAAGATTATTGTAAGTGATAGAGATCCCATTTTTACAAGAAATTTTTGGACGGAATTATTTTCTTGTTTGGGTACTCAACTAGCTCATAGCTCATATTATCATCCTCAATTCGATGGTCAAACATAGATAGTGAATAAATGTTTAGAAGGATAACTTCATTGTTTTGTATCTGATAAGCAAGCACAATGGGTCAAGGGTCAAGTGGTTACCTCTCACTGAATGGTGGTATAACACGTTCTTCCATACTGCAACAAAAATGACCCCATTTATGGCACTTTCTTGATATCATCCACCATCCATCACATCTTCTTTAAGGGAAAATTTTAGGGTTCAAGTAGTGGAGGATCACATTGAGCATCAACAAGAAGTTCTCCAACTCTTAAAGGATACTAAATTTGGCACAAAATCGAATGAAACAACAGGCAGATCAACATCACAGTGAGAGAATATTTGATGTGGGAGACTAGGTATTTTTACGGCTACAACCACACAAACAAATGTCACTCAAGAAAGCTATGAAGGATAATAAATTATTGCCAAAGTACTATGGTCCTTACAAGGTTTTTCAAAAGATTGGTACTATGGCATACAAAATGGAGCTTCCTGCTTCTTCACAAGTGCATCTAGTTTTCCATGTTTCATGCTTAAAAAAGGTTATAGGGGACAAACTTCTAGTTCAAACAATATTGCTAGAACTTGATGAGGAAGGAAAAACCATATTGGAACCTGAAGCAGTCACTGAAACAAGAACTCGACAACTATGAAATCGATCAATTTTAGAGTATCTCATCAAATGGAAGAACTTACCCACTAAAGATTCTACATGGGAGGATGAGTATTTCATACAAATGCACTCGTAGCTACTTAAGCATTAAGGACAACACTTTTTTGAAGGAGAGGAGCATGTTAGGTCCCTATATTACTAGTATAGTCCCTTGTTGTTGTTAGTGTAACCCCCTTATTGTTATTGTTGTAGCCCTGTAACCCTCGTATTGTTATTATTGTGCCCTTATATTATTATTAGGAGGTCGGCTCAGATCACATTGTGGCCCCATGGACTCCTATATATAGAAAGGAGGTTTTTTCATTTGTATTATCCAAGAATTTTTCATTTATGTAATGTATTAGAGGTTGCCCCCTCGAAGTGGCTGATTTCTAAGGTGTTGATCTCTCTTTTCTTCTATTTTTTGAGCTGGTTCCACAACATACTTGGCATCTTTATCTGACATGATATTCTTGGGAACACCATGCAACCTCACTATCTCCTTAATGAATTTCTGAGCTACCTCACTAGCTAAATTCGTAGAATTTATGTAATGAAGTGGAGTTACCTTACTTAATACTTCAACCACAACCATGATTGAATCATGTTTTATGGATTTCCTAGGCAAACCTATAATTTAGTCCATGGAAATGACCTCCCATTTCAATTCTAGAATCAGAATCGGTTGTAATAGACCAGATGGATGCTTACACTTTGCTTTCACCTAGTGACAGTCTAAACATCTAGCAACAAACATAGCCACTTCCTTCTTCAAGTTCGGCCAATAGTATAACTTCTTAACGGTTTTCAAAGTCTTCTAATATTTGGATGACCTTAATATGGCTTGACATGAAACTCGCTCAAGATAAGCTTCTTCAACTCACTACTATCTGGTACATAAATCATGTTATTGAATCTGACAAAACCATCTTCCCTAAGATGATACTCCTCATATCTATCACCTTAACCCTATTGTTGCAACCTCTGCTTCAGCTACTGGTACCATTCATCATGTTGCCCTGAATGAAAAAATTTCTCCTGCAATTTGTAGATTTTCCTTATAGATTCAAACTACTAATGTAATTTACTAAAACAATAGACTTGAATCTATTATGCTCCTCAACAGAAAAAATTAATTGATCGATAAATCACAACATAAAAATGATACAATATTCAATCACAAATATTCTCAAAGATTTATCTAAGGGGAAAGAAACTTCTCAAAACCCCTTCCTATTTGTGTTGCATAAGTTGTAAAATAGAGAATATTTACAATGTTTTCTCAAGCATGAGCAACCTTTGCACTAGTAAAATATATCTCATTGCTTCCTAGACAAGTCCAAGTCAATACTTAACCAATTTTATTCTTTCTCGAGTCCATATTTCTTTGCGTTTTTCCTTTGCAATTAGCCCCCTATTAATTAGGGAAATACCCATCCATACTTGTGCAATCCTCAATAGGATTTTCTCTGACTACATGCACCCTCTGTACAACCCGGAAAATTATAAAAATGATTGTACACTACCCTTGAACTCCAATCTCAACTAGGTAACTCGATTTATCTGCATGCATGAATAATTTTTGTTTGATTGATGAGTTAATTGGTTGATCACTAGTTGATGCACCCCATTGTTTGATCCTCCATTGGTTCTTAATTAGATAGGACTAGTTAAACTCACAATAACTCAAATTAACTGAAGTAGATTGCTAGAAATTAGCAATCAATCATAACTAAATACAACTCAAGTGTCTCATGCTTGAACTAACTGATTTAATTGAATGATAAGTCCCATATCACTTTAGTTAAATTCGTCCAAGAATTTTATTGAAATTAGAATTCGAATTTCTCCTAATTAATTTGGGAAAAAATAAATTAGGAAATTCTTGTTTCATTTTCAACACTCCCTTTGAGAAAGAAAGGGATTAATTAATACCTTGTTCCTACCTCTATGGAACTTGAATTTTCTATTTTAAAATACCTTTATCAAAATATTCACATCATGTTCCTTTGTAGGAATGTACTCCAACAACATGATCCACCTTTTCACACAATATCGAAGATCATGATACTAGATGTTGATATGCTTGGACGAATCATGAAAAAATAGATTCTCAAAGAGTTTGATACAACTCCGATTGACACTATAATCATATAAGGATCCATCATCTGACAAAATAACCCAAGAAAAAATTTTCACGTCTAGATAGCCTCACATGTTGCTTGGATTGCAGCCATGTACTCTACTTTTCTTGAGATGAGTGCAACAGATCTCTGCTTCTTGTTGTACCAAGAAATTGTTGTCGACCCAACACTAAAAATCCCTCTTGATGTGCTCTTCCTGTATGATGGAATCCCTACCCAAAATACATCTATGAATTCTTGCAGCTTCGCTCCATCTCTCCATATGTACCGAATACCAAATTAAGTGGTGCCTCTAAGGTATCTTAACACATTTTTTGCCTTCCAATAAATTTTGGTTTGCTTAAATATTGCTTGACTAATATGGTTAACTACATAACACATGTTTTGTCGTGTGTTCACCAAATACGTGAGTGAACCCACAAGATGCCTATAAATGGTAGCCTCCACTACTTGACCTAAAGTAGCATCTTCATTCCTCCAATTCCCTACTAGAGGAGTCTCCATGGGTTTGTTTCTCTCCATGTGGAACTTCTTCAATATCTCATCGAAATACTTTCCCTGAGAGAAAAATAGTTCCTCATCTCCTTGCTATAATTCCATACTAAGGAAATAATGCATGAGCCCCGAGTCCTTCATCTCGAATTCTCTTACAAAATCCTCTTTTCAAGACTTGATCAACTTCTCATCACCAAGCAAATTTAAATCATCGAAATATAATAATTTGATCAATAATTTACCTTCAACAACAATATATTAAAGGTTTCCATCTACTTCACTTTTTGTGAAGCCCAACTCGGTGAGATAGTTGCCAATCCTGGTGTACCAAGCATGGGGTGCTTGTTTCAATTCATGTAGTTCTTACTTTATTCTACACACATGCAACTCTCTGCCAAAGGTATCAAATCATTCTGGTTTCTCAATGTGCACCTCCTCCCTAATCACTCCATTGAGGAATGTTGTCCTCATGTCCATTTGATGGATCTCCCATCCCATATGCGTTGCAAGTGCTAGAATTGATCTAATTTAAGAGTACCTTGCTACTGGAGCAAAGGTCTCCTCATAATCAATTCCCTCCACTTGAGACAACCCTTGGCCATAAATCTGGCCTTTTGTTTCTTGGTTCTTCCATCTATTGTTTACTTCAACTTGTAGATCCACATGGATCCTACAACTGACTTATCCTTTGGTATTGGGACAACTTCCAAAACATTTTTTCTGAGAATGAATTCATAATATTCTACCATGGCATCAACCCATACTATTTGTTTCAATTATTCCTCGAATCAGGATGTCTTAGCGTATACAAGCTCACTCATCAAATCCATGTAGCCATTGTACTGATCTTGTGACATCCTCTGGTTGTGCTCTGATTTGGGTGCTCCTGCATTATCTCTAGAATCATGCACTAATCTATCAGCTTCCCTAGTGCACTTCCTTCCATCTCTGGATGTCTCTCCATTAGTGAGTGTCTCCACTCTCTACTCCTCTGCTTTTGGTTGCTCCACAACTTCCTGAGGTTCTTCTTTTGGAGCTAAAATCTCCTCAAATGAATGAAATTGAAGCTCCCTCTCAAGATAACACCTTATTTCCTTCTCCTCATAAAATTTTACATCTCTCATAACACTTGTTATCCTGAGAGATTGCATGTACACATGACAGTTGTGAGGTGTTTCTGTGTACCCTAAAAATTTTCTCAACTCAGTTGTAGGCTCTAGAATTTTCCTTGTTGTTGGTTGTGGAGCTCAATTATCTTCTTTATTTAGAGGTATAGCCGCGTTGGACCCCAGTTCTTAACAAGGCAGAAAAAACGCTCGTTTCTTCCCTAGAATGCAACCCCTTGGTTTATATGAGGGAATTGTATTTTGGTTGTGTATGTGTATTATGAGGGATAAATAGAGAGGGGATTGTGTGAGAGAGAAGAGGAATTATAGTGGATATTTTGTAGGTTTTATCTCTTCATTTTGCTAGATAATATAAAAGGAAGGACTAGTTGTTTCACCATTGACGTAGCCCAAACTGGGTGAACCACGTAAATCTGTGTCTCTCTTGTTTTATGTGTTTTCTGTGTTTTTGTTTCTGCATATTTTATGTGTTCCCTTTGCTCTGTAATATAAAATTTTATAACACTTGCATCCTTGGAAACATGACAGTAAATTTGATGATCTAGAGATCCTGAAGTGTGGCACATCTAGTTTCTTCCCTTAAAAAGCTTCCTCAGGTGTACTCATGTTAAGAATGTGATGAGTACTCCTATTCTAAAAATAAAAAATTGTGTTGCATGCTTCAGCCCATAATTGCAACGGTCGTCTTTGGTCATGAAACATGGCACATGTAGCTCCCATAATACGTATGTTCTTTTTCTCAACCACCCCATTTTTTTGTGAATTATGGGGTGTTTTCAACTCCTATCGAATGCCTTCTTTTGCACAAAATTTCTTGAACTCATTCGACACATATTCTCCACTGTTATTGCTCTTGAGAACCTTCACTTTTCCGTCAATCTCTTTCTCAACAAGTGCTTTAAATTAAACAAACTTGGAAAAATTTTGGTCATATTCTGCATGAAGAAGATCTAGCACTTCCGCGAGAAATAATCTACAAATATTACATAATACATGTGCTTGGTAGTGGAGGTTGTTGAGAAATTTCCACACACATCTAACTGAATTCTTTCGAGGATTTCTTGTGCTTTATTGTCCTGATAATTGAAGGTATATTTTTTATACTTCCCCAAAGTACACCCTTTGAATGTATCACATTTCTCTTGTCCTCCTTTGGGAAGTCCTATAGAAATATGCATGATATTCAAAGCATAATGATGCAACTGGAAAAATATTCTATTCCATAATTCACCATTGTATTAGCTTTGCATCTTCTCTTATTTTGTGCTCAAATCTACACAATATTCTACATTCAATTTTTATAGGTTCTTCACAGTAACCTCGATCCACTTCACTTGCCCTCTGGCGATGTGTCTAAGGAAACCCTTTCCTTTGCTAAATATTGTTGGAATTGATGTGTGTTGTAGTGTTGCAAATGTATGGTTGATTTTCATTGATGTCAACCTGGTTTCTTAGGCTGTAGGTGAGTTGTTTATGCTTGTATATGGATGAGTTATAGATGGTCCTTAGCATGTCTACTTGCTTGGACTAGGTTGGAGATGATGGTTGAGGTGTAGATGGTCCTTGGAGATTGGATTATCATGTGTTGCACTAGCCTAGATGCCTTCCCATGATGATGGTCTTCATGATCATGTTGTTGCATACATAGGTTGATGGTTGTTACAGGGGTTTAAAGTTGAGGAGCCTTGATGATTAGGTCGCCTCGGTCTCCATGTCCCAGATTAGGTATCCCATGTTGACATGTAATACATTGGGCTTGGAGAGGATATACATGTGTTTTTGGATACTTCAAATGGTTTTGCAAGTCTTGGAGGATGTATAACAGGTTTTTGGGTTGCATGGAGATGGTAGAGATGTTTAGGAGTAGTTTGATGACTCAATTGCCTAGTTTGATTGTTGGTTGACATCTTAGTCAACCTAGTTTGAATTGGGATGATGATGGAGATGTTGCAGAGACTTGGTGAATTGTTGCAGAGGTTTTAGTGACTTCCAGAGGACCTATAGAGGATTTCAAGCTATGTAACAAGTTTAGGAAAGTTTTGAACTAATTTTAATGAGGTTTTACCATCCTTAGCCCCAGCTGCATGCTTTTTGAGCCATGGGAGCAGTTTTAGGGCCATATTCGCATCGAGAGAAGCCTATGGGAGTGATTACATATCTATGAGGCTAAATTAGCATGCAGAGCAGTGTGAAGGGAGTGACTATGGGTTTTGACGAGAAAATCTCCACATTCCTCACACTACTCAGCCTATTTTGGTGTTGTGGAAATGTTTTTTATCGGCATTTTTTGGCATATGGTCAGAAAAAGTTTGTGGTCCCTCTAAAATTTGATAAAGGTTGAATATATCAAAGGGCTAGTGGAGTTAGTGATTTATTTGGTCAAGACGCCTTCCTAAACCAAATCTAAAGCATGTGAAAAGAATTGTGAGCCTTCCATAACCTGTTGCATTTATTGTGTTATCACCAAATTGAGTCCTGTTGGGCTGCTTCAATGGTCAACTTGGAGTAACTATTTCAAACCACTTGTAACTGGAAATTAGTCTTTCCAGTTTGAGAGGGCTCTCTCAAAAGGATAATGGATATTCAATAAACAACTTGAAAGTAGATGGCTAACTCTGAATTGGATTGAATGTTTTTTTGTGTAGGTGAAAGATGTATAAGGTTTACTACCATTGGGCTTATGGAGTCAATATGAAAACTAAGTCACAAGACAATCTATCTCATCAAAGCTAAGGCAATTGTGTTCTTATAAAACCACACATGAAGTATGGATAGAAAAGCAATCTATATGCATACAAGAATTTGGAGCATGTCACCATGAATTCCAAGTGATTATACATAAGAAAACTAGTAAAACATGACAAAACAATAGACTAGGTGTATGAATGGAAGTTAGAGCATGTAATCATTAATTCTAAGTGATCATACAACTATAAAACTGGAGATAAATTAAAATTCTGATATAAGAAACATACATAAGAAAAAATAGATGAATCTCAGGTCTGAAATAAGTTGCTGCAACTGTATATTACTAATAGACAAAGATTACAAGAGTAGTGCCTTCATAACATCTCCCAACCCCTTATAACTCTAAAACTATATCCTTTATAGAATCAGGACTAATAAAAATGATATGTCACCTTGCTAGCTTCGAATTCCCACCTCAGAGACCTATTTCAAACATGATTCCATCACTTGGAGACTTCCTAGGGATATTTCTGTTTTGCAGAGTTTGAATACAAAAAGGACTCTTCTTTCATTAATAGTTCAATAAATCAATTTAATAACTCTTATCAACTACAACCAGCTAATTTTATAAGTTTAATAGAGTGCTGATGTGTCATTATTCCACGTGGATGCTGAGCTGGACCTCCTCCAAGTCGAATTTTTACAATTTTCTCATAAATCTAGTTAGTGAAAATTCTGAAACAATAGGCTTCAAAGATGGTATATAATTTCCAAACCCTAGTGGCTTTGCAGAAACTAAGAGAGGCTTTTGTAGATCGACCTGTTTTGAAGAAAAACCTCTTTCATATTTCAAAAATACTTTTTCATTTGCTCAGAAACCTTAAACAACATCTTGCTACGAAAATAGGGCAGTTTCGTAGTGTGCTTTCGTAGCATCCAAAAATACCTTTGCACTCAAAATTTCTGCTCTTTGGATGTTCCAGGGTGTCTATCATGACCTAATACCTCATCACTACCATTTCCTCTCCTTGAAAGCCACAAAAACTGGTTTTAAAGGCAAAAATACAACTACAGGTGTTTTCATAGCGTTTTCTTAGCTTTAAGCCTATGAAATGCTATGAAACTGTGGAAAACTGTGCAATTTCCATATTTTGACTTTGCCTCAAAAAAGTAACCTCCAGATATATAAAATTGGTATTCAACATGCCATGAACCTCTTAAAACATAATCAAACTCAATTTAAGATCCTTGAGGTGTTTCCTCTTCAAAAAACATCATTTTCACCTTTAGCAAGTTTATTCATCACTAAAATGACTCTGTTTTTTTTTTAAACATAGGGTTCATAGATGAGCTATTATATCCTTATCCTTGACATATATTGAAAAAATAAAGGACTTTTTTTTAGTTTATTATGTCTTGAAGAGAAACCTCTCTTGGGTTTGTGAAACACATCTCCAACTGTCGAGAATCGGCATTCTAAAAACATGTATAAAACAGGAAAATTCTGCATTCTAAAAATAGGGTTGAAAGACATCCTTGTATCTCCCAATTTGTAGCACCTTTAAGAAAATTGAAAGATCTTATTGTTATTTGATATGTTCGTGAAAATAACCTCTCTCAGTTTCTTAAAATACTTCTCTAGTTTCCCATAAACATTCATTTAAGTTGACTGCTCAAAGTCAGAAAACGGAGAAATGTATCATATTCGCTACGAAACTATCAACAGTTTTGTAGCGTTTTCTGCCTATTTTACATTGAATTCACTAAGAAAGTATAGATTCTTGGCTAAAATGACCTTTTTCGGAGTTTTAAGCTTGGGAAATCAAATATGTTAGCAAATGATGACTGATGGAACATGATGTGACCAATATAGAGGTGGTTTTGAGATGAAATGAGGGTGGTCTTACAACTTAGGATAGGTTAAATATGAAAAAATGAAATTTATAATGCCAACTTGAAAACGTTTTAAGGAGACCTTACCCTTTTGAATGAGTGAACTGTAAGACCATGTCAAGTAATGACTCACAAAATTATCAGTGATAACATATTGATTTAATCATCTCAGGAATTTGATAAATAGAAGAAGTTTGTGAGTCTATTTGGTTGGATGTTTTGGTAGTGTGAATATATTCCATTGTGAGGGCATTGTGAGTAAGTACATATTTTTGCAACTAATTACATTGTATAACATAGATATTTCATAGGTATGTATGCAGAATTCAGAGGTGAATTGGGTTGCAGAAGGGAGGAGAATTGAGAGTAGTGTGTTGATATTGTGGTGAGTAGAAGAGAATAAAAAATACCCCACTGGGAAAATGATTGATTCAGGTTTTATGTGCATAATTCTAGAGTTGTTGTGTTGCTCATGTTGAGATAATGAGAACCCATTATAAAACATTTATGAAACGTGGTTTGCATGGAGGAATTGAAAGTGTGTTTAGGCTTTAGTAAAGTCGGTGATTTGGTGATTCATAGTAGGAAGAATTTTCTCCATCCAATAAGAGTTGGATAGTCCAATGGTGGTTGAGCGAGGATCGTTTGGTCATGGGAGCTTCCAATAGATGGTAGTATGTAGATCCACGAGAGAAATCGATTTCCAAATTGATATATGTCAGCATGTTGTAGAGGAATACAAGTATTTCAGCTTATGGTTGTAAGCTAATCCATGTAAATTTGTTCAACATATTAATATAATATTTGAGCAGCACAACAGAAGTAGGGTGGTTTTCTCCCGAAAGGGTTCCCACTAGAAACACTTGTGTTCTTGTGTGTGCATGCTTGTGTTTCTCATGGTGATTTCTCATGTTGTTATGATTTCAATTTATTTTTTCTAATATGTTTTGATGGTCTAATGATGTGAATGTGCATGGATAATTGAGTTTGGGAAAAAAATTATAATTGGAGAAAATTTGTATATGTGCCACACTACTAATTCACCCCCTACCCCTCTTAGTAGGGATCTAGTTTCCAACAAATAGCACATCTTAGCCACGGTATTCCAACATAGCAACTGAAATGAGATTATTCTTCAGACTCTAAACCATACATGACATCTTTTAATATGATAGGGGATCCATACTCCCTCTGAAATGTAACAGTATTGATACAGATCATGCTATGCCTTCCATCATCTCCCATATCGATGTGCATCTGGAGGTCCTTATCCTACAAGTTACTAATTAATTCTTGGTTGATCCAGACATATGAAAGAACGCAAAAAAATACATACATAAACATAAACACAGAGATGCAGAAGAAATAAAAATTCATTTCATTAATATCAAAGAACTTAAATATGCTTACATACAGAATGGAAATAAACTAGCTCGAGTGATGGTAGCTTATCTCTGAGAAGAGATGTGGCAGCTACATGTCTATGAATTGTGTTACAATGAGGCTCAAGGGCTTATTGATTATTAAGAAACAATGTAAAAGCATAAACATCCAAAAACCTAACCCTAGGAGATGAATCGCCAAAAAGGTGGGCCCCATTGGGGTAAATTGGTACATCAAATTCTCGGGGTCATAAATTTGGCATATGATCTTTGTTTGATGTGCACAATACCTTGTTAGAAATATATATCCGAGTAATGAATATTTAAACTACAAAATTCATTCATAGAGTAATGTTTCTCCATTTTCCAAAAAAAATCGTCTAGGGCCTCAAAACAACTCCGAAAATTCACGACCTAAAAAACTACCATAAATAGTAAATTGTGCTACAATTAAGGAAACTAAAAAACTAAAAGAAACCATGGTGGGGGTCGAAGTGGAATAGGCAGGTGGCCACCAATATCCACCTAGATCAAGCCTCCCCCACTAGGAAGCAATGGTCCCCATTGCTTCTAGTGCCTCCATGAGATGGGGAAACTTGTGTTGAACTTGGTCCCTTGTGAGTCACTTGCCTTGGTGCAAGAGTTGGCCAGTTTTGACAACCCGATACAGTTGGATCATATTCTAGAGAGTGTTCTTGTTATATGTGTCCATGATCTGATTAGTTGTGGCTTGTTCCATGTAGTCTAGGTTTAGCTCTGTTGATGTGAGTTGTTTTGCAATGTCTGATGTGTCTAGTAATGGTGGAAAGTATGGTCGAAGGTGGTTAAAATTGAACACTGGGTGCAAGCCAACGAATAAAGGAATGTTGATCTCAAAAACATTGTCTCCCATAGCCTTGGTGATTTTGTAAGGCCCATATCAAAGTGGTTTGAGCTTTTGATGGGCTATGGTAAGGCATACTTTCTACAAATGCAACCAAAATTTGTCTCCCACTTGAAACTTGGGTGGCACCCGATGTTGATCATGTCGCTGCTTGTACTTGGCATTGGAATTCTCCAAGATGTCATGAACTTGTTGGCGAATGTGTTGGATTAATTCAATGAATATGGTTTCTTTATCAACCTTGGATAGTACATTTTTGTATTTTGTCTATGTAGTCGCATGAGGTATGGAAACATAAATCAAACAAAATGTTTGAAATCCTAGACACACTTGAAAGGGACTACGACTAGTCGACCTATGGATAGCTCTGTTATAACTATTATTCACATAGGGAAGGCTCTCATCCTAGGTTTGTGGATTCTTGGAGTTGTACATGCAGAATATGTGCACTATCATCTTGTTGATGACCTATGTATGGCCATCATTTTGGGGATGGAATGTAGTCAATTTGGTGAGTTTGGTGTCCAATAGTGTCCAGAGGCTTGACCAGAATGTGCTCAGGAACTTGTAATCCCAATCGGATATAATGGTCTATGAGATATCAAAATATACCCACACTTGTTCAAAGAATATTTTGGCAGTGTCCTATGTTGTGATACTCTTATTGCAATCCACCATTATAGCCATCTTAGAAAATATGCCCACAACCACAAATACACAGTCATTACCATGCTTGGTATAAGGGAGGCCAGACATATAGTCCATGGAGATGGATTCCCAAGGTTGGTTGGGAGTAGGAAATGGAGTGTACAGGCCTTGCTTCTTTATGGTTGGCTTGGTAATGGAGCTAACAGTGCAGGATCTAATATATTTCCCAACATCCTTTTAGAGTTTTGGCCAATAAAAGTACTTTTGTAGTACAACCACAGTTTTCTCCACACCAAAGTGTCTTGTGACCCAACTGTAGTGCGCCTCCAAAATAATCTTGGAATTCTTGCTTGAAAGAACACAAAGGTGGCCCAGGTAACATAATAATGCATCTTAGAGGTGGAAATAAGGAACTTGCTTTCCATCTACTAGCATATGGTATGTGGAGGAAAAATATGGATCATTTTTGTATGGTTTTGGCCATCTAGAGGTCTCGTGGCCACATGAGTTGAGAACAGTAGTAATTACTGAAAATGGGGGTCGGTTGAGGTAGACTGCAACATGATTGGTGTTGCGATGTTTGTATTTAATGTTCAAGTGGAATTTTTGTAGATATGTAGATCACTTTTGATGGTGACCATTCTACAACTTCCCTTATGTCTGTATAAACTGGAGAGGTCGGTGATTGGTGTGGATGACAATCTGCTTCCCCATAATGTAATTCTTCCATTTTCGGCAAGCCTACACTATGGAATACATCTCTTTATCATAGGTGGCGTACTTCTAAATTGCATCGAAAATTTTATCACTATGATAGGTCACTAGATGCCTGTGCTATGTGAGGACTGCACCAATAGCATAGTCAAAGGTGTTTGTCTCAATTTAAAATGGTTGTTACAAAACTAGAAATTTGATTATCGGTGCAGATAAGAGGCGACGCCTCAACTAGATGAACACCTTCTATTGGGACTCAAACCAGGAAAACTTTTCTTTCACTCCACCCTTGGTAATCCAACTCAAAGGGAAAGTGATATGCGAGAATCCCAACATGAAACTCCAATAAACAATTTCAAGGCCCAAAACTTTTTGAAGCTCTGTTAGAGTGGTCAGCACTGGCCAATCCCAAATTACATGGATCTTAGTCATATACACATGCACGCCTCACTCATCTATGATGTAACCCAGATATTGGACTTGGTTCATGTCAAAGGTGTATTTATCCAAGTTGGCACATATTTTGTTATGTCGTAGGGTTTGAAGGACCTACCAAATGTGTTGAAAATGTTCTTCCCAACTCTTGTTGAATATTAGGAAGTCATCTAGATAAAAAACCATGAATGAGTTGGTGAAGGTCCACACGATGTCATCTATTAGCTTCATAAAAGCAGCACGGGAATTTTTAAACTCGAAGGGCATAACCAACCATTCAAAAATGCCTTCCTTGGATTTGAAGTAGGTCTTCCATACATTTGTGGGCTCTATCGGAACCTAGTGATAGCCTGAATTCATATCGATCTTGATGAAATGCTTGGCCCCCTTGATTTGGTCCAAAAGGTCATCAATATGTGGGATTGGATACTTATTCCTGATAGTGATTTTGTTTAGTTCCTAATAATAAATGCAGAGCCTCTAGGTCCCATCCTTCTTCTGTATAAGTAAAATCAACTCCCACAAGGCGAGGAAATTAGTTGGATGTGTCCATTTTGTAGCAAATCCTAGATTTTTCGCTTGATCTCTTCGTTTTCCAATGGAGTTGTTAGTGACCTATAATATAGGATTCATAATTTTGACTTGATTGTTGGTAATCTTGTAAATCTGTACATACTTTTCCTTCTGCAAGTTGTATTCACATATTTTGTAAAAAATCAAAAAAATCAAAAAATCAAAAAGAAGGTAAAAAATTCCTAAAAGATAAATCAAAGGACTTAGAAAAAATCAAAGACCCCAAAAGAAAAATGAATAAAAAATGAAAGTATGCAAGCATAAATTCCACTACTTTTACCTTTTGACTATGGTAGAGTGTCAATAAATGCCATAGTCCATGATGAGTTAAACAGTTTAGTCTTGACTTGTCATGTTTCAATTTCACTTGTTGTAGACAGAGAATGATGAATTGTCATACAGTTTAATCATGATAATTCAGTAGCTCGGTAGAGAAATAAAGTGAATCCAATAGTTTAATCTGGATTCATGGATGAAATAAGTGTAGAATTAAATAGTTTTACTTGCTTTCAGAAAGAATAAATGATATAAAGGTTGCTAGCTCAAATGCACCTTACTAAAAAGGAAGAGAAAATGTTAGCATGATAATTTGGGTAGGTAGAAGTAGGTGAAAGAATCAATGTAAATATCATTCATCATGGGCTGCAAAATAACTAACTTCCCCTGCCCATAGCCATGCAGCATTCTAAACTATCAGTTAGAAAGGCTCAAGGCATTTCCTTGAATTTTGTTGGGACCAGACCCAAGGCTCTATGATTGATCAGTTGAAAGTGTAAAATGTCTATATTAATCCCCAAAACTCACAACATTATTCCATTTCATGCATTCATTCCCTTGAATAATCCTAAGTAAACTCCATTTTTACTTAAAGACACTATAATTCCCATTTGACTAATTTCCATCATCACATGAGAAACATTAAACCCTCAAAATTACATTATATCTTAAGTTAAAGTGATAATATTAATGCAAATTGTCTTTTAAATTTCACTTTATTTGGTTATGTTTATGTATTTTGAGTATACCTTATCCTATTTTCATATTAACTTTAACTTATATATTAAATCCCTATTGAAATAACATTTTCCTATAGTATATAACTCCTTTTATATAGTAGCCCCAAAAACCCATATATTATAATTTTAGCCAAAGTTAATAAATCACACATGTTTAAATAAAAAACCCAAATTACAACCCCTTTGGCTAAAATATATCTTTATGTAAATTCCCGCCCCCTATGGTAAGGAAATCGCTTTGATTTAATTAACCATAAAATAAAAATATATGAAAAAAAATAAATTAAACATGTTTTATATGTGTTTGAAACAAAAATTTCCCAAAGTTTCATTTAAACTAAACTTCATTCAAGCCCTATTTCCTTGTATATTTTCCCTTTCCCGACTCCCTAAACTAAGGTTAAAACCATAATCCGAGTTAAAATCCACCATACATATCCCATATCCCCTAACTGCCAGTCCTAACCCCGGTTAAATCCCAGTTTAAAACCTCTCCCGATAATTTTTTCATTGAAGAGATCGGTTTTCTGTATAAAATTTAACCAAATCCCTTTCATTATCGGGGTTAATGTCAGCTCTCCGATCTTCTCCATTCATTTAATCCAACGTTTAAAATATCAACGTGGCAGTTTAATACATGTTCATCCCCTTCCCTATCGCGTAGAATAATAACCGTCTGATCTTCTTTCATTTAAAGATCCTATGGCCCAAAATCAACCCGATGATGTCTTTTCCCCGCACCTTTCCAATTAATCTGGGCCCTTCGCTTTTAAAAACCAAATCCGACGGCGCCAGTTCATTTTTGCATTTTTAAAATGCCCGACCGATGTTTTGAAAAAGTTGCACGATATAGGTTGTTTTGCGAAACCACCCTGTGTCGACGTGTCCTTACATAATTGGATCGCGTTCGAAAAGTGATTTACCACTTACCTCTTTGAAGTCACGTGAAAACCACACAGTGGTATTCCAAAACCACTTCTGCCCAACCTATATTTAAATATGATTTGACTATGGTTTAAAACATGGTTTATTCATAAAACTTATAATTTTCATTGAATTTTCACCTATTCGCGGTTGTAAGGCTTTCAAACCTCACGGATTCTGATTTTCATTACTTTTCATCATTTAAACCCCTGAAAACTCCGCGAGCCCATTACCAAGCCTCCCAGTGCCATTTTTCAAACCTACCAGTGAACGAGTTACCTTTGAAAGACCATTTCCTCTGCAATAGAGCCGCCATACCCTCTGATAACCCAATTCAGCAGAATTGAAGACTACGCGCAACCGTGAAACTTCTTTGACCGCAATTATACCTTTTAAAAGGTATTTTTTGTCAAAATTATCAAGAAAAGCTTCAATTTTCAAGAGGAAAAACACTGATTTATCAGTTATTGCCTGTAATTATCCTAATTTCCCATACAGAGATTGCAAAAAACATTCAAATTATAGGGGAAACTCTGTCAAAATTTTCCCAAGAAACCCTCATTTCTGTTTTAGCAAGTTTATCCATTCCCTGATCATTTTTCACTGTTGAATTTGATCATAGCTTTCTTCTGAGCATTAAAACCCTTTTTTCATCCAAAACTCTGCTCAGAACCCTATTTTACCAGAGAAATTCTCCAAAAGTCCCTTGTTTCCAATAGAAGAACTCAGCAAACAGTCTAAGCTTTCTCTTTTCAGTTAAAAAATGACAAAGAAACAAGTAACCCCCAAATCAAGAGGTCCAAAACCTCAGAAGAAAGCCTCTTCTAAAATCCCTCAGCCTGAGTCTTCTAAAATTGATAAACCCACCCCTACCCTCACTATTGATTCCACAGAAGTTGTCAGGCTTGTCCAACCTCCAGTTACTTCACAAGAAAATATTCCTCTAGTTGACCTTGACTATAGAATATTGGACCCTTCAGTAGAGTTCAATTTACTTGCTGTCTATAATTGGTGTTTTGGAAAATCTATAGAGAAAGGTGATAAAGATATACTAGTTTGGGATTCCAATCTGCCACATTGTCCCCCTTACTCATTCAGCCCCTGATTTTTTCATATTGTGTCAGTCCTATTATCTTCCAGACCAGAGGTGCATTGTCAATAAAGACAGAGAGGTCATATTTTACATCAATGCAAAATCCATAAAATCTATGCTGCAATTAAACCCTGACGCCAATGCTGCTTCATTATCAATAGAGGATTTAACTCAACTTTACCTAGACCTTGATTTTGCTTCTAAGTTCAAAATCTTCCAGAATTTTTGTCCTAAACAGGTTGATATCCCTAAGCTCAATCCTCCATTTGATACATTTGATTTTCCAAATGAAACCAGATAGATTGTCTCCATGCTATCATTCATACTGGGATATAATAGTGATGAATTCACTGATGTTTCAATCTTTGTTTTTCTATCTACTTTGAGTCTTGGCCAGATTCCATCCATTGTGTACAATTTTGCCAAGTTCATTGCAGAAAACATGCACTACCAACTGTCCAGATTGCCAAAAGAAGGAGTCTTTAGATATACTTCATATCTACTTCATCTCTTTTTGTATTATCAAGCAGAAAAATTTCCTATTGAATTTCAGAAGATAGATCTAGAAGGGAATGTACTTTCAGTTGTGTTTTGGTCATCAATTCTGAGAAAATGGAACAGGGAATACAACTATGCAGACTTCAATGACTTGTTTTTAGTACCTGCTATGAATTTATTTAATAAAGAACAGACCCCTAGAATTAATGAAGAAACAAAGAGGATCTTACAGCTATCTAAGAGTTGTAAAACAGGGGATTGGTACTTATACAAGAATTACACAGAGATCAGAGTATATGGTGCAATCTTGGCCCCATATAAATTGCCAAGATTTGTGACAACAAGGATATTTTATTTAGAATATTTGAGGCAGCTTTTGAATGCAGATGAAGTCAATTTCATAGCCTCTAGAAAAAAGACTCAGTTCAAACTGAAAAATCAAGTTGGGTCATTCATTGTGAACAACAGAGAAGCAGCAAATGAAATTAATGTCAATTTGAAAGAATATAAATTCCCATACAAATTTATGTGGAATTATGATCCTTAGGGTATTTTAAGTCAAATCAGATTGAAATGCAAGCTGTCTGCTTTCTTGCATGATCCCAAGCCCCAGATTGAAAAATATGCCAATAAACTTGAGTGGGAGCGAAATGCCTTATTTGATGATGACTCACAAGGCATGCAAGGAAACAGTGGAAAGGATAAACAGGTGAATCAAACAAAGGTGGTTACAGCCAACAAAGAAACTGAAACTCTTCAGAAAATAAGCAGAAAGGAAGATAGTTTCACAGCAGAAACTATTCTAGATAAGAGATTCAAAATTCCCTACGTAAGAAAAGTAAATTGACTGATGAAGAAAGGGATAAAGCTATTAATGTTGAAGATAACAATGGTCATGAAACTGATGATGAAGCAACAAGGATAGTAATTGAAACTCTTAAAGAACTTCAAAATGTCAAACTTGGAGCACAGTAGAAAGACACAGTCATGGTTGATAAACAAACAAAAGTTGATATGCCCTCTTCTTCTAAAGAACCTGACAACACAGAGTCAAATATTCAAATCAGGTTTAGAAAAATCAAAGAAAAGAATGAAGAAATCAAAAGTGAAGCATATTCTAAGTTCCTTAAAGAAAAGTCTGGGAATAAAGATAGACTCCTTTCAGCTTTTGATTATTCTTCAAACAAATTGATGATGTCATTTCTCAAGCCCACAGTGGCTGATCCAAAAACAATTGTAGATTATTCAAAGACAGACCTTGAAGTTGATGCCGATGCAGTCCATGAACTGGACCAAATAGAATTCCACGGGAGCAATACAGAGATGTTTTATTCTAAAATAGTCAATAAGACTATGAATTCTATCAGGCTTGAGAAAACACTGATAAACCTTCAAAATCAAATGAAATTGGATAAAGCCTCATTATATGCCAATAACTTAAGAATCAAAGCATTGGAGGACATAGTAATTGAATCAGGAGCTGACCCAGCAAAAATTAAAGGGGCAAAGGTTATAATCAAACAAAAAAATGAAGACATAGCTGCTCTCAGAAAGCAACTAAAATTGCCTCAAAGTGAAAATCCCCGGGCAAAAAAAATCCTTCAGCAGAAGACAGAAAATGATGAACTAAAACAAATTGTTCTAAAAATTACAACCCAGATAAAGGAAATGGAAAGACAAATAGAAAATTTCATGCAAGAAAATGAAAATCTGAAGAAAGCCCAACAGGTTTTCATTCCTACAGTGATCCCAATTGTAAGTACAGTTGTTCCATTTACATTGGCAGAACACTTGGCACTGCAAGGTGTATTGGCAACTGCAGTGCCAATAAATTCTAATGACATCTCTGCCTTTTCTTCATCAACCTCACAGATAAACACAGTAGAGGAAAAAGATGCAATGATAAGATCCATGAAAGATCTGTCTATAAAAATAAAGAAATACTCAGTTTAAAAGGCACCATTCAAAAACTTGGAAACATCTAAAAAATATGCCTTAATTACTTCCAAAGGACATGAACATAGGGCTGACAGATTACAGGAATAGGTGAAAATTCTTCAACAGTAGGTTAATCTTACTGAACAGGTTGCCTACATAAAGAATCATTTGTGGACAAAAATCACTAAAGGCATTCACTTACAATGGCCTTCTATCCAAATTATATATGAGCAAAAAGATCTACTACAAGCTGCCTTAGCAGAAATTGATAAAACAAATAAGGAACTTGAAAACAAACCACCTCAAGCAGTTCAGCTCATATCATTCTTGAACAATAAAAATAGAGAAGAACTAGCTGAATTAAAAATTCCAGACAGGACAGAGGCTATCCTGGAAATCAAAAAGGTCCTAACAAAAATAAACACCATGAATAATCTAGAAGAGAAGTGTGACAATATCAACATATCAATTAACAAATTCAAGACTAAGTATGACTTGCTACTTGAGGCAGGACTTCCAAAAATTCATTCATTGAATGAAAAATTAATGCCACAGAAGGAATATGACCAGAAAATCAGAGCTCATGCTAAGGAGCAAGCTAAAAAGCCTTTCCCACAAGGATCTCCTAGTGGCAAAGTACTACTTCAATATTTTGAAAATTTGTTCTTTTTGGAAAATGAAATCAAGCATATGTTCATAGTAAAGGAAAACTTTGCTAAATATACAGAGGCTGATGAAAGCTACATGAAACTAAAGAGTATAAATATCCCAACAGCTCAACAATGGCAAGAATTCACATATATGATGTGAATTTGATAGGTAAAATATGCAGGAAAATCACATGAAAGATCATATTTTACTGTTACCTTAGGGTAAAAATTCAGGGTTAAAGTGTATCATATTGTCAAATAGTATCAGTAAAAAGAATGTTACTGCTGGTTATTTTTCAATTACAGCAGTAAAACAATGAAAATCAAATGATAAAGAGTATCAGAATTGAAAGTCAAAAGAAGGAATGTTCTACAACCACCTTCCACAAGAACATGTACCTAATGCCAGCAATGCTCACAACACATCAAAAGTCTTTTTAATTAGAATAATCAGTTCTATATTTCCTTGTAAAAGAGAACAGCTTGCAAACTGTTTTGTTGTTGTACCTCTTCTTATGTTATCTTTCCTATTTTTCCTTAAAACATTATCTCAAACTCTAAGATATTTTGTAAACAATTTATATGTATAAATACTTCATTATTCGAAGCATTCGGGTGGAATAAAATTTCTCAAGACTACTATAGTCATTTTGCTAGACATATTGAAGTTGGTGTGAGTCAATTAGCGAAGCAATAGACTGGAAACGAGATTAGAGACATCATAACTAAGGATTCTCGTGGTGACAAGATAAGTCTCGTATTTTTCCTGTTTTCAGTGATTTTCTTTAAAAGTTTACATACATTCATTTAATGTGTTTCTATTCTTTAATGATCAACTAAGGAGAATTTAAACAAGATTAGTGATAATAAGCTCCTCGTTTTAAACTAGTTGGCATTTTTATGTTTTCTGCTTGATAACTGGACTATAGAATTCTTAATTGCTCTAGGTCCCAGTTTGATCCCCTCCTTCAATCCTCTTTTCTGTAAATTAAGGATTCTTAAGTTCCCTTTTGTTCAGATTTCACCCATTCCATCAACAAAGCCTATTCAAAGCCTTAGAAGGTCATCTACCCTACCCTTAGTACATTTGCATCTTTAAGTCTTATTTCCTAGCTCTGCTTGCCTAGAGAGTTGACTCCATAGCCCAATGTTCTGGTAGATCCCTCTAGTTTACCTTGAAACACTTTTTATTCCCACCACTCTTTCAAAACAAGTTCCAATTCCCATTCATAGCTAGCCTAAAAACCCTTTACCAAAACAAAGCTAAATATTTAGGAGAGATCCCTCTCCGGAGCTCAGGAAGGCTAGATCCTGAATTCCCAAAGTGGTTATTGGTTACCCCTGGTTTTCTTAACTACAAAAATCCTCATCCCACAACCTGAGAATTACTAGGGTGATAACAAGAGTGGCGATATATCACCCATTCGGTATAGGTGCTCTAGGAATCAAATTGATCAAATTCTTGACCTTACAGTGCAAGGGTACCCCTGTGGGTGAGGAGAAGATGTCCTGTATTCTTCCACGAACCTATCCACCTTCTTCTAATGCAGAACCCTTCCTGAGGGCCATGGATGTGACAAATATCTTCCCCTTACTTTGAGAGTGAAAAAGAAAGAAAAGAAAAATTCTCAATTTGGGAGATGATATTACTACATTTCTTAGCAAAGATAAAAGAGATGGTGGTAGGGGGGCTACCTCCGGTATCATGTATAACTTATTATCCAAAGAAATAATAATAGTGTGAGGCCTCGACTTATACATGACATGACGCTTCCACAAGTATGGTTGGCCTAATAATAGATCACAAACTTCAAGAGGAGCAACATTACACAATACCTCATTCGTGAAGGGCTTGATGTTGCATGGAAGATGAAAATGTTGGCTGACGTGGTGATTTCGTCCTTGAGGAAGCCATCCAATGGTGTACGGCTATGGGTGTGGTGTTGTTGGTAGACCCAACCACTTCAGGACCTATGCTGAAATGAGGTTATTTTAGCTCTCGTTGTCGATAATGAATTGAAACGGTGAACCCTTCACCCACATCTGTGAGTGAAAGAGGTGCTCCCTATTCATTCAATTTAATGTCTTAAATTGCTTACATAAATTATCAACCGAGTTTTGTAATCTGATGAAGTGCGGTGCACTATATCTTCTTAGTTAATCTTCTTCTTACTTTGTTGTATGTATTTTTATGTTGTTTTTAGGGGGGTTTTTGTGCTTTATGTCTAAATTTTAATCTCAAGAAATGAAAAATATGAAAAGAATTAATTGAATCTAGTGAAAATTATATGTATAAGATTATCTTTGAAAGAAGGAAGAAAAGGAAGTGTTCTTAAGCTCAACTAATTTGCATAAAAATGAATCAAAACTATTGACTGGTTAGAAAATAGAGTGTCTATTCTAATGACTTATAAATGAACATTAGTCCTATTCCATGGATATGAAGCTTATAACTAAAATTTGAAATTGAAATTCTACTCTAGATGAAAGTAGATTCAAAGGAAAACAACTAATGTATGGTCAATCACTCCATCATTCAATATGGACGTATGATAGAATCACCCTCTTGAAATGATGTACAAGCAACCGATTATACTTTAGTTTTGAAATTTTAAGTCTAGGAAAGTAATTAAAGAATGTAAAGGAAAAAAAACTAAGGTATGTTCAATCACTCCAACATCCAATATGGAAATATGATAGAATCACCCTCTTGAGATGATGTACAAGCAATTGATTATACTTTAGTCTTTAAATCTAGGAAAGAAATTAAAGCATGCAAAGGGAAAAACTCAATAATTTCATAGGTTAGACATTCAAGCACCCAATTATGAAGTATGAAAAGTCACCTTCTTGATCTGATATTTAGGAACACCCAACTATACAATTGAATGAGGATCTTAATCTAGAAAACCATTTAAAAGAATGTAAAAGAAAAGCTCAATGATTGCATAGGTTAGACATTCAAGCACCCAAATTTGAAGTATGACAAGTCACCTTCGTGGCCTGATCTTTAGGAACACCTAATTATACAATGACTGAAGATTTGATCTAGGAAAGTTAATAACAGAACATGAAAGAAACTAAACAAATGTGAGCTCTATTGCCTCAAACTTAATCCAATTGGAAAATAGATGAATCTACCTTCTTGAGATGTTTTAGGAAAGTAAAGATTACACAGTCATTCTATCAATGATGCTATGAAAAAATTCATGACTTAATTCTATGATATTGATTTAAAAGCTGCAACACAATATTAATCTACTCAGGAAATTGACAAAACAGAGTAAAGAATTAAACTAAAAAAATTAACGAAAAACCTCCTCCTATGCAGGGGGCCTCTGCAACAAATTCGGTCAAGATCCTAGCTGACTATATACACATTAAGCAGATAATGGAACCCTGAACATGATCCTTGTATTATGAAAAGAACAGAGTTTAAATAAATACACATCATTTTAGCAATTACAACTACCGTTCGGTTTCTGCATAACCAGTATTTAAATAAATAAAAAAACATAACTGTGATGAGTTAATTACGCGTAAAGGTGGCTATCTTAACTGAAACATAGAATTATATTTTGATTGGTGAAGTCTTGATTTGCTGCATCAGAGCAAATCAAGAGTTCGTCGCCCTTGGCTTACGTCCTTTTACTAGACTTTGACCACGATCTCAGGCATCCTTTTCTGTCGATTTCGATCAAGTAGATAGGAAAAAATCCATGTGTGCATCATTCTGGAGATGCCCATATGGATCGTTTCTCTATTTTCTCCTTGGAACCTGTCAAACCATGAAAATAATAGTGGAACCAATTATTAGCTACAAAATAGGCTACGTTCTGTAGCCAAATTAGAAAAATCCATTAAAATAACAAGAACATCAAAGTATAACATAGAAATCTTTTAAATGTGTCTAAGATAAAAAATGACATTTATCATTGATTGGAGTGTATGGACTTATGAGAAAGTAAGGAAAAAGTGATGAGAAGGATGTCAGATAAAGGAAAATTATGAGGTTCAACATACCCCCACTAAGAATTCATTGCATGTCCTCATGCAATTTACCAAAAATGTGAACTTCCCTCTCCTATTGCATTTGTTCAGACACTTTTGCTAATACATCTAGTTTTCTCCTTTTTCTTTTCTTTGAAGTGACTGCCATCCTAGGCTTCCTCATAAGAAGTTTGTATTTGAAATGATGAATTTCTTGTTTAGTGATTTTTTCTTCCCTTTTAACTTCCTATTCTTTTTGTACCATAGTCCTAAGTGCAGGATGGTATTATCACTAATCACTTTCTCCAATTTGTTATGCTGCTTCAAAACTTCATTCTCCTGTTTAATATGCCCATTCAATATCTCTAGTTCATAGATTTCTTTTTTAAGAGTATGAACTAGAAGTTCTTGTGGATTGATAGGAGGTTCTGGATTCATTGTTGCCTTTCTCTTCTCCAATGACTCTATGTAATCATATATCTCTTGTTGTATTGGGTCTATGCCTGGAGATATTTTGTTGGGACTACCTTCAAAATTATGTACAGGAGAATTTTCAGGGCTATGTAGAGGAGAAATACTGATAGGAGGTGGTATTGGAGGTTCTTCTTATAAATTTACAAACTTTGTTTCTTGTGGTAGTGTTTTATTCATCAAACCTCGGAGTCTAGAGCTCCTTCTTAGATGTGGAGGACTTACGTTTTCTCCAATTGTAACCTTGCTCCTCTTTTCTGTTTTACCTCCTATCTTAACTTTACCTTGCTTCTTGTTCTTTGTCATCTCTGTAGAGATTAGCTCTTCATTATTTTTCTGAAATGGAGATGCAGGTTTGTCTTCTATTTTTGTTTCAATATTATTTCTTCTACTCTTTCTGGTCTTGTCTTATTTAGGTTTCTCTGGTTCATCTTGGAAATGGTTTCTGTTAAGAAAGTTCTCCCAAGAATATCCTATAGTTTTCAAATGAAATTCAAGAAGTATTTTTACCAACCCATGATGGTGCATTGTATTATCTATAAACTGGATTATCTTATGCACATTTCTAGACATTCTTTTTAAGCTATTTAGTAGAAACAAGGGAATATTTATTTCACCATTCTCTAAGAAATTCATCAACAATCGAATATGATATACATACATGCAGCCAAATCTGCCTTCACAGGTGATAAATTTCTGTAGAATTAAAAGCATGTTCCTCCATTTGTTCTTGAGTGCTGAGCTAAGAATACCCTTTCTGAAAACAGAAGTATCCATACCTAGATTTTTGAGGATAAACTTCCATGATTCATTATGAAATCATTTGTTTTTGAACCACCTTTTTCCAACCCTAGGGAGTTATGTGGCTTCAGCTATGGATGCCTCAGCTATTGAGAACTTGATGTCTCCTATCTCAACTTCTGTCCCCTTAAAATACCTTGCAAAATACTTAGTGATATCTTTGTGGAAGCCATCAAATTTTTCTATAAACTTGAGCCATTTATCCTTCTGCAGCATTTCTCTGATCTGAGGATATCGCTCCTGATATTTATTTCCCACCGGTTCTAACCTGACTATCAAACCCAAGTCTTCTATTATGAAGAGTCTAGCCTTCATAATTATCCTTCCCTGTTATGAAATGAATTGGATTATGGCTCTAATGAAGGACATCGAGGGTTTTTAGGAATGAGTGAGATGGATTTGGGTTTTGAAGAAACATAGATGGATATGTCACGTCAACAGGTCATAATCGTTAATCATAAACAAGGGAGTCTATTGTGGACCATTATGAAACATAATGCAGATGATGTGTTCGATCTATGATATGATAGAAGTCCCAATCAAATCAAATTATGACATGTCAAGGTAACATATGATTGTCTATATTATACATGCTAATGTTTTTACCTTTCTATTAAAATAATTTTTTGCAACTTTACCTTTAGAACTAACCTTTTGTTGTCGTTTCTTTGGTGTTGGTTCTTCAGGTACCTTTTATCATGGTGGTCTTCAAATGTAATCCTTCAATTTCATGTATTCGTCATTTTTTTAGTAGGTTGTACAAATGTGTCAGAGCTGCAAAATGGAATGTACTTGTAGAAATGGAATGTGGATGAAGAATGTGGAATCAACTGCAGAATGGAATGTAACTATAGAATTGAATCTGGATGAAAAATGTGGAATCATCTGCAGAATGTAATGTGACTATAGAATGGGATATGGTTGCAGAATGTGGAATCGGCTACAAAATGGAATATTAGCTGCAAAATGGAATATGGTTGTGGAATGGAATGTAGTTGCAAAATGGAATGTAAATGCAGTATTGAATGTAGTTATGTACTACTTCTTATTGTAGAAAAGAAAGGGAAAATATAGGATGTCAGAATTTGTGATTTTCATCCTGTATTTTATGTATAAGGATTCCAATCATTGATTGGTTTTCATACTTATACAATATATATATATATGAAAAATAAAATCTAAGTTAGGGAAGAAGAAAGATTCTTCTTTACTAACTTCATAGCAGTATTATCTTGGAAAATCTTGATAAGCTCTTCTCTTGAAATTGACTTATGATATACTTTCAATCGATGTCCATTCACAAGAAGAGGTACCTTTTCTTCATCAATTGTCCTTATCCTAACTACTCCATTTTCAAACACTTTTTCAATCTCATAAGGCCCAATCCAATGAGTCTGAAACTTTCCTTGAAAGTCTTTTAACTTTAGATCGAACAAAAGTGCCTAATCCCCTGATTGAAACTTCTTCTCCTTGATATATTTATCATTCAATTTGGACCTTTGCTGCTGGATTATACTGTTTCTTTGAATTACATCTTTCCTGATTTCATAAAGCTCATTAAGTTGCTCCAATCTATGCTTCTAGGCTTCTGATAAATCAAGTTCCAATTAGACTGCCATCTTGAAGTTTTGAATCTGAAATTCTATAGGAAACAGGACTTGCTTTCCATAAAAAAGTTCATAGGGAGTATGTCCTGTTGTCTTCCTCCATGTAGTTTTGTAGGCCCATAAGGCTTTAGGAAGCCTTTCTGCCCAATCTCTTCTGTGTAGATGTACAGTCTTAGTGAGAATTCCTTCAACCACTTTATTGGTAGACTCTACTTGACCATTTTATTTTGGATGATAAGGAGTGGATTTTTTGTGCTTGATCTTGTAGTTTTCCACAAGCTTTTCCACCAACTTGGATGTAAAATGGGATCCCTAATCTATCACAATTTTTCTTGGAACACCAAAACGAGTGAAGATATCCTCAAAAATAAATTTAAGTACAAAATGTTCATTGGCTAAAGGAAGTGATTTAGCTTGTACCTACTTAGTGACATAATCAGTACATACCAGAATATATTTCTTTTGATTCGATGGTGGATTGATTGATCCAACAAAATCCAAAGCCCATTTTTCAAATGGTTCGATTGGTACCTGAGGTTGTTATGGCATTTCATCTGAGGGAATAGGTTTCCCCATTCTTTGACATATGTCGCACATTTTGACATAATATTTAGTATATTTAAAGATGGATTTCCAATAATATCCTAAATGAAGGATTTTATAGGTTATCCTCTTATCAGCAAAGTGTCCACCACAGGGTTCATCATGACATGCTTTAAGAATCCTAGGCATTTCATCTTCTCCAACACACCTTCTGATAATGAGATCTGGACCTGTTTTATACAATTCATCATTAATCCATGAGTAATTTTCATTTATTTAAATAATTCTTCTTTTCTCTCTAGGAAAAAAATGTGAAGGCAACTTTCCTGTGACTAAGTAATTAGCAATATCTGCAAACCAAGGAATTTTAGTAGTTATTGCAAAAATATATTCATCAGGAAAATTATCCTCAACTAGAGTATCATATTTGAAATTTTGAATTCTAGACAAGAAATCAACAACTATGTTTTGTTTTCCATGTCGGTCTAAAATGGTGATATTAAATTCTTGCAGGAGTAATAACCATCTCGTGACTCTGCCATTAGTAACAGATTTATTCATCAAGTATCTAATTCAAAGTGATCCTGTATGAACAAAGGTTTCATAGCCGGTAATATAATGTCTAAATTTTTTGATAGCATGAACAACAGCTAAGAATTATTTTATAGTTACAGTGTAATTTAACTCAGTGGAAGTCAAATTCTTGCTTGTGTAATAGATGGCATAGGGTGTAATGTCCCATTTTCAGGAATTTCTGCAATCTTGTCCTCAAGGACGCTGTATAAGGAAGGTACTGTGAAAATAAGTAGAAAGGGGGCTGAGATCCCCTTTTTGATTCATAAAAAAATTCTCTTCCAGAAGATGAGCTCAAAGAAATAAGCCTAGAAGGCTTATACAAATCTCCCCAAAGTGGATCTCTCAGAAAATGCTCAAATAGAGAGCTTACAACAATACATGAACATAATCATCAAACTCTGCCAAACTAAATACAACAAAAGATGAAATATATTACAGCCATAATTTACATTAATATATCAACAACAATATGCAGAAATATAATGAAGAACAAACCCCTCATTCAATGAGAATCCTCCTCTAATGAGTAAGAAATGAGATACAAGAGATGCAACAATTGCATAAAATGTCGGAGAGAAGTGACAACGTTGTCTCTAGGAGTGTAGCTACTGCTATAGCTGTACATACATGAAATATGATTGAAATATACAATAAATTCCCAAGGAAAGAAGAATGGGCTCCAATACAAGATTTCTAGCAAATCTAGGAGAGATTGTTAGAAATGCCGGAAAATGTACAATGTGAAAATCTGACTTGTCACTGCAATTGAATCAAAATATAAAATGAGGCTATGGTAGATCTGAAATAGTGATGCATTCCTCTGATAATTCTCTTCAGCAGAAGGCTGATCGCTCTACTCAAGAACAATCCTCCTGATGAACCCAAATGGCTCTCCCAACAACTGCCTCTGAGAATAACGCAGTTTTTGTCCAATACTGTGCTATGAGAGATGGTGAGTGATTGGCCTGATGAAAAATATCTAAAATGAAGCCCCGAAGTCACCTTAGCTACTCCTCCAAATAATATGAAAGATCTCCCCTGAAGAATAAGCCAAAGGATGGCTCTATAAGTTCCTCTGTTGCTGCACCTAGCAACACAATGTTAATCTGCTGCATAAATAACGTTGTAGCTATAGAGAGAAGCTTGGCCAAATGCCAGAATGAGGAAATGAAGCTCAAACCCTCTCCTTCCTTGAGGAAGAGGTAGGAATTCCCGACCGGGAACACCCTTGGGTGAAGAACACCACAAACCCTTCTAAACAACCCGAGGATGCAAGCCTTGCAGGCCAAACGAAAATGATAAGCTAATGCATAATGAAAATGGGCTCCCATATCCTCCTTATAAATAAAAGGAACCTCTCTCACCATGGGTCCCATTCACACTTGCTTCTAGCTCAAGCAAGTGAAGCCTCCACTAAAACTGTGTTGTCCAAGTAGGTGCAATGTATCTAGACAATTTTAGTTGACTTGGTCAAAATGGCTAGATCATTCTTGATCTAATCCTGTTCACACCATGTGGTGCTCAATCTAGCTGCTTTATTATCCCTCCTTTCACACAAGGAGTGTTATTTCTCCATCAAAATGGGTTAAGGTGTCTCCTTACCCATTTTATTTAACAAAATAATAATATGCTAACTATGATGTTCTATTTTAGCTTGAGGCTAAAATTGGGAACATTACAGTCCTCCCCTCCCACATGTTGCTTGTCCTCAAGCAACTGCTAGAGAGAACAAAATTTCTCCCCCTCTTCTTGTGGCCTCCTCATAAATAGACCCCACCATAACTCATCAAGGTATGTAATAATTCTGTCCTCCATGTATCCCTCCAAGTATGTAGAACCAAAGAATACATCATGAGATAATAGAAGGTGCAAGTGGAAATCTCCTTGTGGTTCAATGGCCTCCTCAAGGTAGGAGTGATGAAAAACATGGGAAGTCTTATTCCCAATGAGTGACTCCTTCACCCATGCAATCATCCATATGAAATGAGACATCCTAAGTAGCTCAAAAAAGTAGTCCTCAACCCCGGATCTATGCAATATGTTGGGGCTAAATGGAGAGTTTAGATTTTTCCATCCAAGTAGTTTCTCCCTCCATTGATGATAAGTGTGAGAGGGTTGCTGATATTGGCCTGAAATTTCATGGCCTCCACAATTGGCCCAAGCCTCCCCACAAAATAAATCAACCATGAAGTGCCTCCTCCAATAACACATTCTCTCCCAATAGCTCCTCCTATGTGAAGAGAAAAGTAGTGACATGGCAATCATGGTATGCCCATGGTTTCTCCTAAAACATAAAGCATGTATAATGGGGAGAATCATACTCCCAATGGGTTGTCCCCATACCTCCAACACTCTCCAAGTAGTGCTCCCTCTGAATGTACAACCATCAGCAACACAAGGTAGCAATATAGAATGAAAACAACTTGTCATAAGACAACTAGAGAGTGGGTCACTGCTATACTCATGGGACCAGTGCAGTGAACCTCCTACCTGCATCAAAACTAAAAACATCAAGTGCTTCTCCAACCACTTGTTTTCTGCCAAAAGCATCTCATAAGATGGAAATATGAAAATACAAATTGGTGCCAATGGTGCACACCAAGAGATATGTGGCTTCCCCCACAAACCATCATAAAAATAGCCACTCCCATTGCTGCAATGGGCCATAAGTACATCATAATAAGGAGCATAAGGAGATGTGATCATCCTTAGCTCATCAAGTTTCTCATATAATGTAAATAGAGGTAAACCAAAATGAGAACATATACCTTCTTTACCATGTACTCTAGTCCTTGAGCTTAAATGGCTCATTTGAATGCTCTCCCTCACCTCAAATGTGTAGGGAAATGGTTGTGCCAACCTCTAAAAAATCATCTGGGCTATGCATCTATCCATAGGCTGATATAAATCATGTTGAATGCCCTCCCGAATGAACTCTTCTAGCAAAGCAAAGTATGCATCATAGTGCATAGCTAGAAATTCCACATGTGCTACATGCAATAATTTCTCCTTGAGACTAGAAAATCTATCCAAGAAGACCTTGCCATCAATATAGATGACCATCACATCAATAATGTACCGATCATCTCTGTCTGGATCATCAAGAGTTATGCATGCATCTGGATCCTGGGATTACTCTGCCAAGAGATGAGTCCTTCATCCTGGATCTATCCCCCTCATAGGCAGCGCTGGTGATCTGCAATGTGATGCTCCCCTCATGTTGTTTCCTGCTACTTTGACATCCCCATGCCAAATTCATCCTCCGAAATGCTGCCATTCCCATCATGCGGTTGCTCATGCTCAAATAGTAATTGGGATCCTGAAAAGCTAGTCTCCCTTAAGAAACTGTCATCCAAAATGAATCTCCCACTCCTGGGAAATGTAAGCATGAGTAGCCTCCATATACTCCCATGTGTGAAAGAGTTATTCCCCAAAGGAAGTATCCTCCTCCTCATCAAATATGTGGATCAGTCATCCTGCATCATGAAGATGCAATCCTCCATCCCCGCAGCAAACTCTGTCAGCGCAGTACAACTGATGAGAGTGGGTGATGCTGAAAATGAGAGAGTGTCTCTCTCCTCCCTGGGTCTATCCCAAACTCTCTGCACTGTGCTGGACTCCTCCAAATTCTCCGCCTCTCCAGAATCCAAGAGTGGTGAACTGTATGACAAGATGCCCCTCATCAATGCTAGATCAGGTGGCCTTCCAGGTGGAATGCCCCCATATGGTGAGACATCAAGATCAAAAGTGGACTGTATATATAAGAGGACTAACTTGTCCCTTTCTTCACTGTGATGTACAACCTCCTTATTTTGTGCAAAGACTCTCCAAAATAGATAAGGGTGTATCAACCCTTGCTGCTGATCCTCCTCTTTCTCCTCCATCTCACAATCCCCACAAGTTGTTGCAAATAACTCCGGAATTGTGCCATGGTTCCCACATGATAAAATACTTGGAATCACTTGCATAGAAACAAGGAATCCTCCCATATAAGCAATGGCTCCTCTATCATCTCCATGTGGTGCTGGATTTTCCTCCAATATGACAGCGTTGTGGATTCTGTCATGCACATTCTCTTCATCAATATGTGAGTATGTCTCCCCTTCAATGAGAGACCATGGATTTTGGTATTCTTCTGAAAGAGGGATCTCCATGTTATCACAAATAGAAGAGTGCCCTTCATATAATAGGGATCTTTTCTTTAGCAAGTCATCATACACATTTTCATCCATTTCAGAAATATGGAATGGAGCTTGTTTCATGGTTCTCTCCAATGCATGCAAAGTGTTTGATGTTTTGTTACAAAGAGATTCATAGTGATTTTCATCAAATTATCTCACCAACCCTTTAGTGAATCCATCATGTGATTCTACATTCGCATGATAGCATGAAATATAATTTCCAAACCATAAATCATGAGCCATACCTTTGAGTTGCAACACTGCTCCTCCAATGGCCTCATCTCCTTTCTCCATCCTTCCGGTAGTGCAAGTGGACAATGAACTGTGTTGTGGATCTGCATGTGTGGCTAAATGCTCACACCCATCATGATAATAGCTAGGGCTTGTTCCATCCACAAACCCTATCAGAAAATCTTTCCAATTTTCCCTTTCTTACTCTTCAAGGTCTTCAATGATACCCTCCAGGGTCTAGAAAAGAAGGAGGGAAACCTCCTCTTCCGTCATTCCTCTTTCTTTGTTTTCTCTATACATCTCCTCTTCCAAATTAGGAGCTTCTCCTTATAATTTAATTTTATCTTGGGCTGCACAACTGTAAAGTTCCCCTCCTAGGAATATCAAAATTCTATTCCAGAGATTGACTACAGGGGCATTTACTGGATATGTCACCTTTGAACAAAGGATGAGATCTAGAGGCTACCTGGCCAATTGCAGACTCTGTCTATAGAATTTTAAATCTTCTTCCTTCAGGGATTCAACACTTTGGCTTGAAGCCACAAGCTGAGCCAAATATCATGCTTTGATACCACTGTAATGTCTCATTTTCAGGAATTTCTGCAATCTTGTCCTCAAGGACGCTGTATAAGGAAGGCAGTGTGAAAATAAGAAAAAAGGGGGCTGATATCCCCTTTTTAATTCATAAAACACTTCTCTTCTATAAGACAAGATCAAATAAATAAGCCTAGAAGGCTTATACAGATCTCCCCAAAGTGGATCTCTCAGAAAATGCTCAAATAGAGAGCTTACAGCAATACATGAACATAATCATCAAAATCTGCCAAAATGAATACAAAACAAGATGAAATATATTACAGCCATAATGTACATTAATATATCAGCAACAATATGTAGAAATATAATGAGGAACAAACCCCTCATTCAATGAGAATCCTCCTCCAATGAGTAAGCAATGAGATACAAGAGATGCAGCAACTGCATAAAATGCCAGAGAGCAGTGACAGCGCTGTCTCTAGGAGTGTAGCTGCTGCTATAGATTAACATACATGAAATTTGACTGAAATATACAATAAATTCCCAAGGAAAGAAGAATGGGCTTCAATACAAGATTTCTAGCCAATCTAGGAGAGATTTCTAGAAATGCCAGAAAATGTACAATGTGACAATCTGACTTGTCACTGCAGCTAAATAAAAATATAAAATGAGGCTATGGAAGATCTGAAATATTTATTCCCTCCTCTGATAATTCTCTTCATCAGAAGGTTGATCCCTCTACTCAAGAACAATCCTCTTGATGAGCCCAAATGGCTCTCCCAGCAACTGCCTCTGAGAATAACACAGTTTCTGTCTAAGACTGCACTATGAGAGATGGTGAGTGATTGGCCTGATGCAAAATATCTAAAATGAAGCCTCGGATTCACCTCAGCTACTCCTCCAAAGAATATGAAAGATCTCCCCTGAAGAATAAGCCAAAGTATGGCTCTATGAGTTCCTCTGTTGCTGCACCCAACAACACAATGTTAATCTGCTGCAGAAATAACACTGTAGCTGTAGAGAGAAGCTTGGCCAAATGCCAGAATGAGGAAATTAAGCTCAAACCCTCTCCTTCCTTGAGGAAGAGGTAGGGATTCCTAACCGGGAACACCCATGGGTGAATAACACCACAAACCCTGCTAAACAGCCTGGGGATGCAAGTCTTGTAGACCCAACGAAAATGATAAGCTAATGCATAATGAAAATGGGCTCCCATATCCTCCTTATAAAGCAAAGGAACCTCTTTCACCATGGGTCCCATTCACACTTGCTTCTAGCTCAAGCAAGTGAAGCCTCCACTAAAACTGTGATGTCCAAGTAGGTACAATGTATCTAGACAGTTTTAGTTGACTTGGTCAAAATGACTAGATCATTCTTGATCTAATCCTATTCACACGATGTGGTGCTCAATCCAGCTGCTTTATTATCCCTCCTTTCACAAAAGGAGTGTTATTTCTCCATCAAAAGGGGTTAAGGTGTCTCCTTACCCATTTTATTTAACAAAATAAAAATATTCTAACTATAATGTTCCATTTTAGCTTGAGGCTAAAATTGGGAACATTACATAGGGAATCAAATATTTTTGTCCTAATACAGCTCCCAGAGTTGTATCTAAAGCATCTATTGAAATATGAAAGGGTAACTTCCAATTTGGAACTCTTGATATGGGTGCTTCAGAAAATTTTGTTTTTAAAGTTTCAAATGCCAATTTGAAATTAGGATTCCAACTGAATTCACAATATTTGGTAAGTAACTTGAAGAGTGAGGATTCTATTTTAGTGAATTTTTCTATAAATCTCCTATAATATCCTGTGAATCGTATAAAACTTCTAACATCATTTTGACAACTTGGAATTGATAACTTGGAGATGACTTCAACTTTAGATGTGTCAACTTTAATTCCATCTCCTAAAATATGATGTCCTAAAACAATCCCTTTTGTAAACATCATAAAGCATTTTTCATGACTTAATGAAAGATTTCCCTCTTTACATATTTTAAGAACCTTTTCCAAATTCTCTAAATCTTCTTCAAATGAATTCCCATAAACTGTAAAATCGTCCATATATACTTCTACACAATCATGTATTAGATCAGAAAAATTCCTAGTACTACCCTTTGGAATGTTGCAGGTACATTGCACAATCCAAAAGGAAGTACTCGGTAGGCATAAGTTCCCCATGGAAAAGTGAATGTGGTTTTGTCTTAGTCTTTAGGTTCTACCTGAATTTGATTGTAACCACTAAAACCATCCAAGAATGAGAAATACTTCTTACCTGCTAATGTATCCAATACTTGATCTATAAAAGGTAAAGGAAAATGATCTTTTAAGCTGGCTTTATTCAACTCTTGATATTCAATGCATACCCTCCACTTACCATTATTTTTGGGTACAATCACTAAAGGGGAAACCCACTGACGGTCTGAAATTGGGTAAATGAAGTTCACATGCAACAATTTTTGCAATTCTTCTTTCACAATTTCCCTAAGATTTGGATTCATCCTTCTTTGAGGTTTTCTGATAGGTTTACAATTTTCCTCAATGTAGATGTGATGTATACAAGTATTAGGACTAACTCCTTTCATGTCATTGTATTCCCATGCATATGCAGAATAATGTTGTTGTAATGTTTTGATTAAATTTTCCTGTTGTAATATTTCCAAGTTTTTGTTTATGTTCAAATATTTTCCTAGAAAGATTTCAACTTTTTAACTATAGATTTACCAAATTATTCCATAGAGTATAGAGACATCTACCTGGATGAAAAATATTCAATATTACATTGTTCTTGAAATTGATCATGTTCATATTTTGAAGATGTTTCAAAGTTTTCTATTGAATTTAAGATTTGACTGTCTTCAATAATGCTTGAAATAGTAAAGAGAGGTTGTATATAATTTTCATCATCAGTCCGTTATTCATCTTATAAATCTTTGATTATTTTTACTAGAGGATATAGATTACATATCTTTGTTGAGTTACCATCATAGATGTACATATCACTAGATCTACATCTAATGAAAGCATCATCTGTGGCCAACCAAGGTCTTCCTAATATTAGTGGATGTCCTCCTAGTTTGTTCTTAGGAGTTAAGAACATAAAATCGACAAGATACTCCCAAGAGTCTAAGGATACTAAAATATCTTCTAATACACCATCTGGATTCATTATAGATATGTCTTCTAATTCCAGTAATATAGGTGTATACAGAAGGTTAGGAAGTTTGAGCTGCTCCATGGTTTGTTTGCTCATGATGTTTGTAGCTGCTCCTAAATCAATCAATGTATTTGGAATTTCAACACCATTGATATGTATTTTTACCAATGGACTTCCTGGATCTAAATAATTTTGTATGGAAATTTTTCCCATCATTGTGTCTGTAATTTTTCCTACCAGTGGAATTCTTTTTATTTCTTTTGTTTTTCTTCATGGTTTCTTCATGCTCAACTCTTTTATTGTTTTGGCTAGAATTTTCATTTCTTTAATGGCCTATAACAAAGGAATTTTGATAAAGACAATTTTCAATTCATATAGAAAATCATAATTGGGAAACATAATATGCTTTTCTACCCCTCTATAAACTTGTAATCTTTCAGGAAAAGGAGGCTTAGAAGTAAGTATTGATGGTTGCTCGATGATAGGATTTGAGTTTATTTGTTCTTTTTGTTTTTCATTTTCATAATTATGGTTTTTAAGAGATGTTCCTTCATCAAAAATTTTATTTGGCTATAGAGAATCTTCCTCAAAATTATCTTGTTCTTGAATAACTACAGAAGGATTTTTCTTTTCTATTATCCTACCAGATCTAAGTTGGACATCATTAAGATCTAGTGGAGTAACCATGTAGGTTGAAAATTGTTGTCCTTCTATCATATAAGTATTTTGAGGATTTTTATTATTGGGGTTTGTTAATGGTTGGGAAGGTAGTTGATTTGGTATTTGTGGGAATTATAATGAAAGTTGTGGATTTTGGTTTTGGAGTTGGGGTTGTTGATTTTGTTGAATATTTTCTTGGGGAGGATAGTTTGGATATGATGGAGGATATTAGTAGTATTGAGAGTATCTACCATATGTTTTTTTCATTCCTTGTGCTCAAGATTGAGGTTGAGGCCAAGTTTTTTGCAAATAATTCCAATTATTTGGTGGGCGCTGAGTATACATTTAATTGTTAAAGCCTTGATTTTGTGGCCCCTTCCATGGTATTTTAGAGACAAAGCAAAGAGATTATGTTGGATTTGAAGCTGTTTCTTCTTGAAAAACAACCTTAAGACCTGGAATTGAAGGGAAACTCTTAGTTTCATGATTTTCTGAACAACTCACACATGTCTATGACTTTTGCATCAAGAGGAAATTCTCTTAAAGAATTCTTCTTTCTACATTTAGGACAGAAAATAGCTAAAGCATCAGTCTCAACTTTCTTCTTGTTTTGGAATTTAAGGGTGCTTATCTGTTCACTAAGACTCCCTAAGATATCTGTTTTAAATTCATCAAGTATATTTCCAATTTCTTCTCTACTTATTGTTCCAGTTTCAGATTTGTTCACACTAGCAGTAGAAGGATCTCTTGGAATTTTCCCAATTTTTGCTTTTCCCCTTGAGAGATGAATACATAATTCAGCAATGTCAGGTGATGGGAGTTGAGAGATATCTCCCTTCCCCATCATGTTGAGGATATCTATCCACTCATCTCTAATGGCTTTTAATAAAAGAGCTTTTAAATTATCTTGATCTGAATTATCCATTTTAGCTCTTTTTATGTTATAATTGAATCTTTCAATTAAATACTCTAAATTCTCATCCCCTGTTTGAATAATTTTGAATACTTCATCCTTATGATTAATGGGTATGCAATAATCCAAATATATTTCTAAAAATGCTTTCTTCATGTCATTCCATGTCCTAATAGACTGTGTGACTAAACCCATGAACCATTTTAAAGCTGCTCCTTTCAATGTTGAAGGAAACAACTTAAGTTGTTGAGAGTCTTATAAATAACCATAAGTTCTACACAAAACTTCAAATTAAAAAAAAAAGGTTTTAGGGTCTTCACCTTTTAATCCATGGAAATTTGGAAGGACAAAAGGTGAGATATTTTTCATGGTGGCATTTGTATCTACATCAATTATAGGGAATCCAAAAGAACTATCAATTTCCCTATTTCTTCTATTTTCTTCACCTATTATACCTCCTCCTACATTCCCTCTACCTCGTCCTCCACCTCTTCCTCCAAAAAGTAGATTTTCTCCATTTAGAACTTCTCCTTCTCCTTCCCCTCCTTCTCCCCTTCATGTCATTATAGATTCTTCATAGCTAATATAAGGTTAATTGCTCTTCCTCTGGTTCTTCTATTAATGGAATGTTGAAGAAATGTTCTTCTTCTTCTTCTCCACTAGGAATTTCTAACTCTTCCGTTAAAATATGTTCCCCTGTAGAGGTGAAAAAGGTTACTCCTTCTGTTGGAGATCTAAGATCTTCTTCCTCTAAGACTGCCTCAATGGATGAAATAGGAGATCTTCCTAATTAGATTTCTGACCTTAAGACTTCAGGAAGTATATGTCTAGTGAAGTAGTGAATATGAGTTTCAAATGGTGGTGTATCACTACGTGGTATAGGTGGAGTGAGTGGTGTTGTAGGAATTAAATTTTTTCCTCTAGATATGAATCTACCCCTAGAATCTCTTTCCCTACGCATATCATTTTTTTAGATGTAAGAAATGAGGCTACCTAATTACACTTCACCAGTAACAGCGCCAAAATGTCCAGTCAAATTAATGTATTAAAGTGCTTACATAAATGATCAACCAAGGTTTGTAATATGATGAAGTGTGGTGCATTATATGTGCTTAGTTAACCTTCTTCTTACTTTGTTGTATGCATTTTTATGTTCTTTTGCGGGGGTTTTGTGCTTTATGTCTAAATGTTGATCTCAAGAAATGAAAACTATGAAAATAATTAATTGAATCTAGTGAAAATTAGATGTATAAGACTATCTTTGAAATAAGGAAGAAAAGGAAGTGTTCTTAAGTTCAAATAATTTTCATAAAAATGAATCAAAACTATTGACTGGTTATAATCTAATCGAAAAAATAGGGTGTCTATTCTAATGACTTATAATTTAACATTAGTCCTATTCCATGGATATGAATCTTATAACTGAAATTTGAAATTTCAATGCTACTCTAGATGAAAGAAGACTCAAAGGAAAACAACTAATGTATGTTCAATCACTCCAGATTTCAATATAGAAGTATGATAGAATCACCCTCATGAAATGATGTACAAGAAACTGATTATACTTTAGTTTTCAAAATTTAAGTCTAGGAAAGCAATTAAAGTATGTAAAGGAAAACAACTAAGGTATGTTTAATCACTCCAACATCCAATATGGAAGTATGATAGAATCACCCTCTTGAGATGATGTACAAGCAACCGATTATACTTTAGTCTTTAGATCTAGGAAAGCGATTAAAGCATGCAAAGGAAAAACTCAATAATTGAATAGCTTAGACATTCGAGCACCCAATTGTGACAAGTCACCTTCTTGACCTAATCTTTAGGAACACCCAATTATACAATTGACTGAGGATCTTAATCTAGAAAACAATGTAAAAGCATGTAAAATCAAAGCTTAATGATTGCATAGGTTAGAAATTCGAGCACCCAATTGTGAAGTGTGACAAGTCACCTTTTTGGCTTGATCTTTAAGAACACCTAATTATACAATGGCTGAAGATTTGATCTAGGAAAGTAAATAATAGAACATGAAAGGAAACTAAACAATTGTGAGCTCTATTGCCTCAAACTTAATTCAATTTGAAAATAGACGAATCTACCTGCTTGAGATGTTTTTGGAAAGAAAATATTACACAGTCATTCTATCATTGATGCTAAGAAAATATTCATGACTTAATTCTATGATACTGATTTAAAAGCTGCAACACAATATTAATCTACTCAGGAAATTGACAAAACAGAGTAAATAATTAAACTAAAACAATTAATGAAAAACCTCCTCCTATGCAAGGGCCCTCTACAACAGATTCGATCGAGATCCTAGCTGACTATATATGCATTAAGTAGATACTAGAACTATGAACATGATCCTTGTATTATGAAAATAATAGAGTTTAAAGAAATACACAACGTTTTAGCAATTACAACTCCCGTTCAGTTTCTGCATAATCATATTTAAATAAAACAAAACATAACTGTGATGAGCTAATTACGCCTACAAGTGGCTATCTTAACCGAAAAATATAATTAGATTTTGACTGGTTAACTCTTTATTTTCTATGTTAGAGAAAATCAAGATTTCTTCGCTCTCGACTTACGTCCTTTGACTGGACTTTGACCACAATCTCAGGCCTTTTTTGTCTATTTCGATCAAGTAGACAGGACAAAATCCATGTGCGAATCATTCGGGAGATGCCCATATGGATAATTTCTCTATTTTCTCCTTGGAACTAGTCAAACCATGAAATTAGTTGCAAAACCAACGATTAGCTACAGAATAGGCTGCATTTTGTAGCCAAATTAAAAAAAATCCATTCAAATAACAAAAACATCATAGTATAACATAGAAATCATTTAAATGCATTCCCTCGAATAAAAAATGACCTTTATCATTGGTTGGAGTGCATGGAATTATGTTAAAGTAAGGAAAATCTAATGAGAAGGATGTCAGAGAAAGGACAATTCTGAGGTTCAACACTTCCCCTCCTTTAGATCTTTCATTTCCTCCTTTTGGAGCTTGGTGGTGGCTATCGTTGCAATGGGTTATGTATCAATGAACTTCTTACCCTTGTTGGGTTCTGGCTCAAAATGAAAGTATAATCTGTCTCAGATTCTTTCAACTCAGCCATCAACGTATGCTTTGTGCGACATTCATTCGTGTTGTGAGTGGGATTTTTATGGAACTCACGCCACTTGTTGGTGTCCTTATTTTCCTTCCCATCAACCTTGTATTGTAGGTTATATGAGTTTCCCTAGGAGGTCGCGTTCAAGATTTATCCTTTTATCTATGGCTTTGGGGTGCCTTTTCTCTATTTCGGTTTGCAAATCCAAAGTCTCGCTTCTTCTGCTTGATTTTTTGCTCAATATTGGTAGCATATTGGTATGTTGCACCAAGCGAGGAGATGTCCAGGAAATCCATATCCCCTTGAATTTATTTGTGTAAACAATCGTTGTGGTTGAGCACCAAATTTTTCTTAGAATATTTCATGCCTAGATTTGTGTACAGGGTATGGAAAAGATTCATCAGCTCATGCACATCTTGACCCCTCTACTATCGCAGTGTAGTCCATTATATGTACTTGTCATCATAGCTCCCGACAAGGTAGTATTGTTCCTTGATGGAATCTTGGAAAGAATTCTAAGTGGGAGTGACCTAGAATAGTGAGGGTTTTGTCTCGTCCTTCCGCTCACAGTAAATTTCCCACTAGTCCTTGACGTAGGGGATAACTTTCAGGAGTGAAAATGTAATATTTTCCCTATCGGAAAAATCATGAACCAAAAAATATACTTCCAACATACTTAACCATTTATCTATGGCATATGCATATATCTAGCCTTCAAATGTTGTAATTTCAAATTTGACTTGCACAATAAAGGGAGTGGCACTTCCAGAGTGGCATTCGTATGAAGATGAGTTGCCTATGGGCATCTGCGAAGGATCTTAGCAAAGTTGTCTATCATCATGTTCCTTTTTCACTCAAGGTATTCTTTGAGCAATATTATGAAAGGATCTCATGCTCCCTCATATTTTTTTTCTTCTGCCATGGGAGGTTGCCAAGGTTTCTGAGGTTGGTATTGCAAATGTTCAACTAGTTTGAGCCCTAACTCCTTACACTCTGACCTCGTTTGGGACATGTAAAGAAAAACAGAGAAAGAGTAGACCGCTCTCATACCATTGATCTAGATTTATTCAAGAACACAAAAAAATAAAGATATAAACATAAACACAGAGATGCATTAGAAATAAAACTTCATTTCATTAATATTAAAGAACTGAACTATGCTTACATGTGGAATGGAAATAAACTATCTCGGGCGATGGTAACTTATCTTTGAGAAGAGATGTGGTGGCCGAATGCCTCTAAAATGTGTTAAAATTAGGCTCAAAGGCCTATTTGTTATTGAGAAACCATGGAAAACCATAAACATCCAAAAACATAACCCTAGGATATGAATCGCCAAAATTGTGGGCCTTGTTGGTGTAAATTAGTAGAACAACTTCTCGGGGTTGTAAATTTTTCATACAATATTTTTTTAATGTGCATAATACCTCGTTAGAAATATCCATCTGAGTACCACAAATTTTGACTAAAACCATTCATCAAGGATTTTTTTCCCATTTTCTAAAAAAAACGTCGTTTAGGGCCTCAAAACAGCTTTGGAAGTTCACAACCCAAAAAACTTCCAAAAATAGTAAGTTATGCTATAATTAAGGAAACTAAAAAACTGAAAGAAACAATGGTTGGGGTCCAAGTCAAATAATCGAGTGGCCACCAATATCCACTTGGATCATTGATTTCCCATCATATGGAATGAGGCTCCACTATCTAGATACCACACACTACCCATCACTATACTCATTGTACAGGCTATGAGAGTGAAATCAAGTTCAAATTGTGAAGCCAAGGCTTCACCCGCCACTCCTCCTGGGGGCTTCTTACCTACCTTCTTGTGTGGACACTTCATGGCATAGTTTCCCACTTCATGACAGTGAAAGAATTTGATTTTTGACAAGTCTTTATTCTTTCCCCCTTGACTAGATTCTCATTTGTATTGGGATTTCTTCCCTTTCCCTTTATGCGATTTTCCAACCAAGCCATAATTATCCTCATCTGTTGCTCTGGATGAGGTCCCATCTCTAGGGTTCTTCCTGAACTTATCTGGCACCAAATTTGACCAAAGGCGCTCCCAATTTAGTAGATTCTCTATCCCATTTACCAAATCCTGGTAGTTGTGCCAGCTCTTTGGAAGGCCTAGAAGGGCTAGGCTCATGATATCATCTTCATAAACTATAATACCAACACTCCCAAGTTCATGCCAATATTGGGTGAGCCTGCTTAGGTATTGTGGTATTGTATCGTTCTTTTCCATCTTGATCTTTTGAAGCTTGTACTTCAGTGCCAGCTTCTTGTGGTCATTATTGTTCTAAAATAAGTCTATCAAGGCTTTCCACATTGCATATGGAGTCTCTTTCATGTGGATATTACCAAACTCCCTCCAGTATGATCCTCCTTGCCTTTTCCACACATTTATTCCACTCTGCTATATCTTTAGCATCATATGTTGGAGGCTTTAGGATATCATGATCTATGAATTCCTTCAGTTGATTATCTTCCAACACTACCTCCATCCTATCCTTCCAAGTAATATAATTTAAGTTTACCTAAAGGGCATACTTGAGTCTCAATCCATAGAAAAACATCTTGATAGCTCCGAAGAATGATACTGCAAATTTGATTCACCTGCAAATACAACTTTGAATTCTTCTCTCTATTATGATTCCTGCTTTGATACGATGTAGATTTTCTTTGTAGATTCAAACTACTAATCACAACATAAAAACGAGGGAAGATTCAATCACACATATTCTCATATATTTCTCTAAGGGGAAATAAACTACTCAAAACCCCTTTCCTATCTATATTTCATAAGTCGAAAAATCGAGAAGATTTATAATGCTTGCTCAAGCCTGAGCAACCTCTGCACTAGTACAATTTATCTCACTTCTTCCTATAAAATTCATGGTCTACTTAACCAATGTTATGCTTTCCCAAGTCCCTATTTCCTTATGTTGTTTCCTTGGTAATGATCCCCCTATTAATAAGGGGAATCCCCATTTACAACTGTGAATCCTCAATAGGCCTTTCTCTAACTACATGCACAATCTATATAACCCAAAACATTATAAAACTAATAGTACACTACCCTCGAACTCTAATCTCAACTGAGTAAGTCGAGTTATCTACATGCATCAATTATTCTTGGTTGATTGATGAGTTAACTGGTTGATCACTAGTTGATGCACCCCACAGTTTGATCCTCCACTAGTTCTTAATTAGATAGAACTAGTGAAACTCACAATAACTCAAATTAACTGAAGTAGATTGCTATAAATTATCAATAAATTATAACTAAATAAAACTCAAGTGTCTCCTACATGAACTAAATGATTTAACTGAATTTTAAGTCCCATATCACTTCATTTATATTCCTCCAAGTATTTTTATGAAATCAGAATTCGAATTTCTCCTAATTAATTTGGGAAAAAATAAATTAGGAAATTATTGCTACATTTTCAACACAATTTTGTCCCATAACAACTCATAGCTGAAATTTTATTCACCTGCACTCTCCTAATGAGGGCATATACAACCTTATTCTTCTTGCATGTACCTAATCTCAAATTCAAACTCACTGAGGGTAGCCAACCATCTATCTTGCCAGACATTCGGATTGGGTTGGTCAAATAAGTACCTCAATCCACAATGATCACTCATCAAGAAGAGCCTCATGCCAATATGATAATTCCACCACATCCTTAAGGAATGTATGATATCTTCCAAATCGATATCATGAGTCACATAGTTATAATCATGCTCATTCAGCTTCCTTGACTGATACCACTATTCCTCCCTACATCAAGACTCCACCAAGTCCTTTCTTGCAAGCATCTATATAGATTGCAAACTCCTTATCAGGATCTTCCATCTTCAAAACTGGAGCATTTGTAATAAAATGTTTCAACTGCTCAAAGCTAGTTGCACACTCCTCATTCCATTCAAACTTATTTCCTTTTCTCTACAAATATGTAATAGGATAGGCAATCCTTGAGAAGTTCTTGAGGAATCTCCTGTAATAACCTGCTAGTCCCATGAATGACCTAACCTCATCCACATTCCTAGGCGTTGACCACTACATGATAGATTTAATGTTTTTCGGGTCTATTTCTATACCTTCCTTGGAAACAACATGTCCCAAGTAGTGAATTTGAAACTAAAAGAAACTGCACTTGCTAATATTGGCATACAACTAATTCTCTCTCAACAAAATCAACATTGTTTCCAGATGCTTCTCATGCTCCTCCTCATTCTTGTAATATATCAATATATCATCAATGAATAGTATCACAAATGTTTCCATATAAGGACGCAACACACTATTCATCAAACACATGAAGGTGGCTGGAAAATTAGTAAGACAAAAAGGAACCACCACAAACTCATAATGCCCATACCCGATACGAAATGTGGTCTTGTAGATATCTTCTTCTTTGACATGTACCTGATGATATCCTAATATCAAATCAATCTTCGAAAACATTGTTTCTCCCTTAAACTAATCAAAAAAGTCATCAATCCTCGACAATGGATACATGTTCTTGAGAGTAACCAGTGTTCAAATATCTGTAATCAATGAACAATCTGAGAGTACCATCCTTCTTCCTTAAAAAACAACATTGGTTCACCCCAAGGTGACACAGTTGACCTTATGTATCTGTTATCAAGAATTTCCTTAAGCTACAACTCATAATTTCACCAATTTTGGAGTGCTCATCCTATAAGGTCCCTTTGATGGTGGTGTTTCTCCTAGTACCAACTCAATAAATAAATACACTTCCCTATGAGGCGACAACTCCGAAATATCTACAGGAAACAAATCTTGAAACTGCTACAAAATAGGGTACCTCTTCAGGAATTCCTCATCCTCAACATCCTTCCATTTTTCACTGGAAACATGCACTGCAAAAAATACACACACCTTCCTACAACTACACTTAACTTACATGGTTGTAACCATTCTTACCTGAGGTAGGATTCTTCTTTGCTTGCAAGCCTGTCTTCTCTCCATTATCATTCAGGAACTGAATGGAATTCTCGTAGCAGTATACCTTGGCCTTGTGAGTAAACAACCAATCCACGCCCAAAATAATATTATATGATCCCAAAGGAAGCACATTTACATGTGTTGATGTAGGCATACCATTCAGCTCAAATGAACAAGCTCTCACACAATGATGAATTCTTTTATTGGTCCCTATATCCAACTGCACCAACCAAGATGTTGCATGCACTTATTTATTCAAGCTACACTTATCCACCAGTTCAAGACTAACATAACTATAATTAGATCAAGGATTAATCAAAATGGAAACAACTCGATCATAGATCTTACCCTCCATCTTAATAATGGATGCTTGAAAATCTACCTTCCTGTTATCAAGTGTTGCATAGATATGAGGAATGCTCTTACCAACATCTTGTACTATATGTGCCTTGTGAGAACTGTAAATATATGGCCTACCACCCTAGTACAATGGATAATCCTTCTTACGATGATCTTTGCCACAAATCCAACACTACAACGGTTCTCTGCCACTACCTTTATTTAGTGCTACTCTCCAAGATGAGGCCCATGTCCCTTGTCATTTGCAATAAACTTCTTGTCATGAGCCACATTTTCTTTCTCACTTGCATCCTGAGGTATCCCTCACTTTTGAGGTCATTTTCCTTTATCCTTCTCATTCCCGCTCCAATGACGCTAAGTCTCATACTCGCGCTTCGACTTCTCATAACAATGCTTCATTTTTTAGATGAATTTCTCCAGTGACTGAGGCTCATCATACTCAACCCGGTCCTTGAATTCTAATTTACTACCACTGATGAACCTTTGGACCTTCCTATTCTCATCCTTAAGATAAGGAACATACCTCAACAACTCCAGAAATTGGTCATGCACTATTCATCTATCATGGAACCCATTTTCAACCCATAGAATTCTTTGGCCTTACCATCATACTTTCTCTCTAAAGAGTACATATTCTTGAAGAGTCTTTTAAACTCAATCCAAATCAACTCTTCTACCTTAATGACTTTGGAACACTTCACATATTCCCACCAAATATATTTTTTTCTCTTGAGATTGAATATTTCTATCTTGGCTTTCATATTCTCTGAATAATCGTGAAATCTGAAGAACTTCTTCATCCCAAGTAACCATGCTTTTTCATCTTCTGATTTCTTCATATCTCTATCAAATGTAGGAGGCTTGACTTTCTTTAACTCCTCTGGAGAGTACTGCTTATCACTCCTCCTATAAGGATAATGGCAGTGATGATAATGATGTCTCCCTGAACCAAAAATGGAATATAACCCATAAGCACTACCTCTCATGTCAGGTGTATCTAACCATATTCCACCTATGACTGTATCATATTTGTCCAACTTGTATCCTGATCGGTAACTGCTACCATATGCCCCATTATTCCTTCCCCCCTACCCATGAATATCCTTAGTTTTCCATGCCTATGCAAATATGATAGGCTCTAAAGGATCACTGCATTGACTTATTCTTGCTTTTCCTAAGCTTTGGAATCCTTTCCTATGTCTCAATTTTCAACCTATTATTATCTTCCTTGCAGCCTCTGATTTTTTCCTTCAAAATTCTAAATCTATCTACGATGTCACGAGAATACTCATCTCCTTGTTGCTCAGTTGATCTATAAGGAGATTCATGTGAATTTTATTCCACCATTATGCTCATCATCTATGATCTCCTTCTTCCTACAAACATGTCATGTTAGATAAAAAAAATAGAAACATGATCAAACATACTTGAATGAATTTCAGGGGAGGATATTTCGTTTTCACAAATCACTCTAGATTAGCACGATATACATGTATATACACATAATGACATCAAAATGTCAACATATCAACCTCTCAACATCATGCATGATGGCACAAACTATAACGCCAACTATACACATGACAACCATAGCCACTGCAATGCATGCATGGTAAACAAACATACAACTAACATGCATGCATAACAATCTCATCTATCCCATCCAGTCCAAGTGTTTGAACCTGGAAGCTCTGATACCACCATGTAAACTCCTACTCCCACATTTACTAGCTTTTACAAGCTCTCCAAGGTAAATGTGAGTTGAGTGCTACTATGACATGACCTGACCTCCAATTTCTAATGATGGAAATGGGGCCTACAACCTGACAACTTAGTGACCTTCCTCAAGTAATATAGACCACTCAAGAGGTTGCAACCATCCTTGGTGATTGATCCCTAAGATAGAACTATTTTTCACTGAAAAAACTCCCCAACCATGCCCATAGAATTGCATGCATGCAGTTGGGAGGCTATAACTACACGTACGGGTCTGTATACCTATGGTTATGACAAAAAATCCCCTATTCAGAACATGTGATCGCAAGATATTTTCCACCTTTTCAGGAAAGCCTCAAGACCACTACCCAGAATTTCCTGTAACTCTCCAACATCATAAATGGCATGATAACAAGTATAGTCATACAAAACTTGACCAAGATCCAAACTAGAACATGCCTAGTACATGACATACATTTCGTCAAACATGATGAACATGAAAGCTATAGGTCATGAATGCATATCTGATTATAAACTTCTGAGCTTCATTTAGGAATCACCAAGAAGGCTCAGTTCCTTCTCAATCTAACTGCAACAACACTTGTTAGCCCATGCATTCATCAACCATTCAATAAACTATTAAATCATGAACAAGAACCATAGATATAGCACATCATATAACCATGCTTATAACCAGCATATAACCAGAATAGTGACCATGAAAAATCGGCCATTAAATCCTCATAATAAAAAGTACTTATGCTCATTAATTACACTAGAATAATAGCCCATATTAACTTATACAAAAGCCAACCAAATCAGGGACTTCCATGTACCACCCAACCATAGATTGGGATGAACCAAATAGCTCTTTTATCCAATCACCCCCGTGCCACATTCGAAGCATGAATGTGGGATCTCATGGGATAAACCAAGACATAATAAAAAAGAGAATCCAAAGGTTAAACCACCTCCACCCTCAAGATACCTTGATCCAAACTAAACCATTCCCAAGATCATAAAACCAAACCAAGCTTGGATGCCTCATAATTCCTTCACCATACCTTGAGGAAATTTCTTGTCTCCACCCACCTCTCGAGGGCTTCTTGGAGAAAACCATCTCCACCCCCAACCCTTGTGATTTTCTTGAGACCACCTCACCCGGTTCCAAAACATTTCGGCATCCAAATATCTACCAAGAATGAATCCCATCACACCATGTTTATCTAGGAAATGGTAAGGTAAGGCTATAATCACCGTAAAACAAGTAAAATCCCATGACAATGACAACAAATGAACCAAATAAAAAAATTCATGTACTATGCATTCACATCCCAACAAGGACATCACACATGCAAACCTGCAAGATCTTCTTGTTGAATTTGTTGATCCAACCTTCTCCTTGCACTCCCTTTCTTTCATTTGCTTGTCCTTTTCCTTCATTTTCTTGCTATTTGCTTGCTTGCTTACTCTCTCTTCTTGGAGCTCTCTCTCTCTCTCTCAATTGATCCAAGCTAAAACTGACAAAATGTTGTGAACTATTTATTTGATGCCTTATTATCATTGATGTTCCATTTTTTTCTTAAGTTTCCTCTTATTACCCTTGCATACATATTTTTGTCTCTTCACCTTCCTTTCCACCTGTTTTTCTTATTTCTCATAATTAAATGCCAATTATTGCCTATTTTCCTTTTCCAATTCCTTTTCCAATTTTCATAGCCACTATTAAACCCACATGGGCTTCAGTCAATAAACGACTGATATATCACATGCATTTGTGGCATACTAAATAATACCTATAACACCCTCCTCCCACATCTACCCAAGTAACCGACCAACCAAGATAAACATGCGACGAGAGGCTACTATGATGAGATTCAACCTCTGAAGTGACATTAAAGAAGTGGAATAAACATAAACACATCACACAAACATTGTACATCAGCAATAACACTCCCAAGAGCCAACCCAACCATTCAGGCATCTTTCCCTTGGGTCCCACTGACCGTTTTAGCTCTTGGAACTCTACAAGCATGGAAAAGCCTGCATGCATGCATCCAGGAGGCTCTAGATGCTCCCACGAGCCTACATGCCAGCATCTACGGAGTAAATTACTCAGTGTTGTACCATCATCCCCAAGATTTGATCCACTTTTTCAAGCCCAGAACTTCATGACAAGTTCATAGATGATTTGTAACAATAGAAAAATAATGTTAATTCAATTACATCAACAAGGACTTATATAGACCCCTACTAGCCATGACAAGAATTTCTTCAAACATATCACAAACATGCAAACTACAGGTGTAAACAATAGATCTGAACATAGGGGTTTCCTACTTATTTGAGAATCACTAAGAAGCATTGTTCCCTTACATCATTAGCTATATTATCATCTATTAGGTCATAGATACATTGTTTATTCATTTACAAATGAAAACATGAGGAGACCCATATATCATCACTATCATAATACATGCTCATAACCAGCAAAATAACAATAGAAATACCATGAATACGTCAGTCGTAGAATCCACATATGAATCAGTACATTCACACATCAAATACCAAGGGAATTAATTTCTCATTAATGAATGTAGAAACCAACCAAGGATGGGACTACCACATTTCACCTGACCATAGATTGGTTGAGTCAAATCTCTCCTCGGGCAGTCACCCCCGTGCCATATTCCAAGCATGAATGTGGGACTCACAACCAACCAAAAATAACCAAACAAGCATGAATGTTGCTAAAGTTCTCCACCTACACCCTGAGGAATTTTAGTGCCTCCTCATCTCTCATGATTTACCATAATCCACAATCTGATTCAGGGATCACTAGGCCCTACACTAAGACTCACTCTCCATGCTTTACCGTACATCCCATCCCAGGACTAATAGGTGTTGGACATGGGATCCCCTAAAATAACATAGTAGAGAAAGACTTCACAGATCGAGGAGAGAAGCACGTAGTCCATTTTTAGTCATAGGGGCTTTGGGGTGGGTAAAAGCCCCTTATTATCTAATGTAATGGGAATATTTTGTGAAAATTGAACTCCAACCATGGTTTTGGACCATGGTATTATAAATTAAAATATATATATAAGGAGTCTACAAAGAAGTCATAGGCAGTCAAGAAGTAGATGTTGATGAAATGCATTTGGATGTAAGGCGGTTTTGAGTCAGAGTGTGTTTTGGGATAGAGGAAAGGCTACTACACCTGAGTGCACGGAGACCTTATGAATTATGTTGCTGTGTGTGCAGACCCCTGTCGTTGAGTTCTAGGGTGGAATTGAATGTATGAGAAAGATATGAGAAATTAATGAAAGACATTTGAAGGTAGAACTTAGTTATGTTGATGTGTTTTACTTTACTATTGTTTATGCTTATCTATGTTAAGTAAGGTTTTTAATCTGTAATTGCATAGTGAAGTCTGGTTTATGATTGTTTATGTTATTTTATGCATGATTAAGAAAGATCGCACAATCTAGTAGTAATTTCAACAGATGTGTTGAAAAGAACTTGTAAAATTGATACATATGTTCTGTGAAGCCCTGTCAAGGAAGAAAATACCTAAATCCATATTCCATTATCCCTATGAATGTAGAAACCTAGTTCTAGAATCCCCCAATATTACCTCAGGTGAGACTTCAGTTTTCGCAAGAAGATCGTTGCTGAAAGGGCCGGTAATAGTGGTTTTTTTTGGTTCGTGCAGCCACATTTGAACCTAGGTCTAGGCCCCATCAAGCCAACAAATGGTTTTTTTTTCCAGGATAGGGATCTGACTGAGGGATAGTTGGATGTGGAATTCATCTAAGCAAGAGATTGAAGATCGAGTAGATCTAAAATAATGCAAGTTTGTTGTGCAAGAAAACATAAATTTGTGCATCTCTATTGAACATTGGTTATAGAAGTATATTTATATGGATCAATACGAGATATTTTTGCATCATTTTCTAGCTATCTATATGAGTGGATATCAAGACTAGTTGCACAGACGGGTTGTTTCAATAATAATCCAACTGTGTGGATCCTAGATCCAATTGAGAATCTGAAAAATATTGATAACGAGATCATGATGGTTCTTGATTATTGGATCAATAGTATCCTTGGAGGTTTTATTACTGAGTTCACGATATATACTTCTGTGTCTTATAATGAAGCATAACGCAAGTTCTTCAAAGGCCCTAGATATTGATGTTTGAAGAAAGAGAAATTGGTGCTACACGGAGTAGTAAAATATTCATAACAAATTGGAGTACTTACGTTGAAACTAAATATTGTCCACTATTTGGGTTTGAAGAAAGGGAAAGAAACCATGCTACCCTGAGAAGTTTTTTGTTGAGATCTGAAAGTCAACAAAGCACTGCGGAGTTTCCCCAGCCTTCCACCCCCATCACCACCTCATCCCATTCTATTCATCCACCTCCACCTCCACCTGCCCCATTCACCATGCCCCAACCCCCAAAGATGTCTATGTTCAAGGGATCAGTTGATCGGAAACATTTTTTGTTTGTTGCAAAAGAAATATGGAGTTCATAGAATATTACAAATGAGAATATGATGAAAGAACAGTTGGTTATAGTGCTACAAGATAGATCATTGTCCTGGTACATGAAATATGTTACGAAGAATGCAAATGCTACATTATCTGATATGAAGACCATGTTGAACGTTGAATTCAAGAAACTTAAATCGTAGTCCCGGTGTATCACAAAAATTAAAGAGATTAAGCAGTTGGCTAATGAGACCATGTTGGAGGTAGATCAGATATTTAAGACTGTGTTGATCCAAATTAGCTTCAAGATCCTGGAGGAACAGTATAGAGAATGGTTCATTGTTGCATTTTTTCCCCATCTCAAATTGTCATTGTTACAACAGAATATTACAACGTAGGTTGAAGTGTTGGAGATCGCGATGAAGCTTGAAGCTTTGCCAATAATTGGTACAAGCATAGGAGTGAAATATATTTAGACTCATTTGGCGAGCTTGCACATGGAGCTCCAGGATCTAAAGAAGGGAAAGGAAGTTAGAACTGGTATAAGGTCGTAAGCCTGGTGTATCAAGTGCAAAGAAGAGGGTCACTATAAAGAGAAGTGCCATGTTTATAGAGACTATTTAGGTGCTGGAATGTCGATTCTATTGAAGTTTGGATCGAGTGTTGGGACAAGTCTAGGGCCCCATGTATGGTGTAGCATATGAAAAATTGTAGGCCAAATTTCCATCAACTATTGTCACTTGTTGCAAAAAAATTTCAGATCATCGAAAAATTTGTTATCCAATTTATAAATTTCGGTGGGACATGATGAACAACAATGTAAGAGCTACGATATCATGATGCAGAAAATTCCTGGTGCATATTGAATGCAGGTAGAAGGTCACAAAGCTTTGGGTTCACTGACTGTGTGAGGATATTTCCTAGGTTGAGGGTGTGGCCGAGGAGGAGGCATAGGTCGTGGATGAAGGCAGATCATATGTTACAACCGCAAACATCTAGGACATTTTGTCAGGGATTGTCAGAATCCTACTGCAACTTATTGTAAGTATTGTAAAGAATTAGGTCATGAAATCAAATATTTTCCCATTTTTTTAGCTAAAATGTAGGATAATCACAACCAGCAGTTGGCTCAGAATATACAAATGATGAGGGGTTAGCCATGCCAGGAAGATCCAATCGTTAACATAGTAATGCACATTGGTGTGAATACCAGAGGAAACTACGTGGAAGAAAAGAGGACTGTGACAGACACATGGGTAAGGAAATTTGAAGATAATAATGTTTGGTTTAATGTGTAGTGTGAGAAAGAGACATTCATGGAAGAAAAGAATACATTTATGACTCCTAAAGCTTTGACATTAATCGCGCAGAGACAGTTATTTCCATTGAAAAATAAACCTGAGGAGGATATTGAAGTAAAGGAAACTTATCAGTCTATCTTAACATCCTTCTTGTAGACATGTATGAAATTAATAAGGGATGAGAAGATTGTAGAATGGTTATAGGAGTTGATAGATAATTGCGCTGGCAAGGAAAATTTGCAATTGGAAAAGCACATAGTAAATAAGGTGTACAATAACAAGAAAATAACTGGTCGGGAGATGTGATTGACTGTGCAGATCGCAAATTATGAGATGGATCAAGTCATTTTGGATCTAGGATCAGATTCCAACATTCTTACAAAGTAGACATGGGATTGAATGAGAATTCCTAAGCTACAATGGTCACTGATTCATATGAGGATGGAAAATCAGAAAAAGATCATTCCTATGGGGCGATTGCAGGGGATCAATGTAGTTATTGTTGGAGCCAGCGTGTTGGTCGACTTCAAAGTTATTGATATCAAAGATGATATAAATCCTTATCCTATGTTATTGGGATTTTATTGGGCTTACGGCATGGATGCTATAATAAACCTGAAGAAGAGGCAGATGATCTTTGAAAATAATGGTACCCAATTCGTTGTGACATTAGAACCTTTCAAAGGTGCACCCCATACAGAGCTTGTCTATCATGAGTATGGGGATGATGAGATTGATTAGATCTATAAGCTTACTATGTAGTATGAATACTGGATTAACCCCACTGTGGATGGTCGAATATGTTGTGAGCGTGATAGCTCGTATGTTTCATATTCCAATGAAGAGCTGGAGCATTGACAGAATCTCTTGCATAAAGTTACTCCTAGGCATTGTAACATGGTTACCAAATCTCGCATCATGTTCGATTAGAAGTGTCTGACCTGAGTTTTTATGATGGAACGAGGAAATTTGTCTTGTTTTTGGAATAATTTGAGAAAAATGTGCCTGAGGACCAGAGATACGAAGCATTGGACTTCACATTAAGGTCTAATCTAGCCCGATGGTGGTGTGCACACAAAGAAAGCATAGAAGGATGGAAGGAATTTTGAAAATTGTTAAGGCAGAGGTTTGGTCATGTATACATGAAGGTCATGGAGAAATATGATGGTCAGAAAGATCCTAGCTAACATTTATCTAGTTGGACAATAGCTTGGGGAACTAAAACTCAACCAGAGTGGGTGCACATGTTCCTTCTTTCCTTGGATACGATACCTCAATAGTGGTATCTTGAAATAGAACTGCGCTATGGCACTACAGATTGGGATGAGATGATAGACAGATTATTGTTAACTTATAGCTTTGCTGATGGATGGGAGTGTATTAATGATGCCCTTCAAGAAGTTAAGGAAGGAGTATTATGAATTACCAAGGTTCCAAGGACATTGGTACAACTTGATTGGGTTGCACAGTTGGAACAAGCCCGTGAATGTTACAATTTGACCACAGAGGAAGGTGAGGAGGATATGTGCGATTTTAATATTCCTAAGTTCGAAGGACATCATAAGGTTTCAGGGCCCGAGATAAAAATGACAGATGTAGCACAACCTATCAGGACTCAGCAAGTCAACATAGGCTCAGAGGCGAAGCCCAAAATTTCCAAGATAGGGGACTATTGGGATGATGACATAGGCAGCAAGATCACTAAACTACTACATGAGTATGAGGACCTATTCCCTACAAAATTCTCAGAATTAAAAATCATTATGGGTGATCTTAGAGAGATGCGCATCACTTTGAAGCCTGATGCAAAGCCATTCAAGCAGCGCCCATATCAGCTGAACCTAAAGTATAAGGAGAAAGTGAGGGAAAAACTTGACAAGATGCTTGACGCTGGAATCATTGAACCAGTTGAGGAGTCTGAGTGGGTTAGCCTTATGGTGGTCCAAGAAAATAATACTAAGGTCGAGATACATATTTGTGTTGATCTTCACAAGCTGAACCATGCATGTGTCCATGATCTCTTTCTAACACCATTCACAGAAAAATTGTTAAAGAATGTTGATGGGCATGAATCCTACCCATTTACGGATGGATTCTCAGGGTATCATCAAATCAGGATTCCACTGGAAGACAGGAGAAAGGCCACCTTTGCAACTAATTGGGGGTCCTTTTAGTACACTATCATGCCATTTTGTTTGAAGAACATGCTAGCTATATTTTCCAGGGTTGTTTTTGTAGCTTTCAAAGAATATATCCACAAGTTCCTAGAGGTATATTTCGACGATTGGATAGTCTTTGGCCTGTTAAAGAAGCATTTCTCTAGTCTATTCTTAATGGTATATACCTACAGAAAGTATCATATCTCCTTAAACCTAAAGAAGTGAATTTTTTGTGTACCATATGAGATTTTTTTGGGACATATTGTGTGCAAACATGGATTGATGGTAGACCCTGTGAAGATTGTTGTAATTATCAATTTGGAACCCCCAACAAGCTTAAAACATATATGCACGAAACTTGGACATACAAGCTATTATAGGAAGTTAATTAAGGCATACACGCAGATCAATAAGGAAATGGATAAATTATTAAAGAAGGATTTCAAGTTCTGTTCAGATAAAGATTTTCAAAAGATCCTCAATGTCCTAAGAGAAAAAATGGTGATTGTGCCTATCCTTGTCTTCCCCGATTGGAAGAAGGAATTTCATGTACACGTAGATGTGTCCTACATGGATTTGGGAGTCATGTTAGCAGAGCCTAAGGAATGAGATATTGATCACCTTGTAGATTTTTCAATCATGAAGTTGTCTAAAGTGGAGAGGAATTACTCCACCACAAAGCGAGAAGGTATGGAAATGGTATATGTGCTACAAAAATTCAGACAATATCTGTTGGGTGCACACTTCAAAATGTTCACAGATCATTCTACTTTGAAGTACCTGGTCAACAAGCCTGTGTTAGGGGGGGGGGTATTTTCTGATGGTTGTTGTTGTTCCAAGAATACGATTTCAAAGTAATTGTCAAGCCAGGACATTTATATGTCGGACCGGATCATCTGTCTAGATCAAGACAATGGAGGAACCGAAAAATCTTGAGGAAGGATTACTTGATGCGAAGTTGCTCGATATCAAGGTTTCAGATGATAATTTCCTATATATAATTCAGTTTCTCTCGATGGTAATCGCACCTATGGAATACACTACGTAGCAGAGGAAAGAGCTATTCATAAGGGCAACATATTTTACTCTGATTGTAGGACACATGTATAAAATGGGGGCTGATGAGATCCTATGAAGATATATTCCTGAGCATGATCGACACAACATATTGGTGGAAGCACAGGTGGAGTATATGGAGGTCACTACGCAAGAAAATCTATTGCGCCGAAGATTCTGCGCGCTAGATTATGGTGGCCTACAGTACATAAAGATTTGAAGGATTATTGTAGCACATGTGAAGTTTGTCAGAGGAATGGAAGACCACCGCAAAGTGATGAAATGGAGCTGCACCCCCAAGTTACATTGCAAGATTTTAATAAATGGGTGATTGAATTTCTGGGACCAATCTATCCGCCAGTAAAGAAAACGAGTGCGCAATACATTATTATTGCGGTCGATTACCTCACTCAGTGGGTTGAGGCGCAACCAATGAATAATTGTACTACAAACATAGCGGAAAACTTCATTTTCGAGCATATTGTGACATGGTTTGGTTGTCTGAAAATTTTGATGAGCGACCGAGGTACGCATTTCTTGAATAGCACTATCGAAGCCTTGACTAAAGAGTTCCAAGTGGGTCACCAAAAGAGTATGCCATATCACCCCCAAGTGAATGGGACGATCGAAGCTTTCAATAAAATACTAGAGAATGTGCTGAAAAGGGTATGCAACATTAACATAAATGACTAGGATTTGCACATTCCTTTTGTTTTATGGGCCTAAAGAACTACCTGTAAGAAGCTGACAGGTCAAACCCCGTTCCGACTAGTGTATGGCCAAGAAGTAGTGATGCCAATGGAGTATATTGTACCTAGTCTTCGCATCACAACAATGACTAATATGGCAGATAGCGAAATTATGGAGTAAATTTTGGGGCAATAGCTCGAGTTGGAAGAAGATTGGTTCATCACTGGATTTAATTGGTAGCTTTAGGAGGAGAGGGAGAAGGCTTGGCATGATCATAATATTAAGCAAAAGATGTTCAAACACGGTGACCGAGTTCTTTTGTATGACAGCAAGTTTGCGAAGTTTCCAAGAAAGCTACAAATGCACTAGCTGGGTCCATATATAATCTGGAATATGTCAGAGAGAGGCGCAGTTTAGTTGGCGAAGCTGAATGGAGAATTGTTCCCTAGTTGTATTAATGGAAGCCGACTGAAGTTTTACAAAGATGATTATGTCTCTAGAAGTTCACAATGACTATATGTTTGGCATAGAGTCTTAATGCACCTCACAGTTACTGAAGGGCATAAGACTATAAATGAGTTGCTAATACAGGCAAGCATGAGGCAAGCAAGCGTGCTTTAGGGGAGCATAGCTCAAGCGTGTGAGGTTATAGAATATGGAATGAAAGCAGTGCGTCGAAGTGGTTCCACCATTTAAGGATTCCTTGAGAGGCATCAAAGAAAATATCGATGGCCCACCAACTTTGTGACTCAGGCCAAGTCACAGTTTTGTGTGGGGGGCCTCTTGGACATGGGATTCCCTCGAAGAAAGTAGTAGAGAGACTCTGCAGATTGAGGAGCAGAGCGCGTAGCACGGAGTCCATTTTGAGTCTTAAGGGCTTTGGGGTGGTTCAAATCCCCTTATTATGTAATGTAATGGGAATATTTTGTGAACATTGAACTCTGCCCATGGTTTTGGACCATGGTATTGCAAAATCAAAATATATATAAGGAGTCTATATAGAAGTCATAGGAAGTAAAGAAGTAGATGTTGATGAAATGCATTTGGATGTAAGACTCTTTTGAGTTATATTTTGTGTTTTGGGATAGAGGAAAGGATCCTGCAGCTGAGTGCATAGAGACCTTAGGAAGTCTGCAAATGTGTGCGTAGACCCCTAAAGCTTAGTACGCAGGGTGGAATTGGATGTATGAGAAATATCTAAGAAATTGATGAAAGACCTTTGAAGATATATCTGAGTTATGTTGATGTGTTTTACTTTACTATTGTTTATGATTATATGTGTTAATTAAGGGTTTTAATCTATAATTGCATAGCAAATTCTGGTTTATGATTGTTTATGTGATTTTATGCATGATTAAGCAAGATCGCATAGTCTAGTAGTAAGTTCAATAGATGTGTTGAACAACGCTTGTATAATTGATAGATTTGGTCTGTGAAGCCCTGAAAAGGAATAAAATCCATAAATCCACAATCCATTATCCCTTTGGATGCAAAAACCTAGTTCTATCATCCCCCTATATTACCTCGAGTGAGACTTCGGTTTGCGCAAGAAGATTTTTTCCAAAAGGGCCGGTAATAGTGGGTTTTTTTGGTTCGCGTAGCCACATTTGAACCTGGGTTTAGGCCCCATCAAGCCAACATTAGGCCCAAAAAATATCATTCCACCTCTTGGATTTACCGTATATCCCACCATTCATGGAAAAGGATTCCTAGGCCCACCGAGGCACACAATCTTGGCTTTAACGCAACTGACAGTCTAGCTCAGGGGTTACTAGGCTAGTGGCTTTACCATGATCCTCAGTCCGGCTCAGGGACCACTAGGCCATGTGTTTTTCATTTTGGAGATCCACCTCACTCGGCTTCTAATCCATCCAACAATTCAGCTCAACCAAAGTATGAGAACCCATCTCATCAAAACTATCCGGAAATGGAAAGGCTAGGCTAAAAAACACTGTCACACCTAGAAAAACCCATGCCATGACATAAAAGAACCACATGAAATACCATGCATGCTAGATATAACAAGGAAATAACATATTCAAATCAATACCTACAAATAATCTTGTTGTATCTTCTTGATCCCGCTCTTCCTTGCTTTCTCCCTCCTTCTTCTTGCCTCCTTTCCCTTTCTTGCTCCAATTCCAAAGTGCTCCAAGAAAACTCTAAGTGCCCAAGAATGAGAGAGAGAGAGAGAGAAAATGAGAGAGCTCCGAAATTGAACTGACAAAAGGTACCAACTGATCCTTGGAATCCTTTTTATTGATAAGGCCCCTATTTTCTTCATTTTTCATTGTTTTCCTTCATTTTCCTCCTCACATGCAACCTGTGACATTTCATCTCCCTTTTCTCCTAATTTCCATTATTTTTCATAAATAATTGTGCAAATATGCCATTTTTCCTTTCCAAAGCCTTTGCCTTTTCCAATTTCCTTAGCCATAATAAACGAAATGAACACCCACTAGGATTCCTTTCCCAGCATTCAACTTAGAATAAGTGTCCCCTCAACCATGGTTATTATTTTTTATTTTTATTACCTAGAATTTTCACTAGGGCTATTACAATACCCCTAATTTGGCTACACATTGGAAAATACCTCTAAAAATCACATTATTTAACCCCTTACCAATATGAACCCAATACACCTTCCCAATTTTAAAAACCCCTACTTTCACTAGATATTGCAGGTATCCATTTTTTATACCCCTTTATATTTTTTCATTAAGTTTGAGCTCCATTTTTTATACTTGCCAATATAAAAACCATTCACCCCTTATTATATCTTCAATATACTATGTCAATTTTTCATCAATATATATCCCCCAATATGAACTCATGTGGTATGGTATTGTTCCCACAGTGAAGCCCTCGTGATTAAACCACAAGTGATGCCCACTATAGTGTTTTCCCAACATTCAACTTGCAACATGTGTCCCATGACCTTGGTTTTATTTTTCCTTTAATATCCTTTATTATATGAAACTTTAACTAGGGGTTGTTACAATCATGCAAAAGTTAAATTGTGAGTTTGTGCAGATGGTGAAAAACCAAACTTGTAAAGTTAATCACCTATGTTTTGAGCTACTAACTAATAGCCTCAAGGAACCTTTATTCTGATAGATTAATTGCATTTATAGATAATCACCTGTATTGTTTTATGAGAATTTTTTTATAATAACATTAGGCTTCTTGGTACAACAAAATATACCTCCTCTAATGAAGCTTGCAAAATCTTCTTACACTTTGAGCTAGTGCACATAAATTTGAAAGTTGGAAACTACCTTGCCAACATCAAAATTCCTTGAAACCTTGGAGATGTGAGCCTCTCTAAGAAATTGTAGTTTCTTTATTTTAGGAACACAAATATTTTCTAGCCCCACATAGTAACCCATTATGGATATGATAGTTATTTATGTTGAAACAATCATTTACATGAATTTTTTCCTATAGTTGTTGAAAAAACTCCTTCAAATCCTCATCTTTTATGCATGCCTCTTAGTATGCATCATGAGTGAAAATATACATGTGCATAAGTGTTCCTAAAGTAGGAATTATCAATGTGGGTGGCCTTCAAAGCATGTCAACCAACTTGTTGTGCTACCCTTAAATTATACTTAATTACTAGATGAAACTATTGTAAGAACCCCATAATTTTGTAATGTCTAGTCCGTTGTAGCTTAATTTTGGCATAAAGGTATTAAATAAGTTGGTGGTCTGTGTGGATGATGGTCTCTTATCACAAAAAATAGTGTTTCTACTTTTCTATCGCTTTTACCAATACATGGAGCTCCTTGTAGTAGGTAGGGTAGTTAAGAAATTCCCCCTGAAATAATTCACAATGCAAGCATACAATCCTTCATCCCTACATTAAGACTACTCAAGTGCCATACCCACTCATATATGTCTCCACTTTAAAGGGTTGCTCCAAGTTTGGTAGCACAAGAACTGGTGCTTGGTTTATTTTTTTTTTCAATTGATCAAAATCCTACTCTTCCACCATTGAAAATTATTTCCACTTGTTGTTATGGTGTAGAGTGGTGTAGATATTGCTAAAAATGAAGTAATAAATTTCCTCAAGTACAATGTTTCCCCAAAACACCTTTGAACTTCAGATACATTTGTAGGCACCAACCACTGCATGATGTCCTCCATTTTCACATGATCTATCTTAAACTCTCATCCACTAATCACATAACCTAAATACATGAAAGCCTATTGTGAAAGCTCACATTTCTTAATATTTTCCAACAATTTATGTGACTTCAAAGTCTCTAGCACCTACATCAAATTTCAAATATGCTCCTCTTTGGTAGCATTATAAACTAGTGTATCATCCAAATAAACTATAACAAATGATTCTAGATATGGGTGCATCACATCATTCCTTAATTTCACAGTAAATTATTTTCAAAAACATTTTTTATTGTGAAATTTTGAGGAGAAATAAAATACATCTCTAGGTACTTGTGAGGAGAAATACAATACATCTCTAGGTACTATAAGTTTTGATAAAAAGGAATAATATTATTATTTTCTATCATGCCTCTATTATGAAACTGGCTCCAAAAATAGAAGAAAAGAGAGATCAACGCCTTAGAAATCAGACACTTAGAGGGGGAAACCTCCTTTAAATTACATAAAATGAGAAATTCTTGTATGATTCAAATGAAAAAACCTCCTTTATATATATAGGAATCCACGAGATTACAATATAATCCTATCTTACTTAACAATAATAATTTAAGGGCACAACAATAACAATAGCGGGGTTCTATGGGGCACAATAATAACAATATGGGGACTACATGGTCAAAACAATAACAATAAGGGGGTTATACTAATAGTAACAATAAGGGGGATATACTAACAATAAAAATAAGGGGATACACTAGTATTATAGGGACCTAACATGCCCATCTCCTTCAAACAAGTGTAGTCCTAAACGCTTTATTATTTCTTGATGCTTCTGTATAAAATTATCATCCTCCCATGTGGAATATTTAGCAGCTAAGCTCTTCCACTTGCTGAGGTACTCTGGAATTGATCGATTTCATAGTTTTTTATTTCTTGTTTCTGTGACTTCTTCAGAACTTCTTTCACTGCGGTGTTGATCTTCCTATTGTTTCATTCGATTCTGCACCAAAGTTAGGTTATCCTTTTATCATTGGAGAACTTGTTGTTGATGCTCGATGTGATCTTCCACTACTTTATCATACATATTATCTTTCATTTGATCCTTCAAACCATCAAACTTATCCTTCATGTATTTTATTAAACCATCTATGTCATCTTTCATTGCTCTTGTAAGATCGAAATTTTTTGCACTTGGTACTGTAATTTTAATATATCATACTGCAAATCTTCCTATTCATGCGTCATAGCAGAGATTTCTGAGAGCTTAATGGGTGTGAAATTATTTTTGGGAGGAATTATATAACTAAATACTAATATATATGCTTCAATATGCCCTTGGAATCACTTCAAACTGATTTTTCAAACAAAATTTATGCATACTTGTTTAAAAAATACACACCTTTTTCTTACTTTTTACGAGGTCTATATTGAAAATAATGTATCTCTATAATTTTGGGTCCCCAATATTTTATATTTGGTCCTACAATAGCCCTCTGAGTCTTCTTTATAATGCCAAGGGTCAGACCTAATTTGGATTCTTCAAGGCAAAGTTATGCCCAATATCCCACAATGACCTAATTATGGACTGGTTCAGTAGAGCGAACTTGTATGGCATGCCACGTGTCACTGTTTCTTCCTTTGAATCTGAAATTGATACAAAGGAAACTACATGCCATTTGATTTCAGCGAAATTTTACAGAATTCCAATCTTATGCTGAGAGAGAGAGTTATGATTATTTTCCCAAGGTCATCTCTTTTAGATGAAATTCGGGAGCCTACATAAATCCTATCTTCCATAGATTATATCTCCAAAAATATTGTGAACCAAGATCTGAAATTTTTACACAAAGTTCCTTAGGATTTCTTCGCAAATGGGTTTTTTTAGCTTCTGAACCTTCGTAGAAAAAAAGTTATAGCGAAAATTCCACGATGTTCTGTTTGAAGCAGCAAAACCCTAGAATCCAAAGCTCTGATACCAAATGTTATGAAACCGACTCCAGAAATAGAAGAAAAGAGAGATCAACGCCTTATAAATCAGCCACTTTGAGGGGGAAACCTCCTTTAAATTACATAAAATGAACAATTCTTGGATGCTTCAAATGAAAAAACCTCCTTTCTATATATAAGAGTCCATGGGGTCACAATATAATCCTAGTCAAGCTAACAAAAATAATGTAAGGGCACAACAATAACAATAGTGGGGTTTTATGGGGCACAATAATAACAATATTGGGACTACATGGAAAAAAAAATAACAATAGGGGGGTTATATTAATAGTAAAAATAAGGGGGCTATACTAACAATAACAATAAGGGGATACACTAGTATTATAGGGACCTAACAGCCTCCAAATAAAGATACTACACCAATTAAACCTCATAAAATATCATCCAAGGATCATGAAGAAAGTGAAGACTTAGAACTTAGGTTCTCCCAATTAGAGAAGGAATTTAATGAAATGAATAGTGGTGTGTTGAAAAGGGTGGATTTATGAGGGTCTCAACAAAAGATTAAAAGGAAAATTTTGGATGTAATTAAAAATAAGATTAATTAAAATAAAGAAGAAATATAAAAACCCATTAAAAAAGAAATAACATAATTACAAACCATTCTATTAAAATATCTGCCCAAAAGAGATTTGGAGATCTAAATAAATAATGAAAATAGGGACACACTTGGTGTTGAGACTCAACCACATATGGGGAGTATTTTATCACAATTCGAGAGCACGAATATTGAACCAAGGAACCATAATCATAATTTTTCACTCCAATATCTTCATCATCATGGCTTCAAATTAACACCTAGGAACTACTACATTACAATCATTGATATGAGGAAGTTCGATGGTAACATTCATATAACATATATATTCCAAATGGAGCATTACTTTGATATACACCAAGTGGCAGCATTATAAAAGGCAAACACTGCAAAAATGTTTTTAGAACAAGATAAACATATATGGTATCAATGGACTTGTGAAAGGAAAAATGATTTTATTGTATCTTGATATACTTGTATAAAGGAATGATAGCACATTATTGGGATATTAAGAGCAAAAAACAGTTTATTCAACTAGTAAATATTTGACAAAAGGGTTGAATTATAGAGAATATTCAATAATTCCAAAAGTTGAGTCTAAGGGTAAATAAAATTTCATAGGATAACATGGTATACCTCTTTATGGGAACTTTAAAGTAAAGCATCCAATATTAGGTGTGTCCCTTTGAACACAAATCCTTGGATCATGCTTTTAGTCTAGATAGAAAAGTCGAAAGAAAAAATATAGCTAATATAAAATTGGTCACTGGAAACAAAGAGAACAACATTCCCCCTCTCTTAATCTCACTCAACTGACAAGGTTGACACCTTATCAAGTGGATGAAAGAATAGTAAAGGGACTATGTTTCAATTCTAACAATAAGTACAATAAGTGGCATAATTTTGGTGAGAACAAATTATTCTACATAGAATATGAAGAGGAATAAGATCAAGAATTGGAGTCATAACAAGATCTAGATCTAGAATATACTACTCCAATAAAATATCATTATGCATTGGTTGGCATTAATACTCAACAAACCCTAAAAGAAAATTATATATCAAAAACAAAAAGGTAATATAATTGGTTGATTATGGAAGTGCCATAAATTCATCAATTACAAATTAGTTAAAATTATCATTTGTTTCATATATCTAACACCAAAGTTTCAAATAATGATTGCAAAAGGAAGCACCATAAATTTTTCATGGAAGTGCCATAGTGTTCAGATCAATATGGGGGGATTATTTGTTGGATAATACCATGATTGCAATACAAATGGGCAATGTTGATTTTGTATTAGGGGTGCAATGGTTACACCCATTGGAGATAGTGATATTTAATTTTCAAGATATATTCATAAGATTTATCTCATAAGGTAAAGAAAGTGATCTTTGAGGTATCCAAGAGAAACCCTTTGAAGTGTTAAACTCTAATGGAATGACAAAACTACTCAAAAAGAGGCACTAGGGTGCAATTGAACAATTGTGTTGGCATTGTAGTGTTGGCATTGATGTCAAATGGAAATGTATTTTCATATGCAATTTAATTTCATGTTTTATGAATGTAAACCATATTACGTGTGGATTGTGCATTCAAAACATGTGTTCAAATAAATAAGTAAAAAACATGTGGTTAAGCTTGAAAATTTATCTCATTTAATGAAGAAGGTGCTTGTGGTTAAGCTTGAAAATGTATCTCATTTATTGAAGAAGTTTGTTGTGGTTAAACTTGAAAGAGTGTCTCATTTATTAAAGAAGGTGATTGATTAAACTTGAAAAAGTGTCTCATTTATTGAAGAAGGTTATTGATTAAACTTGGAAAAAATTCTCTCATTTATTGAAGAAGGTGATTGATTAAGCTTGAAAATTTCTTTCATTCATTGAAGATTATGGTGGATCGAGTCAAGGAGAAATATTCAATTGCCTCACCAGATCAATGGTTTATGAACAAGGGGGGTTGGTTCTCCATTTCTTTATGTAAGTGTTGTTTAATTATTCCAAAAATTAAAAATTAAAATTAAAATTAAATAAATATATATATATATATATATATATATATATATATATATATATATATATATATATATATATATATATATATATATATATATCTATATCTATATATATATATATATATATATCTATATATATATTTGTATTTGGTAACAATAGCATCTTTTTTAAGATTATCAAATAATTATATCAGATATAAGAGTGCATGTTTCAGTCAAATTTTTATGCAGGGTATGAAGACTTGGAATGAAGAAAATTGTAGGAGAATTGTCTCTATCATTTATATTATATTGAGATATTTCAAGAGGAATTTGAATGATATTCTATAGAATTTATATTTCTTTCATATATGAAATTTCTTGTATCATCTCAATGAAACAATTTCCCTTGTAATTTCACATATATTTAAAAATTGTAATTGTTGAGGTTGCGGCATCAAGCAAGTGGAGGCTTGAAATATTGTTGAAGGGGTGGTGACTCCTTGTTGGTAGTGGCCAAAAAAATATCTAGTTGGGGCTAGCTTATTTATGTAAAGGAGAACATTTTCATAAAATAAAAGAGAAGAAAGAAAAAGTAGTATGGTAGTTTTCTTCCCATATAGGGTTTCCACCTAAAATATTGTTGTTCTGTTCTTGTGCTAATTGTTCTTTTACTATTGCATCTTTGTTATTTTTAAATTTTTAAATGATTAAATTTTGCAAAAATTTTGCAATATTGATTCACCCCTCCCCTCTCTCTTAGTATTTCTTGATCCAAAAAAATTGTGCTTACTAATTTTTTCAAAAGACAATGTCATCAATTTTAATATATCTCTGCAAAGTTATCAACTCATTCCAAGGCTTTTGGAGTAATTCTTGAGGGTCTTTCACATGCTCGAGATCATGACTATGTAATTCATTTGATGCATCGAAGTGTATGGGAAATAAGTGAAGAAGGGAAATTCATACTAAAAGTAGAAACAATCCTTGAAACGAGGATTAAGCAACTAAGTAATCCACCAATTGTGGACTACCTCGTCAAATAGGAGAACCTACCACTGGAAAAGGTGACATGGGAATATGACTTATTCATGCAAAATCACTATCAATTAGTGAAGTGTTTGGGAAACACTTTTTTCAAGAAGAGGGGCGTGTTAATACCTATATAAGCCAAAACTTAACCCTAAAACCCGTTATTAAACCCTATATATTGAGTGATTATGTTTCTATTATTATATTTTTATGTAAATTAGAACCTTTTATGGTACCATTTTATTATGATTGTACCATTTGTCTCCTATATATATAATAAGGAACATAGCCTTAGGATAATGAAACATTTCCTTCTATATTTTATTTATTATAGTAGGAGGCATCCCCTTTTAAAAGACTATAATTATTGGTTTCTTATCATTTTTAAGGTGCAAGGCTAAGAAAATCACCCTTAGGTGTAACTGCTTCCCACAACCACCACCTTGAGTGGATTCTCTAAGTTTTGGCCACTAAAATACCTCTGTCTAGTGTAGGTGAGATAATCTCATCTATTGGATGTCAACCACTAATCCAAAACCTTTATCAAGGGTTGGGAGACTCTAGGAGGTCTACGATATCATAGGTCTAAGCCTTACCCATTTCATGGGTTTTTTCTCACCACTGGATTTTTACACTAGGTTATGGGGGATTTAAAGTTCCCTAAATGACAACTTTCTAAGTTTAAGATGAAAAACAACTGGGGGGTATTTTTTGGATGCCTACCCCTAGAGTCATAACTTAATCTACAAAAATTATTTTGTAACCCCACAATGGGGGAAATTAGTTGTCTAAGTTAAAGTTGATTTTAATATGAACTTTGAATTGGGAACATGGATGAAACTCATTTAATTAGGGTATGATGAATTCCAAAATTCTTAAGCATCATACTCAACATTTTGATTCCTTCATATAACTTTGAGTGCAATGGGAGAGCATACTTCGTTAAGTAGGATCTAAAAGAGGTTTGTTGGTGTTAGTGTGGTGTTTTCAAGGTGACATGTGCCAATCACAAATTTTAGGAAGTTGTATGATGTGAATAGTTGACGAGCCTTACTTTTACCAACTAATTAATATATGTGATATTTCTCCCTAAAAAAATAAAGTGTGTGCATATATGGTGGCTCTTAATTCCTTTTGTTTAGTCTATGTGATATTTCTAATAATTATAGGGGAGGTGAAAATGGTTACAGGTCCTTCATGATTTCCCAAGATTACTATGAGTGCAAGGGGAAGAGCATACTTGGAAAAGGAATTTCACTTGTAGTCTCGAACTAATAATTTAAATTTAAATTTAAAATTAAAGTATTGAGCCATCGACATGGAAAAAATATATTGGTTCCTTTTAAATGTTGTAATCTACGCCAAGGGCCTAACGAACCTAAAATTATCAATTATAAAGGGAAGACTATTATTGGCACCCTCCTTACTTGAAAATAAAAGAAAAAATTCTACAAAGTTTCAGAAAAAGGCTAAACCATGTAGGTTATTGTCTAATAATTGTGCAAGTCCTCTAGCCAGTGAACTAAGAGATGTAGGATCTGTGCATTTTTTTTCTTTGATATTCATTAAAAATCTTTTTGCAATGAATATACACAACTTCCACCTACAAAAAACAGAACCAAGGTGGTTGGGAATTTTGGTAAGGGACTAGTACACCCAATAAGGAAATAATAGAATAAAAGGAGTAATGTAATAAACTAAGAGTGGAAAGAAGCCAGTGGAGTCACTAAAAAACTACAATTTGGAATTTGTATCTTGAATGTCCCAAATTCCTCTTCTTATGCAATAGCTGAAACAGTCAAATTCTAGCATGGAAAATAAAATAAAATCAACAAACTTGCTAGATTTTACCATGAGAGAAATAAAAAAAACTAATGAAAACACAATGAACACAAAGAGTAATGGGAAGCAACATTCTTTTGTTGGTGATTGATTGAAGTGGAAATGGTCTACAAAATATGCACTAAGGAGAATGGATTGAGCATGGTAAGCCTTATCCTATCCTCCAAAGTAAGTTCCTCTCCTTTTCATTGCTCTCTCTCCCTTTGCAATAATATTTCCAAGACTTTTAATGGCGAAATATCGTTAATTCACAATGTTCATGCAATCAAGCTTAGAAATATGAGGAAATTCCAACTAGATTTTGGTAGCATGACAATGTATTTCTTCTCTCCGCCAAAAAAAGTATTACTATATTTTACCATGAGAGAAAAAAAAAAAAAATCAAAACACAATGAACATAAAGAGTGATGGGAAGTAACACCCTTGTTTTTGATGATTGATTGAAGTGGAAATGGTCTACAAAATAGGAACTTAAGAGAATGGATTGAGCTGGATAAGACCTCTCTTATCCTCTAAAGGAAGCTTTTCTCCTTCTTTTTCTTTCTCTCCCTCACATTGTAGAGAATATTTACAAGACTTTTAATGGCGAAATCTTGTAAATTTGCAATGGTCATGCAGTCAAGCTTGTGAATATGATGGAATTCCAACTAGATTTTGGAAACATGAAAATGTGTTTCTTCTCTTGCATGTATTTATAGAGTTTTAAAAGCTCTTTAGGTGGTTGGATCATTGAATGGAGGTGGTTGGTCTTTCACATTTTGAAATGAATGAGGAGTCATAGAGGATCTATGTAACCCTCCATAAATTTCCTGAATAACTTGACCTTCCCATCTACAACTTGTCCTTACCATAGTCCTAATCTATTGAAATTTCCCCCACTTTTCAATGCAGGTATGTTGTGTCTATGGATCTGCATGACTATTGAAGGAAAAGTGGTGTGGATCATATAAAATTTGAACTATGAGTTTGCACAAAAGGGGGAAACCCAATTTGTAAACTTAATCAGCTACCTTTTGAGCTACTGACTAATATCCTAGGGAACCTTTATTTTTATTAACTAATGACATTTCTCAAAAATCACTTGTAACATTGTGCGAGATATTTTTTGTGGTAACAATGGCTTATTGGTACAAAAAAATATATATCTCATCTAATGAACATTGCAACATATTCTTACATTTTGGGCTAATACACATACCTCTGTATGTTGGAAATTTTATTCCCAACACCAAATTTCCTTTCCTTGAAATCTTGGATGTGTGAGCCTCTCTAATTAGCTATAATCGCTCACTTTTAGGAACATAAATATTTTCTACCCCATGGAGTAATCCATTATGGATATGATAGCCAATTTTGTTGTCACCATTATCTACATGAATTTGGTCTGATAACTTTTGAAATACCTTCCTGAAGTTCTCATCTTATATGAATTCCTCTCCATATGCATCATCTCTGAAAGGATACATGTGCGTAAGATTTCCCAAAACATTAATTTTTTATGTGGGTGGACTTCAAAACATGTCAAACAACTTGTTGTGCTACCCTTCGTATACTTAATTATTAGATGAAATTGTTCTAAGAACCCCATCCTTTTTGTAATGTATAGCTTGTTATAGCTTACTCTTGGCTTGTAGGTATTGAAGTAGTTACTACTATGTGGGATGATAGTTTCAATTCCCATCAAATGGTGTTTCCACTTTTGGATAGCTTGAACTAGGACAAAGAGATCCTTGTTGTAGGCAGGGTAGTTAATAAATTCCCCTTAAAATAATTCATAATGGTAGCATACAGGCATTCCTCCCTATATCAAGACTACTCCCATGGCATATCCACTCATATTTATGTCCACTTTGAAGGGTTGTTATAAATTATTTAATATGAGAACTAGTGCTTGGATGATTTTTATTTTCAACTCATTAAAATCCTTTTGCATACTATTCCCCCACTAGAAATTCTTGTCGCTCATTGTTATGATATGGAGTATAGGTAAAATGAAGTTATGAATTTCTTCATGTACTATGTTGCCCCAATAAAAATCCTAATTTTGCAGCACTTCATTATTTCCTCCATCTTCATAGGATCTATAATAAGTTCTCGTCCACTAATTTCATAACATAAATAAACCAAAGACTATTGTGCAAGCTCACATTTCTTGAGATTTTCTAGCATTTGATGCTTCTTCAAAGTATCTAGAACCTACATAAAATGTGAAACGTGCACCTTATAGGTGTCACTGTAAATTAGTATTATCTAGATAAAATATAATAAATGAATCTAGATATGGGGGCAATACATCATTCTCTAATATCATAAATGTAGTAGGTGAGTTTTATAATCCAATTTGCATTAATAGCCACTCATAAAAACCTTCCTAGTTTTGAAGGTAGTTTTCTATGTATCTTCTTCTTTTACTCAACCTTAGTAGAATGCTAATCTAAAATCTAGCTTTGTGAAGTATTTCACTTGCTAGAATTTATCTAACAGATCATCAATCCTAGGTAGAGTGGGGCCTATTCTTAATCATAATCTTGATTAATGATTTGTAATCGATGCACATTCACCAAGTCCCATCCTTATTTGGTACAATTTTTATGGGTAACCCACAAGGTGATATGCTTGGTTGAATCACACACTACTCCAGGTGTTGTTGCAACTGCTTATTCATGTTTTTTTCTTCCATAATGAACTGTTTATACAACCCAATATTTGGCAATGTAGATTCTAGAAATAATTTAATTTTTTTAGGTCCCTATAATACTAGTGTAGCCCCATGTTAGTTCCCTATAATACTAGTGTAGCCCATATATTTTTATTTTTGTGCCCCATAGAATCCCACTATTATTCTTATTGTGCCCTTACTTTATTACTGTGATGTATACCCTAATTATAGTTTTATCCTTTAGACTCCTATATATAACAAGGAGGACTTATCATTTGAATCATCCAATAATTTTTCATTTATTTTATGTAAAATGATGTTTCCCCCTCAAAGTGGATTGTAATTATTGGTTTCTTATAATTTTCAAGTCGCAAGGATTATAAAATTTAGTATCAGAGCTCTTGATCCTAGATTTTTGTTGCTTCAAATGAGTCATCATCACATTTTCTCTTTAACTTTTTTTCAGTATAAAGCTTCACCCTGTGAAAATCCTACCACATTGACATGAAATATTGATGGAAATTGGATTATAATTTCAGACCTTGGTTCGATATAGTCTCAGAGATATGATCCAAGGAAGTTAGGGTTTATGTATGCTCCAAAATTCAAACTCAAATATGTATCCCAGGGAAAATAATCATAACATTCTCATGAAGCATCAAATTTTAATTTCATAAAAATTAAATGAGATTTAATGGATTATAATTTCTTGGGTACAATTTTTAATATTGAAGGTTGAAACAATAAGACATGGAAACCCATACAAGTCCTTTATACTAAACCAATCCATAATCAAGCCATTGTGGGAGATTTGGCATAACCTTATCTTGAAGAATTCAATCCCAATCTAACTTGTGGGTTTGGAAAGAAGACATGGAAATATACTTCACGTCAAATTTTTAAACCTTTGGAGGCTGAGATCAAAGATATACAATAGTTTCAAGGTCACACATATCAACAAGCTCAAAATCAAGCTATTAAAAACAAAAAAAAGGTGTGTATTTCTAAAATTGCATAACTTTTGTATGAAAAAATAGTTTGAAGCGATTCAAAGAGCATAGGGAAGCATAGATATAATTATTAGGTTCCAAAGTTGATCCAAAAATAAGAAATGAAACACCCATTAATCCCCTAGAAATATCTACTCTAATGTATCAAGAAGAGGAAGAAATGAAACATGATATATCAAAATTACAGGACCAAGTGCAAAAAATTTCGTTGTTAAAAAGAGCAACAAAAAATGAGATGGAAGATAATATGGATGGTTTAATCGCACACTTGGAAGGTTTTATGGAAGTTTTAAAAGTATACAAGGAAGGTTTGAAGTAAGGTTTTACAAAGTTGTTGAAATAAAGGCTTCCTAGTGGTGACAAAGTATTCCATGAAACTCAGGATGAGAACAAAGGAATGTGAACCATGATTTCGAAGACTCCAACTTTGGTTTGAATAACAAACAATTCCAAACATAGATATGATGAAGTTTGATGGAAAGGATATGATAACATAGATACTATGGATGAAGCATTTCTTTGATCTACATGATGTGCAACACATATAGAAGGTATGCATTTCATATTTATAATTAGAACCCAATCAGGTTGTGTGTGGTATTGTTGGCTTTGTACTCGTAAATCAATTGCACTTGGACATTTTTTACAAAGGAACTGATGACACATTATGAGGATGCAAAGAACAATGCCTTCTTTATCATATTGATAAATATGAAACAAAGGGGTTCAATTGCAGGGCACATTGAGAACTTCCAAATATTGAATATCAAGGTAACTTATATTCCAGAAGAGCATCTCATTAATTCCTTCATAGGGACTTTAAAGGATAAAATTCAACATGAGGTTTTCCTTTTTTAACCTAACGTTGGAGAATTCATTTAGGGTGGTAAGAAATTTTGAAATTAAAGTTATGGAAATAAGGATTTCAACCACTCACAACTATAAATATGGAAGTGTTTTTGCTCCTATCCTCCCACAATATATAAGATTGACACCACAATAACTAGAGGAAAAAAGAGAAAAATGGATTTTGTATAGTTGTAATAGGAACTAAATTAAACTTCATAATTGTGCTAAGAAGAAATTATTTTACATAAATAGTGAAGAGGAGGAAGAAAAGGAACAAGAAACGTCAAAATAAGAAGATCTCCACCAGGAACCAACTCCAAGGATTGAAATAGAAGCAATCAACCCAACCATATCTTGTAATGCATTGGCTAGAATTACCACTCCAAAAATGCTCAAAATAGAAGGATATACCAAGAATAAAAAGGTAATGGTGTTGGTTGAGTTGGGTAGTACCCATAATTTTATTTGTTGTAAGATAGCTAAGGATTTGAATTGCTTTCTGTATCTAGCACTATAGTTTCCAGTGATGGATTCAAATCAAGGTGTTATAAATGGAACAGGGAAGTTCCATAATATCAATCTAACCATGAGGGAATATGTGTTGAATAGTCCAATTATTGTCATTCCAATGGGTGGTGCTAATGTTGTATTAAGAGTTCAATTGTCACAATCATTAGATTTAATTTTCAAAAACTTTTCTTAAATTTTTTTTGGGAAGGAAATGAATTTGAATTAAGGGGTGTCGTAGGAAGACCTGGTAAGATAATCATCTATAATGGCATGAAAAATCTTTTGAATAAGAAACAATGAGGTGTAATTTCATAAGTATGCTCACTATATGTTCAAAAATATAAGTCACCCATTTCTCTAGATCTCCAAAGATTCCTTGACAATCATTCCAAGGTATTTGATACTCCCAAAGGTCTCCCACCTATTCGAGATCATTATCATTATATTCACTTGATTTCAGAAATAATTCCTCCAAACATCAAACCTTATAGATATACCTATGCCTAAAAGAGTGAAATTGAACATATGGTTGCAGAAATGCTAGAAGTTAGTATAATTCAACCTATCCAAAGTTATTTCTCTTCTCCAGTAATTGTTAGGAATTTTTGGCATTTATGTCAAAGTTTTTGTCAATGGATGACTAAGCTCATTGAGAATATTTGAAATATGATGCCATTTATTTCCAAGGTAGTATCATGGAGATTGTTAGAAAGTGATATTATGGTGGATTGACAAGTATGTCAAAGGAGTGGTTATAAAATAAGTGGCAAAGCTCAGATGTTTCCAAGCAGATTGGTGACCAAGTGTGTTTCAAGGAGTAGATTATTTAGAGTCATTTTCAGTATAGAAGATCATATCATATGTACATGGAAATGGCATAGATGGATAAAGCTCTAAAAAACCTTTCTCGATGTATGTCACTTTACAAAAGACCCTTAGATCAAAATATATTGAAGGTCAACGGTTGCAGGCAAAAAGTTCAAAGTTCCAGGTTCAATTTGGTGGAATTTCTAGTTTGGTGGCATCCTCCAGTTTTGGGTTAAATTTGGTGTTTTTACCATGGCCCTTGTAGCACAGTCAGGATACAGGTGGAAAGAGGAATCTGCATGGACAAAAATCATAATATTAGGAGGAAAAAAGGTGGTCCCAATAGGGGACACATCACCCTGGTGGTTTTCTCCCCTAAAGATTCCAAAGGAGGCCCAAGAATGAAATTTTTGGGGTGATAAAGCAGTGGATGAGGTGGAAAAATGCATCAAGTGATTAACGCAAGTTAGCAAGTGGGGGACCCCATGGGACACATCACCTTAGCGATTTAATCCTAGAATTTTCTAAAGGAGGCATAATTTTTTTCAATATATTGTAATGGGGCCAAGGAAATGGGAAAGTTCCCATCTATTGTCATGAAACTTCCCATCCAAGCCAAAAAAAATTATTACATATATTCACAGAAAAACCAAGGCTCGGACCCCCCTACCTCCATACGGTGATGTGGACAATTGACAGCATGGACCTATCAGAATAAGACAAATGACATAATATAATTGGAATAAAAATATGATGTGGAGCTAGAGTGGTAGTGTACAATAAATAGTTCAAATATTCGGAGGTTAGCATGACATCAACATCTGAAAGTCCCAAGACACGTAGCATGCAGATTTGGAATTTTCAGGTAGCAAAATGGGTTGAAAATAGGTGACATGTTGCACCACCTAGAGCATGACACATGAAAGAGAAATATAGATGAAAAACAAGTTTGAAGGGGTATAAAGACACATAACCCCGATTATTTCAAATGGACTAGTGGGACATAGTGGAAAATACATGTAATCTCAAAAGTTTTTATTGGCTCATGGGTGCAACGATTGGTCCCACAACAACACATCACCTCATAAATTTAATAATAGAATTTTCCAAATGAGTCAAAAATTTTATTTCTAGTTTGACAAGGTGTCGAGACAAGGTGGAAAGTGCAGTTGCAAAGGCCTCACAATACACGTAACCTCAGTGATTTTATCATTGGTGCATGTAGGAAGCATGGGACCTAGTGGCATAATGACTGAGAAATAGGATGACATGGAACATGGGCTCAGATTTTGTATAATTGGAGCAAAGTTGGGCCAATGAAAATTTCAGGAGAGATTGCATAGGAAAGGTGGGGGTCCCACCTCCACACATCACCCTAACAGATGCATTTTGGAAGTTATCGAAGGTGATCCATTGTAAAAGGCCAGGGCTAAAGGCTCATCCAGGACTTGATTTTGTGCGTGTTTTCAAGTGTAATGTAATTGAGGGAAAAAAGGTTTGATGCGTGTGGTTAATCCTTAGGGCTAAACCATTTCATATTCATGATTTAAATTTGAGAGATTATTACAAAAGGGCCTTCAGGTTGTAGACAAAGTGTGATCCATATTTATGAAGGAAAAAAATTAAATAGAAATTTAAATAGAAAAAAAAAGAGATACGGTGAAAACATAACTTCAATTCATTAATAAAAAAGTATTGAAAAATGTTTACATGCAAAATGGAAATAAACTAGCTCAGGTGACAGTAGCTTATCTTTGAGAAGAGATGTGGTGGCTACATGCCTTATGAACTATGTTACAATGAGGCTCAAAGGCCTATTTTTTAGTGTGAAACAATGGAAAACCCTAAACATCCAAAAAATTAACCCTAGGAGATGAAGTGCCAAAATCATGTGGGCCCTGTTGGGGTAAATTGGTACATCAACTTCTCGGGGCTGTAACTTTGACATAAAATATCAATTTGATGTGCACAATACCTAGTTAGAAATGTCTATCCAAGGACTACAACTTTCGACTATGAACCCCAATTGAATACTAAGGGTTTTCCCTTTTTCTAAAAAAAAATGTGATTTAGGGTCTCAAAACAACTTGGAAGTTGAGGACCCAAAAACTTCCAAAAATAGTAAATTACGCTAAAATTAAGGAAACTCAAAGAAATAATGGTGGGGCTCCAAGTGGAATAGATGGGCGGAAACCAATATCCACCTGAATCAAAGCGAATATGGGCATAAATTTAATTGGCATAAAAAGGTCAGCAGATTTGGAATTATGTTCCATACTTGGTGGAAAGAGCCTATGGGCATATGGACATGAACGAGTTGTTAGTTGTACTTGGTTGAATACACTATAAGTAGCAGTGCACTAAATTTGGTTAATGTGGCATGGATGATTTGGCATCTTTTTTGGCAAAGTGGGCCATATGTGGTAGTTCAACAAAAAGTGGCAATGCACTAAAGTGGAGTTAGCAGAGCTGGTAGATTTGGTGGAATATTTGGTATTTTAACCAAATATAGTAATTTTTCAGATTTAAAACTATAGCAAAAGCCACTATTAAATCTTGTAACTCGCCAGAATTGAAGAAAACAACATTTTAACTAAGATTTTCTCATTGAGAATGGTGATCAGAGATTAAAGACTACATGAACACATTAAGAAGACATTACAGAAGTTGAATATAACTGAAAATTAAGAATCCATGCATGGTGAAGAACTTAACTTAACTATAATTCTAAAACTAAAAATATCAATTCTTATTCTTTATAAGCGTAATTTAACAACCAATTTGGTTGGTTGTTGTTAGGGAAACATCATGCATATTGTAGTATGCATCAAGGTTGAATCAGAGATGCATTAGGGTTTGAATGAAATAGATTTGGTGTTTAAAAGGTGTCTTAATGGTGATATTGGTGAATTGAGGTGGTTGAGATATGTAAGCAAGGTGGTGTTTAAGAGAGCAAGAAAACAATTTATCTATGCAAGGAAGGCATTGGGTTGTGAGGGAGAGATGAAGCAGTATTATTATATGTAAAAGTTTTTTTGATTGAAGTTTGAAAATTTTATGAAAGAGGGATCAACATGGACAACAAATGGGTGTTTCCACTTTAGGGAGTAGATGCTTCTATCTAAGTAGGTATTTGAAGAATAGCTTGGGGTAGGTATCTCTACAGGTGGGTGCTTGAAAAATCAAAGAGTGGGTGCTTCTTGTAAGATGAGCATATGTCCACAAAGATAGAGTTTGTGCTTCCCACTAGTGGGTGCTAATAAAACCAATCAATGTTGGTGCTCCTTTCAATGGGTGTTGATAAATCAGGGGTCGTTTCTCCTTTCAATGGTTTCTAATAAATTAGGGGCAGTAGATCCTTTCATTGGTTGCTAATAAATTAGGATTAGTAGCTCCTTTCAGTGGTTGTTAATAAATTAGGGGTAGTAGCTCCTTTCAGTTTTAGATGATAAATTGGGGAGTGCTAGTTTCCTTAGGTGGTAGCCTGGGAAACCTGCAAGTAGAGGCTTGCAGGCAGTGATGTAATAGAAATTTGTAGCTTGTATTTTCCAAAAGGAATAAAGAATAAGATCAGTGTCTTTATATGTTGCATATGTGAATTATTTACATGTTGATTTATGATGCTACTTACATTAATGGTTTTCAAATATCCTGAAAAATTTAATTTGTCAATAGTTATATAATTTGGTCACACTATTGATTCATCCCCCTCTCAGCAATGTCCTAGTTTCTAACAGTGGTATTGGTGCACAAGAAGGATGGATCATGGTGTATGTGTCCAGATTATAGAGAGCTCAACAAGATCACTATTAAAGATCAATTTCCCTTTCCTTCCATTTATGAAATGTTGGATGAATTACATGGAGAAATTTACTTCACCAATTTGGATCTTCATTCAGGATATAACCAAGTTAGAATTAAGACAAAATACATTTTAAAAACAACATTTACAACTCATGAATGTCATTATGAATTTTTAGTCACACCTTTTGGCCTTACTAATTGACCTATAGAAATTATCCAAAGGGATTCAATATGATATTGTCATGTACTAAAACAAAATACTGAATCCTTCTACAATTTGTGGAATTTAAATTCAATAGCACAATCACATAACAAGTAAGAGAAAGAAACTGTCAATTGCACAACAAAAGATGTATATGGGGAAAGTAAATTCTCAAGACCTCGTTATCTCTATATTGCATAATTCAATACCATAAACAATACAATGTTATTTCCGTCACTGAGAAACCTTTGTACTCTACTGATTGTCTCACTATGATCTAGGAAAAATCAATCAAATACTTAACCAATTATCAGCCTCTTCTGACCAGATTTTCTTACGTGTTCTTAAAGGAATTACATCCCTAGGAATAAATAAATTCCAAATAATTGATTGAGCAATTCCTTCAAGGCATCTTGATGACCTCATGCATGACATGTACAATTTTATAATTATACAACTAATAGTTATCTTCCCTTTAACCTCAATCTCAACTGGGCCTTCCTTAGAACTAACATGCAACATCTATTTATAGCGAATTATCAGTTAACTGGTTGATCACTACTTGAGAATTAAATCATATTTAATTCGTTGGACCTATCACTAGCGCATCTCTCAGTTAGAACTAGTTAAATTGATTTTAACTCAATTAATTGAGTTAACTAATTACAAATCACAAATAATTGTAACTGGACCCCCTAAAATCATGGGATAACTTTACATGCCTCCTCTCTAACCCTCAAATTGAATTTCCTAATATAACTAAGTCTTACTGACTTAGTTAACTAATAAAAGTTGTCGTGATATGAAATTACAATTTCTCTTCCAATTTATTCAAGGGAAAATTAAATTAGAAGCCCCCTTGGGTGAATTTCTTGGTGCCACTTCAACAGAAATTCCACATTTCAAGGTTTGATGAATTCCAATTTCAAACCCTTCCCTAGAAAATTTTTGTTATTTTTTTGTTATGATATACTAATCTAAAACAAGTCTTGAAAATATCATGTTCAACATGTTGAAAGGGTGGTCAAACTATTATAGGATAAGAAATTGTATGGAAAAACCCTCCAAATTTTTCTTTGGGGTACAAGAGGTGGAATATTTGTGTCATATTATATCTATATTTGTGTCATATTATATCTCATGAGGGTTTTAAGGTAGATCCTAACAAAATTAAAGTCATCAAGGAATGGAAAATCCCCACAACCCTAAGGCATATTTGAGGATTTATCGAATTGAAATGGTATTATAGAAAATTTGTTAAGAATTATGGGAAAATAACATCAACTTTAACAACATAAATGAAGAAATATTCATTTTATTGGACTTCAGAAATAACTAAGGCCTTTGAAAATCTTAAAGAGGCAATGTGTCGAGCTCTAGTATTAGCTACACAAGACTTCACAACAACCTTTATTATGGAATGTGATGCCACTGGATATGGAATGTGATGTTGTTTTAATGAAATAAAGAAGTCCCATTACCTTTGAAAGTCATCCAATCAAGGGAAATAAATTACAAAAACCTATTTATGAGAAGGAAATGCTAGCAATAATACATTCCCTGAAGCAATGGTGCCCTTCCTTAATGGGAAGACACCTTATAGTAAAAATAAATTATGATAGTCATAAATATTTCTCAAAAAAAATAAAAAAACAATGATAATAATAACCTTTAGAAGAGAACCAAAAATGGGTCACAAATATGTTGGGTTATGACTTTGAAATCATCTATAAAAAAGGGAAGCAAAATTTTATTACATATGCACTCTCAAGAAAGGATGAGGATGTGGAGGCATTGCCTTCTATTGTCCAACTTGATTGGGTAATTGAAATAAGGGATTAATGGAAGAATGATGAATAAGTGTGGGCACTCATTGAAAACTTACAATAATATCCCAGTCATCTAATACATTTAACTAGAAAAATGGTTCACTATGGTACAAATATCGCTTATATCTATGTAAGAACTCTCAACTCAAACAAAAGGTTATTTTGGAATTGCATATATTTCCTATAGGAGGGAATTTAGGAGTTTAAAAAAATTACCACGGGGGAAGGAAGGAATTTTTGGGATGGCCTTAAATCTAGTATTCAAAATTTTGTAGCCAAATGTTTGGTTTTCCAACAAAATAAATTCAAGGAAATTAAGATCACATGTCTTTTACAACCATTATCCATTCCAACTTAGTGTTCGTGGGAGGTATCAATGGATTTTAGCATTCGTCTACCCAACTCTAAAGGAAATTTTTTCATCATGGTGGAATTGGGTAGACTTACCAAGTATGCACACTTTTATGCACTATCTTATCCTTTCAAAGCCACTGCACTCCCTATGGAATTCATGGATACAATTCAAAAGCTACATGGAAACCCAAATATTATAGTAAGTGTCAGCGATCCCATTTTCATTGGAATTTTTTTTTACAGAATTATTTTCTTATATCGGTACTCAATTGGCTTGTAGCTCATCTTATCACCCTCAATCTAATAAGTAAACTGAGATAGTGAATAATCATTTGGAAGGATATCTTCATTGCTTTGTATTTGATAAATAAACATAATGGGTCAAGTGGTTACCTTTGGGAGAATGGTTGTATAACACTTCCTTCCATACCATAACAAAAATGACCCCATCTATGGTGCTTTATGGATATCATCCACCATCCATCACATTATCTCTAAGAGACAAATCTAACGTCAAACCAATGGAATATCACATCGAGCATCAACAACAAGTTCTCCAACTCTTAAAGGATAACCTAACTATAGCATAGAATCTAATCAAACAACAAGTGGATAAACATCGCAGTGAAAAAAAAATTGACATGGTCGATTGGGTATTGTTACGGCTAAAACCATACAACAAAATGACCCTCAACTAGGCTAAGAAGGGTAATGAATTATCACTGTAGTACTATATTTTCCCTTATAAGGTGTTTCAAAAGATTGGTACTATGGAATATAAATTGGAGTTGTGTGCATCTTGAGGAGTACACCCAGTTTTCCATGTTCCATGCTTAAGGAAGGATATAGATGACAAGCTCCAAGTTTAAACTATATTGCGAAAATTTGATGATGAAGGAAAAATCATATTGGAGCCTGAAAAAATCACAAAAAAAAGAATCTGATAGCTATAGAACCAATCAATTTCATATTATCTCATTAAGAGAAATAACTTACCTTCTAAATATTCCACATGGGAAGTGTATTTTATACAAAAGCATCTAGAACTACTCAAGCATTAAGGACAACACTTTTTTTAAGGAGAAAGGCATGTTAGGTCCCTATAATACCAGTGTAGCCCCATGTTAGGTCCCTATAATATAGTGTAACCCCTATATTGTTATTTTTGTGCCCCAGAAAATCCCATTTTGTTATTGTTGTGCCCTTACTTTATTATTGTTATGTGGGCCCTAATTATAGTTTTACCCTTTAGACTCCTATGTATACCAAGGAGGTCTTGTCATTTGAAACATCCAAGATTCATGCATTTGTGTTATTGATCTGGATTTATGCAGGAACACAATAATACACATAAATAAACATAAACATAGAGATGTAGCGGAAATAATCTTTCATTTCATTAATATCAAATAACATAAATATGCTTACATACATAATGGAAATAAACTAGCTAAGGCGTTGGTAGCATATCTCTGAGAAGAGATGTGGCAGCTACAAGCCTCTGAAATGTGTTACAATGAGGATCAAGGGCCTATTTATTATTGAGAGACAATGGAAAACTCTAAAAATCCAAAAATCTACCCATAGGAGATGAAGCGCCAAAACTATGGGCCCCATTTGGGTAACTTGGTGCTTCAACTTCCCGGGGATGTAACTTTGGCATACGATCTATGTTTTATGCGCACCATACCTCGTTATAAATAAAAAACTAAATGTTGCTCCCAAACCCATGTTGTTCCTGGTTTTCCCAAAAAACGTCGTTTAGGGCCTCAAAATGACTCTGGAAGTTCAAGACCCGAAAAGCTGCTAAAAATAATAAGTTGTGCTGAAACTGAAAAATTGAAAGAATTGATGGCAAAATTTCAAATGGAATAGGTGGGTGGCCACCAATATCCACCTGGATCATTAGGGCCCCAAAACGGCTCTGAAAGTTCAGGACCCAAAAACCTGCTAAAAATAGTAAGTTGTGCTGAAAGTGAAAAATTGAAAGAACCGATGGTGGGGGTCCAAATGGAATAGGTGGGTGGCCACCAATATCCACATGGATCATTACTCCTCCCTTAGGAAGCAATGTTCCCTATTTTTTTGAGATCTTCCATGAGATGAGGCAAATTCTGTTGAACTAGGTATTGGATTTGTTGAAGATGTCATGGACCTGTGAGCGGACTTGCTGGATGCATTTAGTAAATTTGGTTTCTTTATCAGCCTCAAATAGTATATGTGTGGATTTTGTCTATGTAGTCGCATGAGGTATGGAAACATCAGGCTGCAATGCGTCGGGGGTCATATCAATGGAGTGCTTGTCCTGACAGTGTAGAGGAACCTCTGTGAGTGAAGAGAAAATGTCCTCATATTCCTCCATGACTTTGTCCATCTACTGCAGCCGTGCAGGGGAGCCCTATTTTGAGGTTGTGGCCACAATATTATTCTTTCCCTGTGAGAAAGTTGTAAGGATAATAAATTTCCTGGTTTGGGCAACGATCTTACTACGATGTTTTGTAGTAGTCAAAGAGATGATAGGAGGCGGTACTACCTCCGGTATCTTGTACAAGTTATTTCCCAAAGTAATAATAACAACACAAGGCCTAGAATCATACACAACATGTTTCCTCCATAAGTATGGTTGGCACAATAATACATCAGACACGTCAAGAGGAGCAACATCACACAGTGCCTCATCCGTGAATGGCTTGATGTTGTACGAAAGGGGGCACTGTTTTCAGATGCGGAGATATCTTCCTTCATGAAGCTACCCAATGGTATATGGCTGTGGGTGTGATATGGTTAGTAGTCCAAGCCACTTCACGACCTCTACTGAAATAAGGTACTCTTGGCTTCCGCTATCGACAAGGAATTGTGGTGGAGAACCCTTCACCCACATCTGTGAATGGAAGAGGCGCTCTCCCTCCTTTGGATCCTCGAGATTCTCCCCCTGAAGCTTGGTGGTGGCAACAATGGCACTGGGATCTTCATCAATGATATGCTTCCCTTTTTCATTTCCCTTCTCTAGTTTTGACTCAGGATCATAACATTCATCTGATTCGGGTGCCTTTATTTTGGCCACCAATGACTGTTTGGCCCGACACTCATTTGTGTTGTGAGTGGGGTTGTTATTAAATTCACACCACTTCCCCGTGTCCTTATTTGGATTTTTGGCATTGTTCTGATTTGCCCCGGTTTGGCTTTGTCCCTTCTTCTGCGGTTTGGGGGTGCCTTTCCCTAGCTTCAGATTCATGGATCCAAAGTCTCGCTTCTTCTGATTCAATTTTTGCTCGATATTGGTGGCATAGCGATATGTCGTTCTAATCGAGGTAATGTCGAGGAAATCTATTTCCTCCTGAATGTATCAGTGTCAATAGATATGGTACTTGAGCACCAAATGTCTCTCTGAATCTTTAATGCCCAACTTTGTGCGCATGGTATGGAAAAGATTCATCAGTCCGTGCACATCTTGATCCCTTTGTTGCCACAGTGTGGTCCATTGGATGTACTTGTCCTCATAGTTATCCATGGGGTAATATTGTTCCTTTATGTCGCCTCGGAAAAAATTCCAAGTGGATGTGACTGAGAATAGAGAGGGTTCCCTCTTTTCCTTTTTCTCGTAGTAGGTTTCCCACCAGTCATTGACATGGGGGCAGCTTTGAGGAGTGCAAAAATAATCTTTTCTCGGTCGGAGAAGTCATGTACTGAGAAATACCCTTCTAGAAAATTCAAACATCTATCTATAGCGTCTGCATCTATCTGGCCTTTAAATACAGGAATGTCAAAGTTGACTTGTACCTTGAAAAGAGAGACGCCTCTAGAGTGGCTGCTAGATGTAGATGCGTCGCTAGTGGGCAACCATTGAAGGATATGGGAAAATTTATCCATCATCGCATTCCTTTGTTTCTTGAGGACCTCCTTGAGCAATATTTTGATAGGATCTCCTTCTCCCTTGTCTTTATTTTCTTCTGCCATGGGAGGTCATCGAGGTTTGTGAGGAATCTTGCAAGGGTTCAACCAGATCGAGCCCTAACTCCTTATTGCCTGACCTCGTTGGGGACATGCAAAGAAAAATAAAGAAACAACAAACCACTCTGATACCTCTGATATGAATTTATGCAGGAACACAATAATACACATAAATAAACATAAACACAGAGATTCAGTGGAAACAATCTTTCATTTCATTAATATCAAATAACATAAATATGCTTACATACATAATGGAAATAAACTAGCTAGGGCACTGGTAGCGTATGTCTGAGAAGATATGTGGCAGCTAGAAGCCTCTGAACTATGTTACAATGAGGCTCGAGGGCCTATTTATTATTGAGAAACAATGGAAAATGCTAAACATCCAAAAACCTAACCCTAGGAGATGAAGCGCCAAAAATATGGGCCCCGTTTGGGTAAATTGGTATTTCAACTTCTCGGGGATGTAACTTTGGCATACGATCTGTGTTTGACACGCATCATACCTCATTAGAAAGATCTCTCTGAGGAGTACAACTTTTGGTGTGATAAACATCGGTCCATGGACCCATATTTCTCTCAGTTTTCCCAAAAAAATGTCGTTTAGTGCCTCAAAACAACTCCAGAAATTCAAGACCCAAAAATTTGTTGTAAATAGTAAGTTGTGTTGAAACTAAAAATATGAAAGAACTAATGCTGGCATTTCAAATGGAATAGGTGGGTGGCCACCAATATCCACCTAGATCATTAGGGCCCCAAAACGGCTCTGAAAGTTCAGAACCCAAATACCTACTAAAAATAGTCAGTTGTGCTAAAAGTGCAAAACTGAAAGAACTGATAGTGGGGGTCCAAATCGAATAGGTAGATGGCCACCAATAAACACGTGGATTAATGATGTAAAATGAGGTTTCCCCCTTGATGTGGATTGTAATTATTGGTTTCTCATCATTTTTAAGTCGCGAGGATTATAACAAATTTCATGCCCAAGTTCCCTATTGGGTGGTATCCCTTTAGGATCATGGAACACTCCCTTGTATTCATGTAACAACCCTTATAGTTTATGTTTTTGTTCTTTAGTACACTCCTCCAGGGATGCCTTTTCACCTATTAACCCTTCACTAAAAAAAAATCTCATAAGTAAAACTTACTTTTTACTATGACTAATTAGCATTTTGGCTTAGTTGGCACTTGCCAGCGAAAACTTAGACTTGCCTTTGTGTGAGTTGATGACCAGGCTAGATCCATCTTAACTTCAAATCTACCAAGCGTCGAGAGGTATCAAATCTCTGTGAGGTGCAAACATCTTTTAGATTGAAATATATTTGATACCTATCGGTGCTTGGTAGATCCGGAGTTAAGATGATCTAGGCTTGTTGTTAATAAATTAATATTCTTAACTAGTTAGTTATGACAATGATAATTCAGAAGAAAAAGATATAAATAATTTATAATATCAATGTAAGGATTATGTCAACAATATTATTAGATTTTATTGGAAATTATTATAAAAATATTAATATTAATAATTAATATGTAAGAGATTAATATAAGAAGATTAATAATTATGGTAATAATAAGCTTATATAAGGGTGAAAATACAAATTTGAGTAATTAAAATTAAAAAAAAAAATTAAATATGTGAAAAAACAAAAATTTATATAAAATATTATTATGGACTATTTAATGCCCATGGGGAAAAATTTAATTTCCCATTTCCATGTTATAGAGTGATGTAAACCATGAGATTCAATGTTCAAATCCCCATTGGATCAAATCAACAAAAAAATGGACTATTTAATGTATTATTTAACATATGTTTATGAGGGATATATTGTTGGCTGAAAATTATTGTAAACATTTAAAAGTTGGGTCAATTAATAATAAAAGTTTTTTAACCCTGCATATTTACAATCACTTTACCATTTATATTATTAACTTGTAAATAGGATTTGCTACAATATCATGGGCCAATACCATGGCTTATCAATACCATGTGCCCAAACTCCATAATTCATTTCACAATCAAAATATTTTATAATATTTTATTTTAATTTAATTTTATAAAAAAAATTAATTAAATATAAAAGAAAAAAGGTTATAATTTCTTTTGACGTATATTTAAGCTACCTGCTACTACTAAAAATATTTGTTGATATTCCATAGAGATTAAGTCAAGGTTTTAATAAATTTAAAAATGAGAATATATTGATATAAAGAGATGTGAAATGAAATTTATCTAATTATTAATGTTTATTATTATAAATTAGTAGGCAATTATGTGATGTATAATTTTAATTGTGCATTTACTATTAGTTGTAATAGAGTCTACATTCACACATCTCCCCTATATTGGGCTGTAGAATGCCATCTCCTCTCAGCGCAATGAGTTATTTCCCATCCTTAACAATGAAAATTTGTTGGCTCTATGCATGAATATTGCATCCCTCATATACATGGAGGGTCTCCCAAAAAAAACTCCACATACATTAAGCAGTACTATATCCAATTCTACTTCATCAATATAATCAACACGTACAACCAATTTTATCTTCCACTATTTTGTTACCTTGCTCTTTGTATCCTTTTTTACCCATCCCAATGGATATGGGCTAGGATGATCGTGAACCTCCAATCCAAGTTTGTTGACTATATTCATTGCTATGAGTTTATTTTATGAACCTGAGTTGAATCAAGCATTTATCTTGGTCTTCTTGACCTGTATCTTAATATGGAAGAGTTTGGTCGTCTCCTTCTCTTCCTTGTGATGGAGGATACTCAGATTCACCTCCTTTTTCACTATTGTGCCGAAAATATTCTTGTATACATCATAGTTTCTTTTCACCTAATTTCTCAAACTAGTGGCTAGATGATTATTTTTCTTCCGATCCTTCTTGTAGTTCTTTGGGTTCATGTCTAAATGGAGTTTCCAACACTTCTATTCAATGTGACCATAAATATTGCAATGTTTTTAATTATTGTTAAGATCCTTTCACTTATGTACAATTTTCTTGTCCTTCCCCCTTTTCCACTTTTTCTTATCATCCTAAGATGCATTTTAGTTCTCTTTCTGCTTCAAACCACTTGAATACCCTTTCTTTTGTCCTATGATTTCCGGTATTATGTTTGTACACATACCTTGTCCATTATTCTTAACTTCAAAATCATCACCTTATTTCACATATGGCCTTCTAGACCCCCCATATAGTTTAATAAAACATATGGGTTCTTGGGAGAGATACCCAGCTTGATGGCCATCTTTTGTAATGCAGTTGTGTACTCTTATACACTCTACCCCTAAAGTAGTGACATTGGATCCATTACTCCTCTACATACATAATAGGGTAAAATTAGGACATAATAGGGGTTTTTAATTCATCCCACCTATTCACTAGTGTATTGGTATCTAACCTAAGTGTTTTTGTATGGTTTTCCCACTAATACATAGCATGGCCAAGCTTCAGTCTAGAAAATGAAATTTTCTACTTCTCATCTATGTGGTGAATCCTTAAATAAACTTCTAACTTCTACAATGAATGATTTAGTTTTAATGTGTCAATATCAACTTGATATGGCTTTATGTCCACTTTTTCTTCCATGATAAACTATGAATGGTTCACAATGCTCAAACTCGATTTCTCTTTTTTGAGATATTTCCCCGACTCCTTTTCTAGGTCTTCATGATTTCCTGATTTCCCCTAATATTTGGCCTTTGAGTTAGAACATCCATTGTCTCTAATCGATCTAATTTTGTTGCTTAGGATTTCCATGAAGAGGTTTATATTGTGTTTTATGTTAACAAATTACACTTCTAGCCTCACAAATATTTCTTATGTTGGATTATGAGGGTTATTGTGAAGAGACTTATATGCCATAGACAAGGTTCTAAATTTTTTTACTTAATTCAATTCCTAGACTCCCTGAAATTTCTCAAAAAATATGTAAAGAAACCTCTATAAAACCAATATCATCTATAAACTACCATGGATATTCTACTCGAACATTTCTTCACAACAGATTTGATAAATTACTAAAATATTTATTATTAATTTTTCCTTACATCCTAGATTCATTAGTTAGTTGATTTCCTACATAATTAATTGAATTAGTGATACAATAAATAGAAAGTAGAAGAAACACACACACACACACCATCCATAAGAGGCATAGAGATCTTCCTTAAGAAACCCTTAAAGGAGAAAACCTAGCTAGAAGTTGAGGTCATTCTACTCTCTTTTCTCTATAATGGAAAATGTGCAAGTAGAAAGAAAGAGGCATTCTCTATGGTGTTACACGCATCTTATGGCTTGTAAGGTTGCTACATAAACTCAACCCCCTCTATTTTAAAATATATTTCCCCACTCCTAGTCACTATGTTCAATCATGGAATAATATACAATAGTAGAGAATGGAAAACCCCTACTACTCCTTCTAGCCCAATATATAACATAGCTTGATAGCCAAGTAGGGATTAGATTTGACTCCCTTAACCCTAAACTAGAGTTAAAAGTTTGAACCTTCTAGAGTCTTATTCATACTCCACATGTGGATAGCCCCATATACACAAGAAATGGAGGTTTCCATAGCATGCACTTCTACCATGGTGGTCAACACTATAGTTCAAAATTATGGAAGGCATAACTTTTGCATATTAACTTTGGTTGACATGATTCTTTCACCATTGCAAATCATAAAAAATTGACCCTAAATTTTTTTAAGTTTGAGAGTAGGTATTTATTGCACAAGAAAATATATCAAGCACTCTTTGTTAAGAAAATAATTATACACATGTAAATAATCTATATTTGTCTTAAGATAGAAAAGATATATTGGAAATACAATCCTTTAGTGGAGAAAATATCTCAACCTCACACCAAACTAGAAGGCTAACTAGTTGGAGAGAATCTCTCACACCCAACTAGGCCTCAATAAACTCCTAAATAATAGGAACATACTCCTTTTCATGAAGACTAGAACTCTACCTACCAATGACCAATAAACTCAACAATTAAATAAAATCACCCATGCATAAGACATGTAAGAGTTATATACTCCAACACTCCTCCTTAATGACTACTTGTCTTAATCTTCATCCATCGAGGTCTTCAACTAAACCTTCTCTATAGAACGTGCTCCATTTCAAACTGAAATACTTCTTAATCAAAAAATTGTACCTCTAGTTCTACCTAGCACTTTCACTTCATACCTTAATCATGCACACGTCACCTAATTGTTGAGGTCCATATAAAGAAACAACCATCCACGAGAATTCATGGGTACCTAATCACTACGATCATCGGTTCACTAAGATTTCCTTCATGTACATGGTTCATTCAACCTATTGATGAACTCCCCTTGAATATAAAACTTTACCTCTCAGTATATAACCAACAATATGGTCCACTCATAGATTATCCAAGTAACACATGGCCCACTCCTATGAGTATTAAAGAACTCACTAATAAGGACTATTGAACTAAACGAGACAAGTTATCCAAGTCATTCTCTGGGACACATTATAGAGGGGCATGCATGCATATCTAGGTCTTACAGTGATATTCCATTTTCATATGACATAGATACGATTACATATACACTTCACCCATGGAGATACTAGGTACAATTTTTTCAAGGACCATTATATCAAAGTAAAAATGGCATATAGATATGCCTACAAATATAATGTGTGACTCACATTACATATGGTCATGAGTCTGTTATTATCTAACACATTACACAATTTGTGGGTTTTAATCATGTACAATTAATTGTTACAAACAAACTCTTAATAAAATATGAAAGATGCAATGGAAAACACACACACTAACACATAGAGTTTATCTTGGAAATCCAAATTGTTGGAAATACTGAGAGGGGGGGTGAATCAGTATTCCTTTCAATTAGAGCATTAGTTAATCTTCAATTATTATCAGTGTTTGTACAATGATAGCAGAAAACAAGAGGAACACAAATGCACACAGTTTTTAAGGTTAAAACCCACTCCGGTACAAAAACCACCTAATGCTTTTCTAATAATTCTTTAATAGTCAACTCCAATTGAAAATAAAGCTCCAACTTCCTAGAATCTAGAAAAGCATTCTTCTCCAACTCCCACTGGATGGACGCTCCAATGCCTGAGATTCTTCAGTAGTCAACTGAACGTATGACCCAACACCCAATGAGCTACAACTCACCCTAGCACCACCCTACCACCCTATAGAAGAATAAAAGAAGAATGGACTCCCGTACCAGGGAAAATGGTCCACTTTACAATGATATAGAATGATGTAGAAGAAGAAGATATACTAGACCATAACCCCAACTTTGACACAACCACCTAATTATGATCTTAGACCTCCCAACACTACCTCTTCAACCCTTGGCAGATAGAGACTAGTACAATTTGTACAATAATGTATTTACAATGACTAAGTACAAGGATACCTTTACAATGACTGTATGCAGTTTTGCCCACTTGAAGACTTCATATGATGAACTTCTTGTTGCTATTATGCACCTTGGTTGCTGCTCTTGTCATGTTACCCTCTGCTGCACCTTGCTTTACTTTTTTGCCGTAGAAATTCTGGTCTTTTGCAACCCTTGACAACACATGATCTAGCTTTTTCTTGCCTTCTAGGAGCTCGATATTGAATATGGTGTATCTCTATTATTTCAGATCCTCAATATCTAATTTTCGGGTCTTGTAGTATTCCTCTGAGTCATCTTTCCAATGTCACAGGTCTAAGCCAATTTGGATTCTTCAAGAGAGATTTATACACAATCTCTCACAATGCCCTAATTATGGACTGTTTCAACAGAGTGCACTTGTACGACGTGCCATGTGTCATTTTTTCTTCATTTGGCTCTAAAATGGATAGAGAGAAAATTACAGAATGTGCATTATCTACCAATTTTTACGGAATTCCAATATGATACTCAGAGAGAGATATTTATGACGATTTTACCAAGGTCACTTCTTTGAGATAAATTTCAGGAGCCTGCAACAACCCTGACTTCCACAAATAATATCTCCAAAAATGTTGTGCACATTGATCTAAAATTTTTACAACTGCTTCCTCAGGATTTCGGCTTCACCTCATAAAAATTTCAGCTTCTGAACCTTCATAGAAAAAAATTTAGAGCGAAAAATTCCACGATGGCCTGTTTTAGATGGCCGAATCCCTTGCCTAAGGAGGAAATAAATATCACAATTTATATAAATGCTTAAGTTGAGAGGGGCTTCAACAAGTGAAAGTGGGAGGGATTTTAGGAGCTTAAAAAATATTAATTATGACTTTTCAATGACCCATGCCCCAACCCCATGGGGTTTTATCTCACTAACTGGGGGTACAAACTTCAAACATGAATATCTCTCAAACCATGAAGAATTACATGGCGTGCCATATATCAACGGAAACATCTCGACAAGTAGAAAACATCAAAATAATTATTAACCCAGAATATATTAATTTGGTAGGTCAAAATTCCCATGAAATATTGGGTTAGACCCTGGTGCTACTTGGGTTGACATCAATGACAACCGTTGATCAACAATCTCCCCCTTTGGCATTGATGGCAACACAAGTACTCCCCCTGTGATCATGACACCTCTTCCTACAACATTATCTCCCCCTTTGAAATCAATGGAAAAGGGTAACTCCCCCTGAAACACAACCATCCTGCAGACTTGTACACACTTCCACTCCCGCTGACACACAACTATCCTATAGACCTGTAATCTAATGAGAACTTGGGAGAATCCAAAGCTTTTGATGAATACATTCAAATGCTTCACGAGGTAAAGTTTTAGTGAAGATATCAGAAATATGTTCTTTTGTACAAACATACTCAAGTTTGATATTCTTTTCAGTGACTTGTTCTCTAACAAAATGATATTTGATTGGAATGGGTTTTGCTTTTGAATGCATGACAGGATTCTTGGAGATGCTGATGGCACTAGTGTTGTCAAAGAATATGGGAATAGGCTCACTGAATTGTACTTGAAGATCTTGAAAAGTTTGTTTCATCCAAAGGACTTGAGTACAACATGATGCTTCTACAATGTATTCTGCTTCCGCTGTAGATAACGAGATTGAAGTTTGCTTTTTGCTCAACCATGATATGAGACAACCACCTAGATAGAATGCTGCTCCACTAGTACTCTTACGATCATCAATGCTTCCTACCCAATCTGCATCTGTAAAGGCTTGAATAATGAGATTGTTACCCTTGGGATACCACAATCCATATTCTTCTGTGCCCTTTAGATATCGAAGAATTCTTTTGACAGCAATAATATGTGATTCTTTTGGTGCTACTTGGAATCTTTCTACTTGTCCAACTGCTTGCATAACATATGGCCGAGAGGCTGTTACATATAGAAGAATACGAATCATAGATCTGTACAACCTCTGATCCATATCCTTAGATGAGTCGTCTATGCTCAATTTGCAACCTGTTACCATCAGAGTAAGGACGGGTTTGAAATCTTCCATTTTGAATTTCTTGAGCATTTCCTTGATGTACTTAACTTGAAATATAAATATTCCTTTCTCTTGCTGAGATATTTGAAGCCCTAAGAAGTATGTCAGCTCACCAAGTAAAGACATCTCAAACTCACTTTGCATCTTTGTAGAAAATTTCTTACTTAGTCGATCATCATTGCTACCAAATATTATATCATCCACATATACCTCAATGATTGTTAAATTATATTTATCTATTTGTACATAAATATTTCTATCAACAGTACCTTTCTTGAACCCTTGTTGACGTAGATATCCATCAAGACGAGGATACCATGCTCTGGGAGCTTGCTTGAGACCATATAGAGCCTTCTTTAACCTGCAGACATATTCTTCTTTTTGTGATAGTAGAAAACCTTCAGGTTGTTCGATGTAAACTTCTTCTTCTAATTCTCCATTCAGAAATGCTGACTTAACATCCATTTGGTAGACTTTGATTTTTCTTGAACATGCATAGGAAAGAAACATTCGGATGGCTTCCATTCTGGAAACTTGTGCAAATGTTTTGTCGAAATCAATTCCTTCCACTTGTGCATAGCATTTGCAAACCAATGTTGCTTTGTTTCTGGTAACCTGCCCATCTTCATTTAATTTGTTCCTAAACACCCATTTATTCCCAATGACATTTTTATCTTTTGGTCATGGAACTAATTCCCAGGTGTTATTCTTCTCAATTTGATCCAATTCTTCATTCATAGCTGCTACCCAATGTTCATTATGGCTGGCTTCCTCAAAACTACTAGGCTCAAAGGTTGCTAGAAAAGCGACGTGAGCTTGTTGTGATGAATGAAGTTGTCGACCTTCATTTATGTCACCAATGATTTGATTTTATGGATGGTTCTTTTGAATCCACTCTTTTGTTCTCCTTGGAGGAGCTTCTTGTTATTGTTCTAGTATGTCTTGATGATCATTGTTTACTTCTTCCTCCTTGATAGTTGCTTCTTGTTCTACAATTTTATTTGTGTCTTTTTCAGCCTATGTCTCAAGTTTCAAAGATTCTATATCCTCATCATTACTCACTAGAACACCATCTTCGTCAAATGTAACATTTATGCTCTCCACTTCTGTTTTCATCTTAGATTATAGCATTTATAGGCCTTTCTTTTGCGTGAGTAACCAACAAAGATACCTTCATCAACACATGATTCAAACTTACCCAAATTTTGATCTTCTCTTTTGATATAACATTTGCTTCCGAAGATTTTGAAATATTTTACATTAGCTGGTTTTCCTTTCCATAATTCATATGGAGTCTTGTTGCAATTATTTCTGAGAAGACTTCGGTTGATAATGAAAACTGTCGTATCAATTGCTTGAACCCAAAATTTTTCATCCAATTTTGAGTCCTTCAACATTGTTCTACCCATTTCCTGTACGGTTCTGTTCTTTATTTTAGCAACTCCATTTTGCTGAGGTGTTCCTGCTGTTGAAAATTGCCTTTTTATTCCATTTTCATCACAGTATTGCTGAAATAATTTGGAAGTCAATTCTCTACCATTATCTGATATTAAACACTTTATTTTCAAATCAGTTTCATTTTCAACCAACTCCTTGTAGATCTTAAAGCACTCAAATGCTTCAGATTTTTTCTTTAGGAAACTGACGGCTGTCATCCTGGTATAGTCATCTATCATTAACATGAAATATAATTCTCTGTCTAAGCCTTTTGTTCTCACAGGACCACATAGATCAGTATGTATCAATTCCAATGGATGTGATGCAAAGTGTTCTTTTGTTTTAAATTGGACTTTTGTCTGCTTGCTGTGCTGACAAGCCTCACACAGTGTGTTGGAAGGTTTTGAGATTTTCAGCATTTCTTGTATTGCGTCCTTTTTTCTTATCCTAACAAGATTTTCAAAGTTTATGTGACCCATTCGTTTGTGCCATAACCAACTTTCATCTTCTTTAGCTAGTAGACATGCTTTAGTTGCTTCATCTAGAACATATATGTCGTTTGGAGCTCGACTTGTTGTAGCCACAATTTTACCATACATGCCTTTCCTGATTTCACATTTTGTGGAGTTGAATAGCATTGTGTGTCCTTGATCACACATTTTTCCAACACTGAGCAGATTGTGATTCATGTTTTCGACCAATAGAACATTCTTGGCTATAACATATTTGCTTCCAAGAGTGACGGTACCTAATCCTATAACATTTGAAGATCCATCATTTCCAAAGGATATGGTTCCATCATTCTTCTCTTTCAGAGATACAAATTTCCTTCTATCTCCAGTCATATGCGTTGAGTAACTGCTGTCAACATACCACACATCTTTATTTTTTTGAGCCTTGAGAGCGAGAGCACAATTATCAGTCCTCTTATTCTTCCATGTTCGTTCATGCTGTGGCTTCGAAGATTCTTTTGGAGGATTTTCAAGTTTGCAGTCTATGGCTATGTGTCCAAAGTTCTGACATTTGTAACATTCCATATTATTTCTTAAATGTTCAAATCTATTTATGTTTCGTTGAGCCCTGGGAGGTTCATATTTGAAGAATCTCTTAGAATTGTATTGGTTCCTAGGGTACGTGCGACATTCTACAGCTTTATGACCAAATTTTCCACATGAATAACAATAGCCATGAAAAATATGTTGGTACCTGGATGAAAATCTTCGTCGAGGAATCATATTCCAAGGATGTGCTTGCGAATATTGTCCAATGAAGTCTACATGTATGTCAGATCTCATAGGTTCATTGTATTTTTTTGTAGAAGGTCCTGCTTCTTCTTCTTTGTAACCGAGGCCAGTTCTGTCATTGTAAGATCGTTGATTGTTGATGAGTTCTTCCAATGCCCTTGAGCTGTTGGCATAGTTTTGGACAGATTTTCCCTTCTTCACTTCCTTACGTAGCGAGACTACTTCGGCTTCTAATGCTTCCCGTTCTTGGTTGCTTTCTTCCAACTTCTTTTGAAGTGACTCTTCAATAAATTTGTGTTCTTCAACCTCAATTTTGAGACCTTGAACTTGTTCTTCAAGAGTATTGGAACGGATCTTCTCAGCATTGACCTCTTTTATAAGCTTGATTTCTTCCTCATAAAATTATTCTATGGTCAACCCTTCTTCGTCATTGTTTGATACTTCTTGTTTATTGTGCTTGGCCATAAACAATACTTTCTCATTGGCTTCTTCTTTGATGTCACTTTCTTCATCAGATGATGAGCTATTTTCTTTAGAGAGAAAATTCCTTTTGGATCCTTTCTTTTTTCCTTTCTTGTTGAATTTATTAAAGCCTTTATTTCCTTTTGAGCTGCCATCACTTTTGTTCGGACATTTTGCTATGAAATTCCCAACCTCACCACAACTGAAACATATCAATGGAAGTTTACATTTTAATTTTCTCTTACCAGGTTTTAGTTTTCTCGTAAAGTAAGCATATTATTCATCTGAAAGACCTTCTCCATCATCTCCCTTTTCTTCACACTTGCAGGTGCATGTCATTTCAATTGAAGGTTGTTTGTACTTATTGGTTTTCTTAGATGCAACGAACATAGTTTCTAGATTTGAAGTACCCTTTTCTTCATCAAGTCTCATTTCATATGCTATGAGAACTCCATGTAATTCTTGCTTGCTGAGTTTGTCCATATTTTCACTTTATTCTAAGACCGATACCTTTGGGTTGAATCTCCCTGGTAATGTTCTAAGAATATTCCGTATAATAGTCTTCTCGTCAACTGGCTCTCCCAATCCTTCTAGAGTATTGATTATTTCATCAACATATTGGAAGTATGCAGCAATGTTGCAATCTTCTTTCATTCTGAGTTGCTCAATTTTTTCTCTATAGATTTGAAGCTTTGCTTCTTTGACATTTGAGTCACCTGCATATATATTCTCAAGCTTGTCCCATACATTTTTGGTTTTTTTTACAACCCAACACCTTATGATAAGTAGATTCAATAAGTCCATTGATAATAATATTCTTTTCTTTTCCATAATTTACCAAATTCTTCTTACCTTGTTCATCCGCGGTTGATGTAAATCCATTTTGAACAGTGTCCCATACTTTGTAACCTTGCACCAGGAGATAGACCTCCATTCTTCCTTTCCAGAGTGCATAATTATTTTCATTGAATAGAGGTACACCATTCTTGGTATGATCCATGACCTCCTTCCAGCTGTTAAACTGCTATTGAAGGAACCAAGCTCTGATACCAATTGTTGGAAATACTGAGAGGGGGGGTGAATCAGTATTTCTTTCAATTAGAGCATTAGTTAATCTTCAATTATTATCAGTGTTTGTACAATGATATCAGCAAACAAGAGGAACACAAATGCACACAGTTTTTAAGGTGGAAACCCACTCCGGGACAAAAACCACCTAATGCTTTTCTAATAATTCTTTAATATTCAACTCCAATTGAAAATAAAGCTCCAACTTCATAGAATCTAGAAAAGCATTCTTCTCCAGCTCCCACTGGATGGATGCTCCAACGCCCGAGATTCTTCAGTAGTCAACTGAATGGATGCCCCAACACCCAATGAGCTACAACTCACCCTAGCACCACCCTACCACCCTATAGAAGAATAAAAGAAGAATGGACTCTCGTACCGGGGAAAATGGTCCACTTTACAATGATATAGAATGATGTAGAAGAAGAAGATATACTAGACCATAACCCCAACTTTGACACAACCACCTAATGATGATCCTAGACCTCCCAACACTACCTCTTCAACCCTTGGCAGATAGAGACTAGTACAATTTGTACAATAATGTATTTACAATGACTAAGTACAAGGATACCTTTACAATGATTGTATGTAGTGCTGCCCACTTGAAGACTTCATATGATGAAATTCTTGCTGCTGTTATGCACCTTGGTTGCTTCTCTTGTCATGTTACCCTCTGTTGCACCTTGCTTTACTTTTATGTCGTAGAAATTCTAGTCTTTTGCAACCCTTGAAAACACATGATCTAGCTTTTTCTTGCCTTCTAGGAAGCTCGATATTGAATATGGTGTATCTCTATTATTTCAGATCCTCAATATCTAATTTTCGGTCTTGTAGTATTCCTCTGAGTCATCTTTCCAATGCCATAGGTCTAACCCAATTTGGATTCTTCAAGAGAGAGTTGTACCCAATCTCTCACAATGCCTTATTATGGACTGTTTCAATAGAGTGCACTTGTACGGCGTGCCATGTGTCATTGTTTCTTCATTTGGCTCTAAAATTGATAGAGAAAAAGGTACAGACTGTGCACTATCTTCCACGTTTTTTGGAATTCCAATCCGATACTTAGAGAGATATTTATGACTATTTTACCAAGGTCACTTCTTTGAGATGAATTTCAGGAGCCTGCAAAAACCCTGACTTCCACAGATCATATCTCCAAAAATTTTCGCACCTTGATCTGAAATTCTTACAGTAGCTTCCTCCGGATTTCATCTTCTCCTCATAAAAATTTCATCTTCTGAACCTTCATATAAAAAACATTAGAGTGAAAATTTCACAATGACCTGTTCAGATGGCTGAATCCCTTACCTAAGGAGGAAATGAAGATCACAATTTATATAAATGCTTAAGTTGAGAGGGCTTCAACAAGTGAACGTGGGAGGGATTTTAGGAGCTTAAAAAATATTAATTATGACTTTTCAATGACCCATGCCCCAACCCCATGGGGTTTTAGCCCACTAACTGCGGGTACAAACTTCAAACATGAATATCTCTCAAACCGTGAAGAATTACATGGTGTGCCATATATCAGCAGAAACATCTCGACAAGTAGAAACCATAAAAATAATTATTGACCCAGAATATATTAAATTGGTAGGTTAAAATTCCCATGAAATATTGGGTTAGCCCCTAGTGCTGCTTGGGTTGACATCAATGACAACCGCTGATCAACACAAATCAGGAAACCATCAAGATTTTTTTTAATATATATCCATCTATATATTATTAAAATAAAATATATATCATACAACATCCATGAATACCAATCCAATCCCCTTAGATTAGAACACAATTGTAGTTCATTAACTAAAAGTACAAAACCATGGGAAAAAGCATTATGTGCCACAAATACACTTTTAACAAAAACCATGTGTTGAAAACCACCAAAAATGAATGTAAAAAACTACCCAATTTTTTTTTCTTATAGGTGTTTCCCCCGAACCCCTCAAACAAGGGAGGTTTCCACCCCATTTTTGACCCACTCACTGCACATCACACATTTTATAGTGCCTGAGGATAGTTGTGAAAATAAGATAACGCATACCCAACATTATCCCACTTTTTGTTTTCTTTTCACATTGGGGTCATAGTAGGAAATGATTGGAAATATAGTGCAATATTTCCCATTATTTCTCTACACCAAGAGAAATTCCAAGTGCTCACAAATTTTATTAATGTGTCTGCAATATTCTTCAAAGTATCCATGTTTTCTAGCAACACCTTCTTGTCCTCAATCGTATCTCTCAGAAAGTGATATTTAACATCAATATGCTTTGTCTTCGAATGATCAACTGGGTTCTTTTCCAGGACTATTGCACTTTGACTATCACAATCCATCCTTACAATTTTTTGTACCAACCCAATATTTGAACACAATATTTGTAACCATACTACTTCCTTGCTTGCATGAGTGGCTACCATGTATTCAACTTTTGTAGTTGAGAGTTCCACTACAAATTATCTCTTGCTCATCTAATTCATTTCTCCTACAAATAGGTTAAACACATACCCACTTGTATATCTTATGTAATCTAGATATCCAACCTAGTTTGCATCAACAAATCCATTTATGTCCAACACTCTATCCAAAATATGTCTTCCTTGGTAGAACAACCCATAGTCAGGACTGCCATGCAAATACCTGAAAATCCCTATTAACTATCGTCCAATGCTCATCCCCTAGTTTTTACATATAATTTCCAAATACTCCCATTACATGTGAAATTTCTAGTCTAGTACATACCATTGCATGTATCAAGCTTCCAACAACATTGGAATATGGAACATGGGACATGTCCTCTTCCTCTTCATGTGTCTTGGGACACTAATATGTATATATATATATATATATATATATATATATATATATAACTTTATACCTACAAAAATAGGCAGCTTTATCGATTTATATTCCTGCATATTAAACCTCTACAATATTGTATCTACATACTTACTCTTACTTAACCAAATTTTTATGTTTTCCCGATCTCTTTTAATTTCCATGCCCAAGATAAATTTTGTAGAACCAAGATCCTTCATGTCAAATTTAGAGTAAATTTGTGTTTTCAATTCCTAGGAATAACCCTTTGCTACTAATTGATCATTATATTTCTCTACTCTTCCTTCTACATTCAACTTCTTCTTAAATACCCATTTATTTCCAATGTCCTTTCTTCTAGCCAACAACTCCACTAGATTCCAAGCTTCATTCTCGTCCAAGATTTTTGCTTATTCAAACATGTCCTTTTTTCCAAAGTTTTCCATCCTCCAAATACATTACCTCCTTAACAGTTCTAGGAAAATCATCAATAATAAACAAAGAAAACTTTGAACATAAATTAGGTGGAGTATACCTTTATGGTTTCCTTCTTTACCAAATTGATCTCCTCAGTGTTGGATTATGTGATTCTTCTTCCTGTAATTCATGTTATTTTGTAGAGCCTAATTCCTCATCCTTCAATTCAAACTCTATATTTTCTAGCTCTTTATCCCTTGGTAGGACTTCATCTTTGAATTGTCTAAATACCACATCTCAACTATACACAACCTTTTTTTTTTTTAGATTCCAAAGCTTATAATTTTTCAAATAATATTTATATCCAAAAAAGATACATTTTTAAGCTTTCTTGTCCATATTTCTCATATTATCCTTTGGAATTTGCACATAAGCATCACAACAAAATATGCTATGATGTTTATGAGAAGGTTTATTACCAATCCATAACTTATATAGGGTCTTATTGTCCAACATTCATGAGGGTGATCTATTTACCAAATAACATGCAATGTTTGTTTCCTTTGCCTATAATTAATTCCCTAACTTGACACCATTGAGAATGCTCCTTGCTTTCTTCATCAACATCATGTTCATCATTTCTACAACTCCATTGTATTAAGTTGTGTATGGAGTAGTCCTCTACCTTTTTGTACTTCACTTTTTACATAATTCTTTGAATTCATTCCCATATATTCTCCACCATTATCTATTCTCAACACCTTAATTGTCTTCTCTATCTGATTTTCCACAAGAGCCTTAAACTCTTTGAACTTGAAAATACTTAAATGTTCTTCCTAAGGAAATAAATCCATGTATTCCTCGAGAAGTCATCTATAAATGAGACATAGTACACAAATTTACCCAGTGATGGAACTAGAAGAGGTTTAAACACATCACTGTCCACCAACTATAATATTTTTTTTGACCCTGTAGTACCAAAGGAGAAATTTACTTGATTCTACTTCCCATATAAACAATTTTCACAAAAAATAAAAATTCAGAGAGAAATTAGACATACCTTATACCATACAATTATTTTGTATTATTCAAATCCCATTCTCTCTTATATGTCCCAATATTTTATTCCACAACATTGACTTTTCTCTAGAAGCTACAAGAGTTTTTCCTTATTCTACTCCACTCTTGATAACAATGGAATTATTCCACCCATCATTAATTGTGATTCCCTATATATTATATATTGTTCCAATCTAATCATATTTGGATCAAAGACCTAAGTGATAGCTCAAAATTCAAAGTGTTCGGAATTGTTCCAAACCAATGTGACTAGATAGATCTCGTCATTCTGATTCGAGCGTCATGAATGGTTCAAAAAACCAACACCGTATGAAGAAGTTATCACATTTTGAAAAGTCTAGTAAACTGCAATTTCTAGCTTTTGACCAAGTTTGACTGGATTTGGAAAATTAAAAAAAAAGAATATTCTAGGGAATATTCTTTAAATATTCCTTGGAATATTCCCTGGAACATTTTGTTTGGACCAATCATGTGTTGACAAGTGGCATAGTTTCATTGGGCAGTTGGTTGACGTGTTTTAGTTAGGGCCAATGGGAGGCCACCATGTGGCAAGACTGGAGGCCGCCACGTGGCCCCAAGATGGCATTGCAAAATATTTTGGAGTGGACCAGAGTCAACCACTTGACCTCTCACCTGCAGTGCCCACGGCTTAACCGCTTGGGTTGTGTGTTATTTCTTAATAACTAATGGTCGCAAGTTATATTTAAGGTTTAACGGTTTATTGTTTGGGGTTTGGAGAGGGGCCAACCCTCCCCCATATGGCCGTCGTGCCATTAACCGTGGGCTAAGCCCCAAAATCGCTGACAGTTCCATAGTCATGGTTAAACCTGTCACATGCAATGGATTATCCGCACAGTTTCTGCCAAAAGTCACGGTTTGTTAACCACAGTTTTAGCATATGTGCCCAAGTTATAGGCGATGACAATTATCACTAACAATCACGTATGGCGGAATTTTTGGCACCCACTTAAATATAGGATTTTAGCCAAACTTGACTGGAGTTTAACTTCAGTTCTCCACATTTGGTGGAGGATTTTTAAGGGTCATTGGGAAAAATGAGTTTAGGCTCTATCTTGAGCTAGATTCGACCAATTCTGGAGTGAATAGTCAATTTTGACTATCTCAGAAATTGCAGACTCATTGGGGAGGGTTGCAGATCCATCATATGACTTTTGATCAGGTTTTTGTTTCAGAGAAGTTCTAGGGGCCACCATGGGCCAACAGCAGTTTGAGGCCTAGCCAGGGCAGCTAGAGGCCTTATTTAGAAATCCAATAGTCAATTTTTGATGTTTCGGATGTTCTAGAACTAATTTTGTGGTTTTCAGAGCTTTTAGATGACATTTGAAGGCTGATATGCTTCAGATAATTTCCAGGGGCCACTAGGGCCAACAAGTGCCAATAGCAGTTTGAGGCCTAGTCAGTGCAGCTAGAGGCCTTATTCAACAAACCAATAGTCATTTATGACTGTTTTGATACTTATAAATCTAATGGAGGAGTTTTCAGAAGCTTTTGAGGACTTCTAGAGGTCGATAACCCATAGAGCATTTGTCTTTAACCCTAGATCCATGGGGTGCCACTAGGTGTTGGAGGCAAAACCGGAGCAGCCGGAGGCCAATTTCAGTGAACCAATAGTCTATTCTGACTATTTTTGACATTATGAATCCATTTAATGGATTTTAAGAGTCATTTGAAGACTTCTAAAGGTCTATAACCTACATGGAAGTTTTGGGAAGCCTAGTGCCAACCGTGGAGGGAAGCCTAGATTGGGGATGCAATGCTCATTTTAAGAAAGTGATCAATCCATTTTGGAGGTCTGATATGTGTTGGAGACATTAGGTGAGGTTTTAGGGACATAAAAATAATTCTAAATGATTTAGTTCCATAGAGAAGCTCAGGGTAGCTCAAGAGCACCGACAGAAGGAATCAAGTCTAAGGGAGCCTAGATCTGTTTTCAGAGTGATGATAGCCATAACAGGGGTATAATGGTATTCTAAACCCATTGGTTCAGTTAATTTAATCATTGGAGTTGATTTTGTAACTTGTAAAATAATTTTTTCGATAATCCCAAAGATCCAAGTCAAGATGACAAGATCTCAAGGAGACGTAGCCCATGATATTCGGGTGAACTCCTAGGTTAGATTTGTTGTTATGTGTTGATTTTTATTTGCTTCAATATATGGCTGTTGCACATGATTAATATCAGAAAAAAAAAATGGTTTTAAAAAACTTAAATATTTAAAAAAACACACAACTGTTTCAAGTATAAAATTCCGCAAAACTCAAGTATAAGCTAGATATTTTATTTGTTTAACTGTGTGGGAGGTTCTTGAAAAGCATAACAAGTTATCCAAACCATTTTCATATCATACCTTCTACCATACCATTATTTTGTATTATTCGAAGCCCATTCTGTCTTATATGCCCCAATATTTTATTCCACAACATAGACTTTTCTCTAGAAGCTACAAGAGTTTTTCCTTATTCTACTCCACTCTTGATAACAATGGAATTATTCCACCCATCATTAATTGTGATTCCCTATATATTATATATTGTTCCAATCTGAATTTCCCTCAATAATATCATTTATCATCAAACCATCCCATAGGTATCATTTTCAAGCACTACTTTTACACCTAAGTCGCTCATCTTGCTTAGAAAATTCAATTTTTTGGCTAATATTAGGACATGAAAAACATCAGAGTGTGTTCTAATCCTTCCACCCATGAGCTTCAACATTAATTTTCTGTGTTCTATGATTCTCTCTATTAATTTATCTCCTAATAAAACATCACCACCATTAAATCTTTCATACTCACAAAACCACTCCCTGAGAGGAGTCATATGAAATGACTGGCCTAAGTCAACCGTCTATGCCTCATGATTACATGTGTACTTGAAGAAGACTAATACACATACCCTCCTTGATTTTAGGATTTTTTTGGTTTTGCAAAAAGAGCATCTTCATATACCTTCCCTTTCTCAAGAATTTTAGATCTAGAATCTTTCTTGCAATGCCCTTCTTTTCCACATATCCAAATACTGTTATGAAATTTCTGGGAGATTTAGATCTTCCTCTAAATTTATATCTCCCACTTGAGGAATTAATTGTATTTATATTATGGGAGTGTCCTCTTAGATACAAGGCATATTTGTTTTGGATTTCCATGTTTTTTGTCTCATCTCCTTTTAATAACAAGGATAATAATATTTCATCGAACTTTAAAGTAACCTATTGTAACAACCAAAATATCCCACAAGTATGGTAGAGAATATAGCAACTCAATACACTTATCTTCATATGAATATTAATATCAATGGATAATGGTTTATTTACCATAGTATTGAAGGAATTTATATGATTTTTCACTAAGTCTCCACCCTTCATCCTTAGGTTTTACGACTTCTTTCATAAGAACAATCTTTTCACCAAGGACTTACAAAGCCCCTAACTTGTCCCACAAAGCTTGTTAATGTAGCTTCCACTAAAATATTCAGTAATACTATATCTGATAGAAAATTTGTATTATGTTCTTTTTCTTTCAATCCAATTTGATCCAGTATTTTGTTGACATCCCTATAAGTGCAATTCTCAGATCCACAATGATCCACTCGGCTTTGTCCACCAATAAATCTTCCATTTTGAGCTTCCATGGCTTAAAAATCTTCCCATTTAATTTCTCAATTTTTATCTTTGAATTTCTTTCCATTTCCTTTTCATCGCAAGACATAGATCTCCCATTATAATAGGGTCTACCATATGCCTGAGCCAAACCCCTAAGCCACAAAGGCATCCCCTTGAAGCCAAAATTTCTCTAATACCAATTGTAGGTTTAAAACATATACAATTAATTGTTTCAAATAGATTCTTAATAAAACATAAAAGATGCAATGGAAAACACACACATTAACATAGAAATTTAATCTTAGAAACCCAAACTAGGAAAATGAGCAAGATTGTTTTCAATATATATTGTGATGTACAATATTACAATATTAGTATATATGTTGCAGCATCCATGAGCTTCCAATCCATTTAATTTATATTAGAATACAAATAGTTCCTTAACTAAAACTACAAAACCATGGGCAAAAGTGACTATGCACTGCAAAACCACTTTTGGAAAAAAAAATTGTGTGTCAAAAAACAAACAAAATGGATGCAAAAAACCATCCACTTTTTTTTTTCTCGTGGGTGCTCCCCCAAAACCCCTTTGCTACCCATCAATTATTTTATAGTGCATGGGGTTATTTTTTCAAGGAATATAGCATACACCCAACACAATTTTACCTTGGTTTTCCCACCATCATCCAAAATTTATTATTATTTCCATAACCAATATCCTATTTTTCTATAGCACTTCCATAAGAATTATCGCCTACTTTCGTTCAATGAAACTCCAAATATATATTTTTTGTATTGAAGACATCCCCATCATCTTTAATGCAAACTCATCGCTCTACTATAATAATTTAGCTTACAAACAACACTTGGTTTTCTAAAATGTGTTGGGAAAAATACTGAGAGGGGGGGGGTGAATTAGTATTTAGGGTAGACAATGAAACTTTTATTTTTCCTTCACAAAACCCATACGCTACTTTCCTAAAGGAAACCAGCGTATATACGTGGATATCCTTTACTGAACTCGCGTATGCTCAGAGATCTAATTATGCATTCAATTCTTAACTCAGATCATTACTTTATTCATTCATCAGATATTTCAGAAAACAATAAACAGGTGCAGAAAGAACAGAATAATCATCACACATAGGCAACACACATGAACACCAGGATTTTTAGGTGGAAACCCAATTCGAGAGAAAACCACCACTGCCGTCGTCTCAGCCTTCAAAATTATATTATTAAGAAAAATTCTTACAACATGTACTGGTGCAGACTCATACCAGCACGCAGGCACCCACCTGTAGAAGGCTACAACCTTCTCTCGTTTACCAGCCTCACCTGGAGGGAGCAACAACCCCCTGCACTCGTTTACCAGCCTCTCCTGGAAGGGAGCCACTACCCCCTGATATTCACACCAGCCTCTACTGGAAGAAAGCTTATTCTTTCAGACTGAAGGCTTCAACCCTCAGATTCACTGCAGACCACGTTTCATCAATTTTCAAACTAGATCAAAATAGCTTCAACACAACCCTTTACTTCTCAACAAACATTCTTGCCCAATGCTTCATGCAGAACAGTGAGACCACTGTAACCAGACATCAGAGACAACCCAGACTTCAGAATAGATATGCAGAAACACATTCACCCTTTAAGCAATCATTGGTTCAGATACCATATGCGCTTTTCATTAAGAGGATTCGCGTATGTACGCGCTTTCAATGAAGAGAAACCGCGTATACATTTGTACACTTTTTAGAGAAACCCTCACTACCCATACGCGCTTTTCATTAAGCCGATTCGTGTATACACGCGCTTTTCATTCACTGAACCTGTGTATATATTTGAGAAAGATAGGTTTTACAAAACAGATCAGATATATGAACTTACCCAGATTTCTTCAACAGATTTGCACCAAGTATTCTTCACTTCTTTTCAGATCATCCTTGAGATTCTCATTTATAGATCTAGAGATCTTGAACCTTCTTTATGAACATAGGTGCAACATATACTTCAGATCTATCAATTAAGAACAGAGATCAACCATGCAAATATACTTCAGAGTTAAGTATTCAATAAAACCCAGACCACTTGCACACCATTTGCACAATGATTTTCTTCTCCTTATATAGGGTTACCCTTCATCAATACCATGAGTCAACACCACATAACTTCCAATGGTATTTATGGATGGGATCACAAAGGCGAACCATCATTCAATACAATGGTTCAATACCATGGTAGTTACCCCTGGTTTTACAAATTTAGAGCGTTTTTTTCCCATACGCGACTTGGAACGTTATTTCCCGTGTGCATACGCTACTTCGTCTAGACAAATCCGCGTATGCCTTGAGACATACTCTTTTCATCATGTTCTGGCACATACTAACATTCCTTCCATCATTACCTTCTGTACTCATTGTAGATACAACATATTTACATCATTTAAAAAGTTCATCAAGACACATTCCATCAAGGACAACTTCATCAAGTAGGTTGCCATCATCTTCACCAAGTGGGTTTCCATCAAGGACAACACTCTGCATCATATTGCCAACAAACTGAGAACAATAAAAATTGCTTCCATCTCAAAATATTGTTCATGCACCTTCCTCCACATAAATAATTGTCATCGCGTACCAAATCGAAACCAACCATACAACTAACACTTTGATTATATCGGAACCTATTGTACTCCAAGGCCTAACATCATTTTGGCCATGAAGGTTTAGAAGCTAGCCATCCTATGGATCTACTTTCATCTATTGTACTTATCAGTTATCTATGAAATTAGTATGGATACAATATGTATCCATTTCAGTCTTTCACTTTCTCAACACATGCTAGTAAGGGATTATACTGCATTACTTTATAAATAGTTCATGGAGAAAACCCTGTAGCTAGAACTTCGTTTCGACTACAACATTTATTCTAAGCATACCAAGGAATTAATTTACATCATAAAACATTACAAAACTAAAACATACATCAACAAGAGTTAATAACACATGGCATACATCACTGTAATGCCATATTTTAATTTGTAGTGTACGTCTTCTTCATCTTCAAATTTTGGCATAATTGTTTGCATTTTGGTTCAATATTTATCTTGAAGTTTCTATACTTTACGAGGAAAATGTTAGAGTAGTCAATTATAGAAAAATCACACTCACATAATGAGTTGACTAGGCTCAATATCCCAAAATGGGAACTGCTAGGAAGGAATGACTGAAAAACACATTTTCCAGGAATGGTTACTACAGAATATGAAATCAGCCCTTGGATCCCTTAGATATGAGTATCTAAGACCCAAATCCAAGAGGAGATCAGAAACAAATCAAAATAGGTGGGTTAAACAGATCTCCCACACCCAGTATGGCTTGAAAACTGCCCAACTAGGGACTGCAGCAATACTGCTCAGAAAATAATGCAGTTTCAGTAGAGCAAGAGAAGGAGGCCAATAAAATATCCTTCAAAAGTATTTACAGCAGAAAAATAGATGTATAATTAAGTCCATGAGATGCATAGCTGAAAATACAAGACATATACAAAAGAAATGCCCTTAGAAGAGGTGTTGCAACCACATGAATGATTGAAACTGCCTTGACAACGTTATTTTATTAGGTTGCAAACTGTTGTGGATTACATGTTAGATCTAGAATAGATCTGTGCATAAAAAGTCAGATCCATATCAGATCCATGCACTGGAAAGGCTCTCTTTCAGATCCCCTTCGAATTTTGGGGTTTACACTAAGCATAAGCAGTAGATTTGAGATCTAAGAATGCAGATGTACAGGATGATTCAGAAAGTCTGAAGTGTTCAGAAATATGCATATCAAATCTGAAAAGTACAATGTGTAGATCTCCTCCAATGGATCTCAAAGTGAAGGGAAGATCCTCAACACCCAGAAACCAGCTCTCCAAACGATGCACCCAAACTCCCTCCAACAACTCCTACAAGAATAACGCAGATCTAGGATAGAAATTGCGATGTAGGGTATAGATATCAGCTGGCCACATGCCAAGAACAAGAATTGAAGCTCATTCACTCCAATACACTTCCTTCAATAGAGCAGAGGACAACTCCACACTAAAAGGGCACTGAAATGTCTTAAATCTGAAGAGATCTAATCTCCACTTGGTGCAGCTTGAAAAGACAACCAACCCCTCAACAAGATCTGAGTTGTAATTGAGAGGAAAAGCTTGGCCTTCAAGCCAGATAGTGGAATTTGCAATACAAACTCCCCTAAGAGCTACTCAATGGGAGGAGGAGGAACTCCTAAATAGGAAATTCCAATGCTAAACAACATTTGTAATCTAGGCTAAACAGCCAAAGAAAGCTATATGGTCTAAATAGACAATATATCAAAATAGCATATCATGAACAACCTCCTCATGCACCTTCCCCTTCCATTTATAAGATGAGAGTGTGAAAAACCCTAAACCACCTTCAATGGACTCATCCCTTTCACACAAGAGATCTCCAACTAGAATTACATTGTTCCCTATTGATGAGCACTCCTTCAATACAACGTTGTAGATTTGGTCAAAGTTGACCTAGTCAAGATGATTAGCCCCTTTCACACCTAAGGGTGCTTATTTACATAGCCAAGATTTATCCTTTTTCATATTTGACATTGATTTATTCTTTATTAGGAGTTTGATTAACCTCCTTTGCACATTGATTCATCTAAATAGATTTTTAAAGCAAAAACAATATTCCTATTAGCTGCATGCTAATTTAGGAATATTACATTTTATATATATCAAGAAAATTCAAGACCACATCTAAATTATTTCCATGCAAACACCAATAATATCAAATAGTACATAGTGTTATATCCAAGTTGCTAGATCACACTATCAGAGGAAAAATTAGAGAATCCATTACATAGGAAACACATTGGTTACAATTATTTTCATGTATTTGCTATATTGGGAATATAATATCAAGAAACCATCATCCCTCGTCCTCAATTGTTTAGACTCCATAATTTTAAGATATACCATATCCAAGCAATTTTTGTTACACCCAAAACACATTTTAACACCCTATTTCTCCTCCTACATGCCATAGTCATAGAGAAATAATACCCAAGTTACCGACCATGGTTCTAGTTTATTTTTCCCTCAAATATGAAAAAAAGAAAAGAAAAATCCCCATTTCTTTGAAAGAGATACACCTGCTAGCATTACAGTGTTGAATACTCTTTTTTCCATTTGGTAATTGGTCCTCACTCCTCTTCATTTATTAGGCAATGGGGAAAGAGTTGAAAATGGAAGATTTATGGAGGAGAGCCTATCCATATAAATATCCATGCAAGTTATGTTCATATATGTATTCTCAAGAAACAGTGTTTCTTCCTTGTCATCAAGGTAATATTGATACTAATGAAGGTAATTAGATCCAAACACTGATCAAATCAATGAAGTTTACCGAACCTAGACCTTGTAATGATGATGATGCTACTGCGATGCAATATTTGATGACCTCTCTTCCAAAAATCACATGATTATGACCTACTAGGAACAAATTTAAAGTTGGTGGTGTAGCTTGATCAGACTTATCCCTTTTCACTAATTGATTTTGTTTCCCTTTCTTCTCGACCTTGAACGGCATGCCCAAACTTCAAATTCTCCACTCCATGAAGAGTTAAATTATGAGTTGAGAAAAAATAATTTTGTCCATACTTATCTTTACCAAGCCATATCTTTGTTAACTTCAAATACATATCACTATAACCTTTAGCAACTACATGCCAACTCAATGTGATGATATTATTCTTAATATCCCATATCTACTCACAAAATAGGGTTTGACTCACTGGTGGTTCTCATACCAGCACAAAAAAACAAAACATTGTTATTAGGTCTTCAATAGTGGCTTATTCTCACTAGTGGTGAATTTGTCTAGAATAATGGCTAGTTGATTGTCATAAATGATGGCTTAACAATTTAGGTAGCTTTTGGTAGTGCTCTCATATGGAATTTTTTGTAAGCGGCATTATGTATGCATTTTCCTACTCTCTTCCATTTTTTTTTCCTCAATGCCACATGTTTGGGGTTCAAATCACAATACACATGCTCACAAGTGTGCACGACACTCTTACTTTGGTGACCATCTCCACTAGTCTCATGTGGGATGGATCAATCCCTCAAAACAAATGGATCTATAGGTCCTCTTTCTACATATCTAACATAAACCCAATGAAATTCAATTTCTTTCACAAATTTTAATTAAGGGTAGAAACCATCAATGTCACATATGTGGGTTTGGCAATGAAGGTTGACAAACTTAAAAATATAATGCAACCTCTTTAATTTGTTATTGCTCAGTTCATATTCCTACCAACTACCAAATCCTTCACTGTGTTGTCAAAAAAATACTACTTCAAATACACTATTGTACACGAGTAAAGGAATAAAATATACTACTCTCCTCATGTACTTGGGCCCTCCCACAAGGTAATCAATCCTAGACCCACTATGCTACAATGTCAAGTAGGAGGGTATATCTTTATTTCACAGACAATGTGTCAAGTTCTTTAGACTACTAACCAAATAATAATACACATATAAATACATCAAGATTTGTCTTAATATAGAAAAAATTTATTGGATACACAATCCTTCAATTGAGTAAATATCTCAACCTCACACCAAAATGTGAAGCTAACTATTTGGAGAAAATATCACACACCCAACCAGGCCTCAAAAACCTTCCAAATAATATGACTATAGTCCTTCTCATAAAGACTAAAAATGTACCTAATAATGACCAATAAACTCAATAATTAAATATGAGCACTCACTCATAAGACAAATAAGATTTATATACTCCAACAAAAACATCATTTCAGGCCTCAAAATGGCCCTGGAAGGTTTCAAATCTAGATTCTCGAAATTAGGACCTACCGGTAAAAATGAACTTGCAAGTTAATTGCTCCAATTTTTCCACTTTTAAATTCTTAAGAAATATGACAAATAATAAAATTATCCAATTAGGATCAATCATCTTGTTGGATGTTTTATCCACCAAATCCTTCAACTCTTTTATATCTATGTTTTATAGACATATATGTTATTGAATCTTTTAATTCTTTTAATTGGCTATTGAAGCCTTAGGTAGGTGATGTAATGCTTGGTTTCCTAGTACCCCTAGAGGGTTGTTTGGAATTCTCTATTTTTCTTGTGATAATTATCAATAATTTATCAATGGGTCATAGAAATTTGTGGGGCTTATGGGTGTATGGCATATGGCACATGGGTTGTATAGTCGAATGTTGCATAGGGAAAAATGGAACATAGAGATAGAATGGAACTTAGAAATAAATGAAGACTACAATGGATAAGTGGAGCACATGAGAGAATGGTGGGGATGTGAATGTGAATGGTATAGGGTGAGGGTATGGTGTTGAAGAGATGGAAGTATGGAAGAAATGAGGATTGTTGAGACACAACGAGGATCTAGAAAATGTGGTGGAAAGAATGAACATAGCAAAGGGAATAGAAAATGTGACATGATGTGCTAAGGAGGAAACAAGGTGATGAGGATGAGGAATTCAAGAATAACCGGGACACTAAAGGAATGGTGGATGCCCGGTGAATGTTTCAAAGCAACAAGTCAAGGAAGAAAAATGCTTTGATACCAATTGTAGGTTACACTAGTAAATAATTATGGTTTGTGTATTTGTGTGTGTATATTTAATTGTTTCTTAATTTGTCTCGAATTACAATGAACATTCATATAAATATATGTAGTGATGATACATGTTTCCCTTAGCAAAGAGTATGACTTATCATTATTTCATATTAATAATAAACTTTCCTACCCATAAGGTGTACACTAGTTTTTTTGAAGGTAAGAGCCACATGTGAGTTCTAAGGGGCATCTAGGCTCAAATAAGTCTCTCATAATCATACTAACATCATTCTGTTGGCCACCTGTAAAATTTGTCCTATCAAAAGGTGGCCAAAAACATTTGTTCAGTCTTCAAGAAACGCTTTCATGACCAAAATTTTATCTCTTGAAGCCTGTAGAGGATCTCATGCTCATGTTTAAAAAGTCTTCACTATGTTTTCCCTTCAGAAACTCACAAATTCTGTTAAAAATTTATGAGAAAGACTGCTGCAATATCCCCCTTCTCTCCCCTTCCTCCTCTCAGAGACTAACCTTCATGTTTCCATCATTGGCCTCTGTTTTTCATTTCCCTCATTTTCCCTTCATAAAGGTTGCCTTTGCCGAGCTCAAACTCCTTTTGAATCTCTGTCGAAACCCTCCCGATCGTTGGAAATCCGTTTGAAGATCTATGTAAAAACCCATCTTTTGTATTAAGAGTTTAAACCCCTTTGGGCCAAGTCTCAACCACTTCCCCATCATATGCCCATGGTGCTAAAAACAAACGCTAAGCCTTTCGATGCTTATCGCATCGGAGAAAATCCAAAGCGCGCAAGTCTGTTTTCATTGTGTTGACAAAAAGTTTCGATGCGATTGGCCCTGTGTGCTGCGGCCCCCGATCATGTTGCTACCTTATATAACCCTCAGCCCTGCAATTGGGTGCTAAGACCATTGAATAAACCATATCCGATTGGCATTTCTCTTTGTAAAATCAAAACCTGCCAATCCAAAGTTTTAACTTAAAACTTTAAGTCACATGTTGAAATAATCTAATGGGTTGATCAAAAAGACCAATTGCGCAATCGCAATCAGAGAATTCGCAATGAGTTGATCGGAGAGTCCAGGCCCGCAGTTCCGATTGCGATTAGCCTTTGATTTACTAAAGCCCCGGCCATATCACAGTTCATATACCCAACGGTCCCGCAATTAAGCGCCTCGTCACTTTATATATATTTTCCGCAAACCGATCAGTAAAAACTTTGTTTATTTCAAAAATTAAGTTTTCATATATTTCAAAGGGTTTTTCCACCAGTTCTTCTCAGAACAGATCTCTGCCGTTGATCATCTACAGCAGATCAAACGGCCAGCGCTCAATCGCATCATAAAGTTTTAAGTCGCATGCATTTTGTTTCACCCCCGATTGCCGATCCCTGATCCATTCTCCACCGTTGATCTCGTTTCCGCCTTCCATGATCCAACGGTCCTCATTAACTCTGATCACAAGTCTTGCCCCCGCTTCAAAAACCCTCCGATTCACTTTCTGCCATCGATCTGATCTGCAGATCGACGGCTAGCGCTTAATCACATCAGAGTTTTACATCGCATGCACTTGCCTGCTACCCCCAATTGCGATCCTCCGATTAGATCTGGACCGTCCACGTGTCCAAATCGGACGGTCCAAAACTGCTCTGCCTTATTCTTCTCCCGCTCCCCTTTTTTCCTTTCTATGCAGATCTCCATCGTTGGTTGCCTTCATCCGACGGTTACGCTCCTCTCCCACCTTCTGAAGCATTCTAACCCATAACACAGGATTTCATAACCTTTGTTTGTGTTTTGCAGGAGTTTTTAATGGTTTTTTATGGTATAATGAAGGAAATCTGAGAGCCAGGAAAGACATTTCCTGTGCCTTCAGGATAGTAAAAAGAACCATTCGCGGGCTCTATTCCATTTGCTTTATCAACGATTCATGAGCGTTGATATCATAAAGAGCTCTGTGTAGCCTGCGCATCAACAAGACACTGGGTTCTTAAATCACAGTTGAAAGAGTATCAGTTCTTTCCAGAAACAGAAGATTGAAAACATTGAACTAAAGTAAATAAACCTCTCCAGCTCCCAAAGGGAAACTGCGGTCTCCTGGTAATTAAAGTAGGTTTAGTCATTACTACAAACAAAAGGTTTTTTGCCTAAAGGCTGTCGAACAATCAATACTAATCAAGGATCTTATCTTTAAAGTTGTCGGCAAACTATTTTTAAAGATTAAAGAACAGTCCAGAAGAAGGTATTTTCAATCATTAGACCTAGAAAGGCAGAAACAGAGTTATGGAGCAGAGTTAGAAGTGATTGCATTCTCGCCTTATGCCTTGCCTGGTTCTCGAAGGCCAGAAATTGCATTGATTACATAATTAATAATACTTGACCCCTGGGAAATCCTCCCACCTCTTCATTCTTCTATAAATATTTCTGTAGAAGATGAGCAAAAGGTTGGTCTCTGGACACCTGAACGCATGTAATAGTTTATGAAACTACTGATGCCTGTTTGCAACTTGAAGATACACGAGCTGATATGAGAAGTTTGAAGTTGTAGAGACCTGTCGGGCTTGATGATTGTAACTGTTTTGAACCTCAATACAAGCTGTTGATTTATGGGATTCCTGATTTGTGTCAATGGTGATGTGTTCCTCACTGTCTATTGTTATTTTTCTTAATTTTTTCACTCTGATCACTTCTCTGATAAAGAGCAGCAAACATAGAGCTAGTATTTAATTTCAATAGTACCTTACTCTCACTGAAAGCTTTATTTTCTATGTTTTCTTCATTTGAAACGTTCCCTTTGAAGAGTATATTAATGCAGGTTAGTTTCAAAGAACTTGCCTGATCTAGATTTCTCTTTTAAATGAATTTTTTCTATGTTTTCCTTAGAGTTTATTTAAGCAGGTTAGTTTAAAAGCACTTGCCTGATCTCAATTTCTCTTTGTCATTGTTATCCGTGTTTTCCTTATTGAACATGCTGAAAGCAGGGTATTTTTAAAGCACTAACCTGATCTTAAGCGTTTCAACTGTTTTTATAATGTTTTCTAAATTATTTCAATGCAGGCTGGTTTGAAAGCACTAACCTGATCTCAGAATACTTTATGTTTCTTCTTAAATTGAATCTGCCGAAAGCAGGGTAGTTTAAAGGCACTTACCTGATCTTAAGCTTTTCAACTATTTATAATGTTTTCTAAAGTATTTCAATGCAGGCTGGTTTGAAAGCACTAACCTGATCTCAGAATACTTTATGTTTCTTCTTAAATTGAATTTGCCGAAAGCAAGATAGTTTAAAAAAACTTACTTGATCTTAGGTTGTTTCACTACATTTTCATCTGTTTTTTTTTATTTTCTATATGTTTCATTCCATAAAATCACCTTAAGAGATCCGTTGACATAACTGAATTGCCCCATGGATCCTGATTGAACCTTGCTGTCCAATTAAAATCCTCCTATGGCTCCATAGTCCAATGGGTTAAAACTATCTTTGCCTTCCTATTAGCCATATCACTCCTTCACTTGTAGACACCTTCACCTTTTGAAACTACCTTCACCTTCATTATGTCTTTGCCCAAACAAAACAAACAAAACAAAACCCAAGCTCTTCATAACTAGCCTAATATCATTATTTCAGGTTTTAAAGATCACATCTTTAAACTCATTCATAGAGAGATCCCTCTCTGGATTCAGGAGGGCTAGATCCTTGAATCCCAAAGTGGTCTGATGTTCCCCCTGCAGTTGGAATTTTGCCAATCTTTCTAATTACAGGGTGCTAACATACTGGCGACTCCACTGGGGATATTTTTGAGTTCATAGTCGCTTGGCCAGCTTGTATAGACTCTCTGGTTTTCCATACAACCACTCAACTCAGAAAAACCCTAAAAATATTTCAGATTGGTATGCAATAAACATGGTGGTGGACCATAAAACCTTTTACCTCCTTAGGAGCTAAAAAATTCCACTTGGCAACTCCAAAAATCCTGAACAGACCTTAAGACTCCACTGGGAAGAACCCTTATCATTATAACATCATTCAAATTCAGTTAGAGGACTATAGGATTAAAAAGTGTGCAAACATATTAGTTAACCCCTTAAAGATTGTCATACCTGGTTGAACTTATCTTGTTTATTTGGATCTGAAAAAACAACATAGTGGCTTCTAGAAAGATTCACACTAGAGCCTATCCTGACCTTGATCCACCTAAGATAGTTGATAATCCAGAAAGTATCCTTAGGAAGTCTCCTAAGATTAATTTATCAACTGTTTTCAGATCACCCTTGAGAGCTAATTCAGTTCCTGAAAATCTTTCAGCTCTACACCAATCCCAAGTTGACTTAGCCAATCCATTTAGAACTAGGTCTCTTGGTGATTTAGATCAGTTAGATTCTGAGTCTTCACTATCATCCCCGGACGCCAGTGAACCCCTTGATAGCAGAGAAACAACACCTCCTGATTTGCATTTTCTTCACAACTTAGGTGTCTCTCATCCAAGATCAGCTCAGCATTCTACTCCTGGTCCATCCACTTATACTCATCCTACATCCACTGTTCAAACCACTACACCTGAGCCCACTTTCCCTTTTGTTAATCCACCTCTTGTAAATCCACATCCACCTCCTGCCATGGCTGCATGGTATGCTCCCCTAGTTCTTCTCGCACCATTAGTCAATCTCCCACAAGAATATCAGTCCAAAATTCCATTGTATGATGCTAACAATGCTACAACTGCATCACATCATGTGGATAGGATGAATGACTACTTTGACAGAAACGAAATTGACGATGATTCTTTCAAACTTAGATTATTTTCTCAAAGCTTTGGGGGAGAAGTAAGAAAATGGTTTAAAAGCTTAGCCCCCCATAGCATTAATGATCTCCAAGATTTCCATCTAACTTTCTTAAACAAATGGGAAGTAAAGAAGAATCCTCTCCAAGTTCTTGCTGACTATAACAATCTCCATAGGAACCCAGGGGAAAGTGTACAAGCTTAATGTACCAGATTTAACAGTGTGTATAATGCACTTTCCCCAGAACTAAAACCTCCACGGGGCTCAGCCTTAAACAAGTTCCCTGAAGGATTTGACTCTGACATGACTTATTCACTGAGAGAAAGAGATTTTGCAACTCTTGAAGATATGCAAAGGGGTGCTCTTTCTATGGAAGTAAATTTGATGGAGAAAAGAGCAAGAATGAAAAGCGAGAAAAAAGTATCCTTTAGAGAGGAAAACACACCTTCTACATCAAAATCAAAACTGGAGAAAATTATGGAGGAGATGATGAAGAAAATGAGCATTCTTGAGAGAGCACAAGCAAGCCAAAATCAAAATGCTCATCAAAACAAAAACCAGAACCAAAATCAGAATTTCAGAAGGAACCAACCTCCAAACAGACCTAGGGAAGATGATCAGCAAATCACTCCTCCCTTTCAGCAAAACTATGTTAGTGAGGTTGAAGAAACTGACGAAATAACAGAGGAGGAGGATATCAACATGTTTGAGGTAGAGCATGATAACTTTGAAGTTCATTATGATAAAAAACAAGGTCTTTATACACCTTATGATGACAAAAGAGATGATAATGAAAATTATTATCAAGACATGGAAAATGTCATCATAGAACCTCAAAGGGAATATGATCTTAGAAGAAAAACCAGTCAACAGTCCTCCAACACCAAAACCTCTGACAAACCTTCACAAAACAACACTACAACCAAGCCTAAAATTGTCAAACAAAAGGATAAAACAGTAGCTGTGAATTCTAATAGAGATAAAGAGAAAAGCACTCAAAACAAAGAAAAACAGAGTGCAGACATTAGTAGTACTAACCCTTCACCTAGTACTCCTGTGAAAACAATTGTGTCAAGTGTAAATAGAACACATCAGAAAGCTGATGTAGTTGATAAAGGGATAGCTAATAAGGCTGAGACAAGTTCATCAAAGAACCAGATTCTTTTCAGCCTAGAGCAGGAAATTTCAAAGATCAGAATCTCTGTTCCCCTGACTGAGTTAGCTGCCAAAAATGTATATAGAACCCAAATTTTGAAGGCTTTAAATATTGAGGATAATAATGACACAGTCAATCTTAATGATGACTAGCCAGAGCTCATTTTTGGTCCCAAGATTGAAGGTATATATCAAGAAGGACCTGTACCTCCCTTTTATGTGAGTTTAAAAGTTCATGACAAGATCCTGCATAATGCTATGCACGACTCTGGAGCCTCACACAACCTTATGCCAAAGGTGATCATGGAAAGGCTAGGATTAGAGATAACCAGACCTTACAAGGATTTATATTCTTTTGATTCTAGCAGAGTGAAGTGCCTTGGCCTGATCAAAGACCTTTGTGTGAATTTGACCCAAGTCCCAGCCAAGTGCATGGTGATGGATGTTGTGGTGGCTGATGTGCCTCCTAAGTATGGCATGTTTTTGTCAAGATCATGGGGTGCCAAACTACAAGGTTCCATACAGATGGATGGGACATATGCCACTATCCCTGTTTTTTGCCAGCTCAGAAGACTTTACAGAGAGTCACACATGAAATTCATGGTCAGTAGCCTGGAACAGCCTAAAAATTCCCCCATTTATTCTGTCCATACTAATCTGGATTCATTTATCTTCTACAATAAATAATCCACAAAACAGTCAGAGCCAAAAAGCAGTGACTCGGATAAACAGTTAGAGACCCCTAATCTAGAAATAAATGTAGTTCTAAATGTGGAAGAAAACGAGAGAGAAACCTTGGAACAGCATGTTGAAACAATGGACCAGAGTGAACAAAGCCAAGATGGCAGACGACAGACTGCCCCTCTCGATCAACTCCATGACAAACCTGAGGAGGTGAAACAAATACAACTAAGTGCCAAGATTTCACAACAACCCGTGAGCACGTTGGTTGAAGAAGACGAAACCGAAAATAGTCCTCTATGGAGTATGTATTTTGATGGGTCATGTACTAAGAGCAATGCTGGTGCAGGTGTCTAGATTACCAACACTGAAAACAACCATATAGAAACCATTTACTGCAAATTAAACTTTCAGTGTTCCAATAACATAGCAGAATACGAGTCCCTGCTTTTAGGCTTACATTTGTTGAAAAAGATAGGAGCCACAAGAATTCATGTGTATGGGGATTTAGAACTAGTCATCAAACAAGTCAATGGGGAATATAACGCAAATCATCCCAGACTTAGAGCTTATCGAAACGATGTCATGGACCTTTTAACAACTTTTGAGGAGTCCAAAATGATGTTTGTTCCAAGGAAAAGAAATATTGCTGCCCACAATTTAGCTTTTGTGGCTAGAACATGCTTAATGCCGTTCGAAACCAAAGACTGTACAACTCAAATTAAGTTTAGACCAGTTGTGCCAGATAATGAAAAATATTGGCAGGTCTTCGAGGGTGACAAACACATAGAGGATTTTCTGTTGGGAAGGATCAAATTTGAGTTATCTGATTCAAATTCTAAATCCGACGATAATTGCCTAAACGAAAAGTCCCCTAAAAGAGAAAAACCATCTGGTCCTATGGAAATCAACATGTTAAATGAAAAACTTGAAACTTATACTGAAGAGCACAAGGACACAGAAAACGAAGACATTGAGGTATTGTCATCAAAGGACAAGAACATACCTAGGGGACTAGCACCGTTAGAAGACCTCTTTGATTTTAACGATGTAGCGAAAAAGCCCACCGTAGAATACACAGAGTCTGAGGTCGAGGAATGCAACATAGGCACCGAGGATCAGCCAAAAATGATTAAATTAGCTAAGTCCTTGCCACCAGACATAAAAAAGAAATACGTTGACCTATTTAAAGAGTTTGTCGATGTGTTTTCCTGGAGCTATGAAGACTTGAAAGCCTACGATACAGAAATCATCTAGCACAAGATCCCTTTGAAATAAAACCAGAAACCCTTTAAGCAAAAACTGCGTCGAATTAATCCAATACAACTGCCTCTAGTGGAAAAGGAAATCAAGAAAATGTATGAGGTAGGAATCATTGTGCCTGTGAGGTTTTCAGACTGGGTTTCTAACCTTGTAGCTGTGAGGAAAAAGACAGGAGAAATCAGATTGTGCATTGATTTCAGAAACCTTAACAGAGCCTCCCTAAAAGACAATTACCCTTTGCCCAAAATGGAGCACATTCTACAAGGGGTAGTCGGTTCGAAGAGGATTTCTCTGTTAGATGGTTTCTCAGGGTATAACCAGGTTTTAGTACTCCCAGAAGACCAACTCAAGACAACTTTCACCACTCCCTGGGGCACTTTCATGTATGTGAAAATGCCTTTTGGATTAATGAATGTTGGGGCCACTTTCCAAAGGGCCATTGACATTGCATTTTCAGAGGAGATAGGGAACTTCATTGTATTTACCTTGATGACATAACAGTTTATTCTAAATCTGATGAAGAGCACCTGAAACATTTAAGAAAGGTCCTTGAAAGGTGTAGAAGATTTGGGTTATCTTTAAATCCCAAAAAAACAGTGTTTGGACTTCAGGAATGTAAACTCCTTGGCCATATCATATCAGAAGAAGGGATTAAAATAGATCCAAATAGAGTTGAGGGAATACTACAGATTAGCCAACCAAGGAACATAAAGGAATTGCAGTCCTTTATTGGAAAGATTAACTTCTTGAGGAGGTTTATTCCCAACTTAGCAGAGCTCCTTACAAACATGACTAATATGCTCAAAAAAGAGGTAGGAGTGAAGTGGACTGTGGAAGCCAAAAAATCCTTCGAATTAGTAAAACATGCACTCACCCGGGCACCAGTCCTAATCAGCCCAGATTTTTCAAAAGAGTTTCTCATTTTTTCCTTTGCCTCAGAACATACTATGGCAGCAGTCCTGTTGCAGAAAAACCCAGAAGGACAGGAACATCCCATTTCTTTTTTCAGCAAGGCTTTAAGGGATGCACCCTTGAAATATAACATAATGGAAAAAGAGGCCTATGCTTTGGTGAAGGCCTTAAAGGACTTCAGGGTGTATATTCTACATTCCCACATCATTGCCTATGTACCTAACATAGTGGTAAAAGACATCTTGTCACAAGACCCAGATGGAAAGAGAGGCAAATGGATTGCTGCTATATTAGAGTATGATTTGGAAATCAAACCAACAAAACCTATTAAAGGTCAGGGCTTAGCTCAATTAATGGCTGAATCTAATCTACAAGCCCTTGACATTAACATGGTAGATGCCTTGGATGAACAGGAAGAATTTCCTGCTCCCACTGTTGAAGAGCAGTTTCAAAACTCACCTTGGTACACTAATATCTTGTATGTGCTTACAAATCTTAATGCTCCTCCTGATTTATCAAAAACAAAGGCCAGGTTTTTAAAGTTGAAAGCTAGGAACTATTGCGTTTTAAATGAATGTTTATATTGGAAAAATGGTGATGATTTATTTCTTAAATGTTTTCCTGAAGTTGATGCAGAAAGGATCAAATATGAATTCCATGAAGGAGAGTGTGGAGGCCATCTTTACTGGAAGACCACAGCTAATAAAATCCTTAGAGCTGGCTATTACTGGCCCACCCTTTTTCAAGATGTCCATAAAATGATAGTTGCCTGTCACAAATGCCAAATTTTTGAAGGCAAAAGAAAACTTCTTCCTTTACCATTACAACCTATCACTGTTGAAGCTCCTTTTCAACAGTGGGGCCTAGATTTTATAGGGGAAATCCATCCTGCTTCATTTTCCCAACACAAATGGATTCTCACAGCCACTGACTACTTCACAAAATGGATTGAAGCCATCCCTTCTAGGAATGCCACAGATTCTTTCATTATAAAATTCCTGGAAGACCATATCTTGTCTAGATTTGGATGCCCTAGGAAGATTATTACTGATAATGCTGTTGCTTTTTGTTCTAAAAAGATGATTGAGTTTTGTCACAGGTATCAGATTACACTTGGTCATTCTACTACTTACTACCCTCAAGGTAATGGGCTAGAAGAATCATCAAATAAAAGTTTGGTGACCATCATTAAGAAGTTGCTTGAGGAGAACAAAAAATCATGGCATAACAAGTTGGTGCATGCTCTGTGGGCAGACAGATTGACCACAAAAAAGTCCATTGGAATGTCCCCTTACCAGCTTGTTTATGGAACTAATGCAGTGTTTCCTACCAGTCTAGGTGTACCAGTAATAAAATTGATCCAAGAAATACAGTTAGAAGAGGAAAGCATGATTAGGAGGATCAATTAGACAATACATCTCCAGCAAACAAGGGAAGAGGTTTACAACAGAGCTCAAAAGGTGCAAGAGAACATAAAGAAGTTGTTTGATAAAAGAACAAAAGCTTGTGATTTCAGTATTGGAGACAAGGTACTCAAGTGGGACTCCCGAAGAGAGGAAAAGGGTAAACATGGAAAATTCGACTATTTGTGGCAAGGTCCTTACATTATTCAGTCTACCATTGGTCCAAATGCCCATTTCCTGCAAGAGCCAGATGGCACAGATATGTTTGGGGGGCCTGTCAATGGCAGGGTCCTTAAACATTACTACTGTTGAGTTTGATTTTTAAAGCTTTCATTCCCATTGTAAATACCATTTGTTTTGTTCAGTTTCATAAAGAAAAAGTACAAAAAACAATAAAAAGAAAAGAAAAGACGGCAGATTGTGCAAAACAATAAAGGTACAACCCCATACCAAAAAAGAGAAACAAATCTGAAAGTGAGCAAGCTCAAATGCCACTCCTGAATAACACACTTCTAGTTAGTCAAACTGTCTAATCTTGACTAATTAGCTTTAAATTTTCCGCTGATAGGATAGCGAATTACATTTGCCAAACTGTTTAATCTCGGCTTATCAGTAGATAGATTAGGATAGAAATTAAAGGTTCAATCATGTTCAAAATATGAACCTAAGTGTCCAAAGAGAGATGACTCAAATCTGTTTTATTTTTTGAGTCAAGAAGAAGTAAATCTAGTTCTAATTAGCTCAAAATCTGAACCAGAGAAAAAGAAAGAATAGCTCAAACAGAAGTCAGAACGGAGCTGTGAAAAGATGGAGGAACTGCTTTGAATTTTCAGATCTTAAAACCTTCAGTTTTTGTTTAAAAATTATGTGAAATAATGTCTATGTGCAGTTTTTTTTCTATGCCATAGATCACAGCAAGTCAAATAGTTTAATCTTCACTTGACTGTTTTTAAATTTCTATTGTAGAATTTAGAGAATAAAATCTGATTGGACATTTTAATCCCAACAGATAGTAGATTAGGTAGAGAAGCATCTAAACTCAACTGCTTAATCTGAGTTCAGGGAGAAATAAGGAGTAGAAATAGATTAGATTTCCTGCTTTCAAAAGAATAAAATGTTGTGAGAAGATTTTGCCAGTCCAAGTGCGCTCTAAACTGAAGAAAAAATGTTAGATCAGTAGGATTGGGTAGGTAGAAAGTTTATTGATAAAAATCCATTGTTTTTGTGGCTGCTAATTTTTTTTCAGAACACATCATCCAGAGAAAGAAAGTAGCCCAATGGATCAGGCACAGGTTAGCCTCCCAGAGAATGCAGGTCTGAAGTTCTTGATGCCTTCAAGAAGGCACCATCCCCAAGTGGAGCCATTGTTGGCCACCTGTAAAATTTGTCCTATCAAAAGGTGGCCAAAAAAATTTGTTCAGTCTTCAAGAAACGCTTTCATGACCAAAATGTTATCTCTTGAAGCCTATAGGGGATCTCATGCTCATGTTTAAAAAGTCTTCACTATGTTTTCCCTTCAGAAACTCACAAATTCTGTTAAAAATTTATGAGAAAGACTGCTGCAATATCCCCCTTCTCTCCCCTTCCTCCTCTCAGAGACTAACCTTCATGTTTTCCATCATTGGCCTCTGTTTTTCATTTCCCTCATTTTCCCTTCATAAAGGTTGCCTTTGCCGAGCTCAAACTCCTTTTAAAGCTCTGTCGAAACCCTCCCAATCGTTGGAAATCCGTTTGAAGATCTATGTAAAAACCCATCTTTTGTATTAAGAGTTTAAACCCCTTTGGGCCAAGTCTCAACCACTTCCCCATCATATGCCCATGGTGCTAAAAAAAACGCTAAGCCTTCCAGCGCTTATCGCATCGGAGAAAATCCAAAGCGTGCAAGTCTGTTTTCATTGTGTTGAAAAAAAGTTTCGATGCGATTGGCCCTGTGTGCCGTGGCCCTCGATCATGTTGCTACCTTATATAACCCTCAGCCCCGCAATCGGGCGCTAAGACCATTGAATAAACCATATCTGATTGGCATTTCTCTTTGTAAAATCAAAACCTGCCAATCCAAAGTTTTAACTTAAAACTTTAAGTCACATGTTGAAATAATATAATGGGTTGATCAAAAAGACCAATTGCACAATCGCAATCGAATAATTCACAATGAGTTGATCGGAGAGTCCAGGCCCACAGTTCCGATTGCGATTGGCCTTTGATTTACTAAAGCCCCGGCCATATCATAGTTCATATACCCAACGGCCCCGCAGTCGGGTGCCTCATCACTTTATATATATTTTCCGCCCCCGATCCATAAAAAATTTGTTTATTTCAAAAATTAAGTTTTCATATATTTCAAAGGGTTTTTCCGCCGGTTCTTCTCAGAACAGATCACCGCCATTGATCATCTACAACCGATCAAACGGCCAACGTTCAATCGCATCGCAAAGTTTTAAATCGCATGCGTTTTGTTTCACCCCCGATTGCCGATCCCCAATCCATTCTCCACCGTTGATCTCGTTTCCGCCTTCCATGATGCAACAATCCTCATTAACTCCAATCACAAGTCTTGCCCCCACTTCAAAAACCCTCCGATTCACTTTCTGCCGTCGATCTGATCTGCAGATCGACGGCTAGCGCTTAATCACATCGGAGTTTTACATCGCATGCACTTGCCTGCTACCCCCGATTGCGATCCTCCTATTAGATCTGGACCGTCCACGTGTCCATATCGGAAGGTCCAAAACTGCTTCGCCTTATTCTTCTCCCGCTCTCCTTTTTGCCTTTCTATGCAGATCTCCACCGTTGGTTGCCTTCATCCGACGGTTACGCTCCTCTCCCACCTTCTGAAGCAGTCTAACCCATAACGCAGGATTTCATAACCTTTGTTTGTGTTTTGCACGAGTTTTTAATGGTTTTTTATGGTATAATGAAGGAAATCCAAGAGCCAGGAAAGACGTTTCCTGTGCCTTCAGGCTAGTAAAAATAACCATTCGCGGGCTCTATTCCATTTTCTTTATCAACGATTCAAGAGCGTTGATATCATAAAGAGCTCTGTGTAGCCTGCGCATCAACAAGACACTGGGTTCTTAAATCACAGTTGAAAGAGTATCAGTTCTTGCCAGAAACAGAAGATCGAAAACATTGAACTAAAGTAAATAAACCTCTCCAGCTCCCAAAGGGCAACTGCGGTCTCCTGGTAATTAAAGTAGGTTTAGTCATTACTACAAACAAAAGGTGTTTTTCCTAAAGGTTGCCGAACAATCAATACTAATCAAGGATCTTATCTTTAAAATTGTCGGAAAACTATTTTTTAAGATTAAAGAACAATCCAGAAGAAGGTCTTTTCAATCATTAGACCTCGAAAGGTAGAAACAGAGTTATGGAGCAGAGTTAGAAGTGATTGCATTCCCGCCTTACGCCTTGCCTGGTTCTCAAAGGCCGGAAATTGCATTGATTACATAATTAATAATACTTGACCCCTGGGAAATCCTCCCACCTCTTCATTCTTCTATAAATATTTCTGTAGAAGATGAGCAAAAGGTTGGTCTCTGAACACCTGAACGCATGTAATAGTTTCTGAAACTACTAATGCCTGTTTGCAACTTGAAGATACACGAGCTGATATGAGAAGTTTGAAGTTGTAGAGACCCGTCGGGCTTGCTGATTGTAACTGTTTTGAACCTCAATAAAAGCTGCTGATTTATGGGATTCCTGATTTGTGTCAATGGTGATGTGGTCCTCACTGTCTATTGTTATTTTTCTTAATGTTTTCACTCTGTTCACTTCTCTGATAAAGAGCAGCAAACATAGAGCTAGGATTTACTTTCAATAGTACCTTACTCTAACTGAAAGCTTTATTTTCTATGTTTTCTTCATTTGAAACGTTCCCTTTGAAGAGTATATTAATGCAGGTTAGTTTCAAAGCACTTGCCTGATCTAGATTTCTCTTTCGAATGAATGTTTTCTGTGTTTTCCTTAGAGTTTATTTAAGCAGGTTAGTTTAAAAGCACTTTCCTGATCTCAATTTCTCTTTGTCATTGTTATCCGTGTTTTCCTTATTGAACATGCTGAAAGCAGGGTAGTTTTAAAGCACTAACCTGATCTTAAGTGTTTCAACTGTTTTTATAATGTTTTCTAAAGTATTTCAATGCAGGCTGGTTTGAAAGCACTAACCTGATCTCAGAATACTTTATGTTTCTTCTTAAATTGAATCTGCCAAAAGCAGGGTAGTTTAAAGGCACTTACCTGATCTTAAGCTTTTCAACTATTTTTAATGTTTTCTAACTGAAAGTACTTCCAAGCAGGCTAGTTTAAAGCACTGACCTAATCTCAGAATACTCTTACGTTTTTCTTTAAAGTACATGCTGAAGCAAGATAGTTTAAAAGAACTTACTTGATCTTAGGTTGTTTCACTACATTTTCAACTGTTTGTTTTTTATTTTCTATATGTTTCATTCCATAAAATCACCTTAAGAGATCCGTTGACATAACTGACTTGCCCCATGGATCTTGCTTGAACCTTGCTGTCCAATTAAAATCCTCCTATGACTCCATAGCCCAATGGGTTAAAACTGTCTTTGCCTTCCTATCAGCCATATCACTCCTTCACTTGTAGACACCTTCACCTTTTGAAACTACCTTCACCTTCATTATGTATTTGCCCAACCAAAACAAACAAAACAAAACCCAAGCTCTTCATAACTAGCCTAATATCACTATTTCAGGTTTTAAAGATCACATCTTTAAACTCATTCATAGAGAGATCCCTCTCTGGATTCAGGAGGGCTAGATCCTTGAATCCCAAAGTGGTCTGATGTTCCCCCTGCAGTTGGAATTTTTCCAATCTTGCTAATTACAGGGTGCTAACACATTCTACTAGTGGGAATTTTTTTTTTTACATTCAACATTAGGGTTGTCCCTCACACAACTTTTCCTAGATGGTGTAACAGATAATCATATTTTTTATTTTTTTTTGTATCCCAGAGGAACCCAACATCTTGTATGACGTCCTCTCCCTAAACCAGGTCACAAATAGGGGGATTTTAACCTTGGATCTCTTAGCTTTCATATATTTCACATTACTTCGATCACCAATTGAGCTTTCCCCCTCAGACATAAATAATAATAATATTACTTGTTGAAAATTGTAACTAGTGTCAGTCTTCATAATTGTATTTGAGTCATGATCTATTGTAGTTTTCAAAAGAAAAGAAACTAAATTCCATTGTAAAATAAATTGACTTATTAAAGAATGGGTGTCATGCTTGGATCAATAGTTAATAGGTCAAAGACTCCATTGCAGGCTTCCAGGGTTTATGTCAAGATTCCTTGTCCTTATCATTATGTAAGAGACCCTTCTTGGGCTTCATCTATCAAAGAATAATTTTTTAATGTAAAATAGGTCATTTAGTAATCCTCCACCAATTCAGCCTCAACCTAGACAAGTCGGACAAATTGGGAAGGCAGGATCCACAATAAAAGGGCAACAACTCAACTCATTTGGAGCACATCAGCCACAAGTTTGATCTGGAGTAGCTAGAGACAGAAAAAGGGTGTGAAGTTGAAGGAAGAGGAAGAAAACCCTAGAAAATGAGAAGGAAGGCTTTGTCAAGCAAAAGGAAGTCAAATTTTCTCTCTCTACTCTCACATATGTGAAATTTTGAAGCTGTTGGCAAGGCCGAAATTCTGGATCTGAAGTGGGGCTGAAATTTTGGGTTGTTTTTGGATTGTAGTTGTTCGACAAGAAGAGACTAGTCAAGTTTGTTGAATTGTATTGGAAGGTTGACTTGGTGGAGGAGGAAGGTATTTTTTTCAAGTCTAAGTTCTTGATCTATCTCAATTTTATTAGTAGAATATTTTGACTGGGTTTTCCCCTAGAGAGGGGTTTTAGCCCTTGCCCGAGTGCCGACATTTGGTTTCGATGATATTCATGTTTTGATTTGATGATTTCTTTATGAGAAGAATATAAAATAAGAACATAAAAAATATAATAAGAATACAAGAATAAAATAAGTAATTATCAACATAAGAAAATATTTCTACCTTTTTTTTTATTTTCTAACATAGTATCATAGCTAAGGTGAAGAAGGAAGGAAAAAGGCAGCTTGAAGGTCTATTGAAAGAAGGGTTAAGGAGGAAATAACAAAAGAAGTTCATTAAGGAAATGATCGTATAAGAAGAGAATCCTACTATCTATAGAGAATATATAAACATTAACGAAGACATAAAACACGCTAGAAGGAGCCTAAAACTATAGGGCATGGAAGAAGAGGATTGATCTTATTCTTGCTAAGCATAAATTATTGGATATTTTTCAAGGAAAAGTTAATAAAACTACAGATGATGCAAGAAAGGAGAAGTTCAAGGAAACCAACATCTTAGCCATGAATATAATAGTAAATGGAGTGAAGTAAAATCTATTCCCATATATATCCAATATAGATTATGCACAAGAAATGTATAAAGTCCTCTCCAAGTTATTTACCATCAAGAATACTAGTCAAATAGCTAGTCTCAAGAATAAAATAAGGACAATAAATATAACTAAAGATGATATTGTTTCATCATATTTTGTAATAATCTCTAGAATAAGATATGAACTCTAAGTTCTAGATAAATTTGTACCAGAAAAAGAACTTGTGATTGTTTTTCTACTAGGTCTACCAAAATATTGGAGTGCTTTTGCATCAGGAATTAGCACTTGGAAAGATACTCCAACCTTTGAACAAATGTGGAATGCATGCAGTCAAGAATAATCTCACACCTCATTAGTAAATAAAAATAAGGAAGATGAAGAATATAACACTTCAAATTCCTACTCTACTCATCACAATAATAAGGTAACATTCAAGACGTTCAAAGGACCAAAGATGAAGGTTGATATATCAAAGATTGAGTGTTGCAATTGTCATAAAATGGTACACTACAAAAGATAATGTCCTAAGAATCCAGGGAATAAGAAGAGAGAAAGAGAACTGCAAATATTGTTAATGAAGCTCCACTTAAGAGAAATAAAAGTGAAAAATATGAAATAAAATATCTATTTACTAAAGACTCTTGGGGAATATTATCCCTCACATATCCTTCTATTTGAAGTTCTGTAATGTTTTATTTTATGTTTTTATTTATAGAGTTTGTAGGGCTAATATATATTGTTATAACAATTTTGGATTTTTTAAAGTTTAGGTATCCCTCAAAGGATTAGATTAAGAGGGAGCCTTCACCATTTTACAAAAATATAAGTATATTTTTCTTTGTTTTATCTTTTATGTTTTATTTCCTCCTCTTATAAAGATTTGCTTGTAGTGTATACTAATAACCTTTTATTTATATTTTCCTTGGTTAGGAAATCTTGCAGAATACACAAAGGTTGTGAAGGAGAATTAAAAGGAAATACTTGAATGATGAAAAAAGTTATGTTGCAAAGGAACCCCTTCAAGGATTGATGTCCTACAAGATTTGTGAAAAAAAAAATTTAAGGTATGTCTTAGACTACAAGTTTTGTTACAAGGTTCTTTCCATAAAAAAGGTATGATCATTCTCTTTTGAAATTTTCTTTACATTACTGAAATCGTTATGTCTAGGGTTTTGAATCATAGATATTCTTGTTAGGGTGATTAATAATTATGTTAAATATACCCTTGTTTAGGGTTTGATGGCATTCTTGTGAAACCCTAACCTTTATGGTTCACTATAAAACCCTAACCTATTGATTATGAAACCCTAGTATTCTTAGGGTTTTTTGATAAATTATAGAACATATGATGAAATCCTATTCTTTTGAAGTTTTAGGTTTTGATAATGTAGTGGTAAAAACCCTAATCCCTTAGGGTTTGTTGTTAATGTCTAGGATATACAATGAAACCATATATTTTTAGGGTTTGGTGATTTAGGTCTTATGAAAAAACTGGTGTAATAATTGAAGTAAGATCTTGGGAATGAAACCCTAGGTGTATATTCTTTTGTTTGATTTAAACCCTAGCCTGGTCAAAAAATTTCGATGTGTTGGTCTTGGGTTTACCTAGTAGATAATGATGTGAAATGATAGTGCAACATAGATATGTCTATGAAATTATGCTAAATCAATGTTTTAGTTTGTAAAATCTAGGGTTTGTAACAAAACCTTAGTTATATTGATATTCTAGGACTCGATGATATTGTTCTCGATGATTTATATGACTTAGAATTGATGATAAAATATAGGGTTTGCAACAAATCCTAGTAGAGACTGACATGTAATTCTAAGAGAATATTGTTGAAACATTAGCATTATGATTGGATTGTTATTTAATTGAATTTCTGATATCTAAGGATTTATGTCTCGAAGATGGAGTCCAGGGTTTATGTTAAAACCCTAGAAATAAGTTAGAGTTTAGTACGTTAAAATATGTGACCCTTTTTTATTATGAACCTAACTAGGTTTAGGTTGTTGATTTCTAAATATTGAACTTTTTGGTGCTTCCATAGTAATAACTTGATTTTGAGATAGTTAAATTCATGCTTTTGTATGTTTATATTTGGTTGTAATTTCTACTAAAATTTTGTAGGTACATAAACTTTAGGATGTTGAAGATGTTCATAATGATGAGCATGATGAAGGAAGCTATAAGAATGATGATGATGAAATTTGACCTTGATTCCATGAGAAATAATTGACGCCTTGAAAGGATGAAGTTTCTCTGATATTATAAAAGAAGGTAGTTGTTGACCTCCCTAAGACGAGAGGGAGCTTGGATAGAAGAAATGGTATATCTGCCTAGTTGAGAGGGAGGGAATATTATGATGGTCATAATGAATACCTTGAAGAAAGAAGGAAATAAGAGAATAAACGAAAGTACTACAAATGTATTTTCAAACAAAATATTTGAGAATTATTGTGGCTATATTTGGTGCTACTAAAGAAGTAAAATAAGAAGAAATCTTTCGAAAAAGTTATATTTGGATAACTTGATGATAATATGAGTAGCATCAGAATAATTGAGGGCCTCGAAGGTTTCTGTTTATTCGAATATGTATTTAAAGGTTTATTGTTGATTGGGGTTGTGATTATGCAGGATCTCTCTGTAAAAATATTAAAATTTTGAAGCATACTTGGAGTAGTGTGTTGAGATTCAACAAGATGATGAGCTTAGTGAAAAGAGTCGCCTTCACTAAGTGGGCCCGCGGGCTATTTTTGGTGCAAAGTCTATTTTTAGACTATGTCTATTTTTAGACATGTCGATCATATTATATGAGTTACATGATGCTATTTGTGGATGGTTGGTCAAGTTGGAAAAACAGATGGACTTCTATTTTTAGACATATTGGGCGGAGTCTATTTTTAGACTGCCAATATAAATATAGATATGTTGAATATTGTTAGCTCTTAATAATATTTGGACTCTAAACATTATCTTATTCTCTTGGAGCACTTCAGTTCAGTGCACATATGTGGCATAGCAGCTGACAGAAGGAATTATGCTATTCCCGAGGGTTTACTGGAGCTATTGCATGGAGGACTCAGTTAGAACTCAAGTGGTAGAGTTATGACACAGTTGGAGAAGTAGTTGGTGGAGTTGTATTCAGTTTAACTTAGTTAGACTTAGTTGAGCTAGTTGTATCTATTCTAACTGATTGATACACTAGTGAGAGTGGAGTGAATTAATTAGTTAATTAATTCATAAATAATAACTCATTAATCAACTGAAGAATACATCAGTTAACTACAGTGCATGGAAGTTTCAGTGGAGAGATAGCTGAAAGAGAAAGTGTGACTATAGTGATGCACTGATTGCATCCAACACTCAGTGGAGATGCCAATAAGGATTGCGTGAGCAAGGCTGGAGTAATTCGAAATCATTTAGATCCATTCTTTAGCAGGGATTGCATAGTAGAGGCAAGCTAGCAGGTGGCAAAGATCGGTGCATGGATTTGCAAGATCGGGCCTGATTAGTGTGTAGAAATTGTATTGTACTGAGAGCTTGATATGATCAGCTTTGTATGAGGATTGTTACATGATCTCTATGAAATATATTATATACATATAGTTAGGGTTTTCAGCTTCAGGCTTTCCCGTTAAACAACTGTGTTAATGTGTGTGAATTTTTATTGTTTCATGTATGCATTGCAATATTGATTTAATATCCGCAAATGATAAATGGTGGAATAGATTATGTATTTTGCATGAAGAGTGTGAGATCAAGAGAATCTTGCACATATAACACATAAGTTATATAATTTCCACATGGTAGATTTATATCTTATTTAGTTGAAAAGGAAAGATGAAATATCTTGTGGTATGTTGACAGTGTTGGACTCGCCAACAATCAGGGGATCTCCTCAATATGAACTCCCAACTAGACCTCACACCATTTGGAGTAGGAGTCCTAGTAGTGGGGTGTTAATGATCTGCCTTGGTTTGAAAAATGCATAGAGTGGTGCACAGTGTCTTTGGTAAGAAGTGTGTGACCCTACGAATAGTCAAGTGCAATGCATGAGTTGTTCCAACAAACAAAGGGAAAATGGAGTGCACCCCTTAGAATCCTATAATAGTTCGCATCTTGGAAGGAACATGAGCAAAATGAAATCACACAAACTAAATAGCGGAATAGTCCTTAAGTTAAGGTGAAAAATTAATACATCAACTTGCATCCAACAAGATACATACAAATGCAAATGAAATAGTTCATAATAATATGCATAATTTAAAAAACATACATCGTAAATACAACAAGAGTAGTCCCACTATATTCACAATATATGCATGAAAGTGTGTCGTCTCTATTTTTATTATAAGTGAAAGTTCTAATCATACATACAACATTAACGAACCACTTGCCCCAATAGTGGGACGTGAAGTCAACAAAACCTGCTCCTCCAAATAAGTATACTCCATCTATGCTATGGATAAGCCAAGGCTCTCACAAAACTCCCAAGCGCTTCCTAATCCTCAGCCTAGCCAAAAGCCTGGCTCCCAAAAGCCCCTTACATGAGTTATGAAGATATATTTATAACAAAGGGGGGTTGAATCTTGGCATGCCCCCTTTGTGACTCTTGGACTACCTTCATGACTCTTCAACTTCTATACAAGATGACTCATTACATTACATATGACTCTTCACATTCCAATATAGACACTTGGAATTTCACTTTTACAATAATTAAAAATAATATTACATTTTCCACTTGTACCCATATGAGACAAAATAGGGTAGAGACAACTTGACAGCCTAACAAGACAAAACACAATGATGTTGGATTTTGGGTGAAATATAGTCGGAAAACGTATTATTAATGCTTCTCGGTCACACATTGATGTCAAGATTGGTATTATGTGATGTCATCCCCAAACTGTGAGATGCTATCAGGTTGGAAGAGGACTTTAGCCTCCACAACATCTGGGTAAAATGACTTGGAGCCAATGTTAACCTCTTTCTCAACCAGGAGCAACATTGTTATGATTTGAACAGGACCACCAATATATTTTTTCATGTTTTGTCTATTCAGCTCTAAATCCTCATTGGTGGAAATCTATTTTAGCTGCTTCAAATACTCTTTGATCTCCAGTCAAACTTGATGTTTTCACTTAGATTTGGTGAGTGAGTTGATTGATGGGATCTTGTGGATTGTCACCATAAAATCCAAACTATTGTAAAACCATGCATATGAGTCCTGAATGTTTCCAATGAATGAGGCGAAATTCTTATTATTTTGGATCAATATCTGGACTCTTTTTATCTCTAGCTCTACCTGTGGCTTCATTTTCTTTACCAAACTAAGTGGTGCCCCTTTGTATCGCACTGTCCATTCTTGCATGGAGGTGATGGCATCTTGCACATTATTCAGAGTCTGAAAAAATCCCCTGCTCTATTGTTGAAATCTATGCAAGTGGAAAACTACCTTATCCATGGTCATGACCTCCTCATAACGGTCCCACATAGTCTCGCCGAGTGTGGATAATTTAGCAAGTATCATTGCTCTCGCTTCCCCCAAGTAGACCTGTGCAGAAGTTGCATTTTGCGCTACTGTGCAGTGATGTTATATCTCTTGATGGGAAGCCTCTAAATTCCGTATCAAATGTTCATTCTTGATCATCAAATACTAAGTGTTTTATCTCGCTGCACCGGCAAAGTTGGCTTATATCATTTGGGTTCTTATAATATTCCCAATTGGGAAATGCAGCAATATTAAACAATTATGCAGAGAAATAATGCAAATCAGCTAAGTAAGAGTAGGAGGCCAATATGGAGGCTCTTTATTTACATATACATCAGCAAAATATATGAATAAGATAGCCCATGAGATGTACAACAAGAAATAGAATACTTTTATGGAAGAAAATGCTCAAAATGAGGTGTTGCAACCAGGGATTAAGACTAAAAGAGCTTGAAAATGTTATTTTTATTAGCTGCAAATGTTGTAGATTACACTTCAGATCTAGAGCAGATATGTGTATAAAAATTTAGATCTATATCAAATCCATACACTAGATAGGCTCTTCTTTAATTACCCCTTGGGGTTTTCAGAAAAATATGAAGTACAAAGAGTATATCTGAGATCTAATGCTGCAGATATGTAGAAATATTCAGAAATTTAGTGACATACAGATCTGATCTCAAATATACAATATGTAGATCCCCTCCAATGGATCTCAAATGTGAAGGGCAGATCCCCAACACATGAAAACCAATCCTCCAAAAAGTGTGCCAAAAGACCCTGCAGAAGTACCCACACAAATAACGCAGTTCTGGAAGAAAGAATATGTTGTAGGATTTAGAATGTATTTGGCCACATGCCAAGGTCTGAAAAATGTAACTCAAATCATCCAATACTCCTTCCCCACTGAAAAGAGGCACTAGATTGGCCTAGATCTGAGTAGATATAGCCTCCACTTGTTGCAGCTTACAAATACAACCAAACCCTCAATAGGATCTACGTTGTAGTTGGAAGAAGAAGCTTGGCCTTCAGCCTTATAGTGGACAAGAAATGAAAACTCTTCCAAGAGGCCTCTCAAGGAAAGATTTGGGATTTGCGATCAGGAACACCCAGTGCTAAACAACACTATTCTCAACCAAACAGCCAGAGAATGAGAAATGTCTAAACAGACAATATCTTTAGAAATACCATAATTTTGAACAACCTTCTCATGCTGCCATCCTCTTCCTTTTATAATTTTGAGAGCTTGCAAAACCCTAAACCATCTCAATGGAATAGCTCCTTTCACATCAACCATCTCCAACTAAAATTGCGTTGTGCCTCATTGATGGCCACTCCTCCAAGACAACGCTATTGATTTGGTCATGGTTGTCCTAGTCAAAATATTCAGCCCCTTCCACACCTAAGGGTTCTTATTTAAATAGCCCAGATTTAGCCTTGTTCACATGTGGCATTGATTTATTGACTGTTTAGGAGTTTTATTGATCCTCCTTTACACATTTATTCATGAAAATAAAAAATAAAATAAAAATGAATATTCCCATTAGCTTGGGACTAATTGGGAACATTACAGTCCTCCCCTCCAAAATGTTGCTTGTCCTCAAGCAACTGATAAGGTGATTTCTGCAACTCTTCTCCTCCTCCATTGGTGACACCATCATGTGTTAAGCCTCCTTCATCAGCTAAGCGTTCACCAATCCAACCCTCGATGAATTGTTTCTCCAAGGTTCTTATGAGATGTAAATAGTCCATCCCACAAGGAGTCAATAACTCAAATGAAACAAACATGGCTGTACCAATGCTCTCCCTGAAACATGTAGCATATGATACATAGAGAGTCTCCATCCCATGTGGTACATGCATGCCTCCCATTCTCCCTCCATACATTCCCATAAAAAGTACTAGTATATCATCCATGTATGGAAGTAAACCTACATACATACAAACAGAAATTTGAGCATGTGGAGGTGGGTCATAGTCCCAAATATGGTACCAGTGTAGTGCATCTTCTGTCTACATCAAATCAAGGTATGGTAAGTGGTTTCCCCACCACTTACTTGCTTTCCATGTTATCTCACTATGGCTGAAAGTGTGAGATAGGTTTGGTGCTTTAGGAAAGCACCCATCATGGTAGAAAATCTCCCATTGCTCATCAAGGGAGTGGCCAAATTCAGAAATTTGTGTGGCCCATTATTGACCATGAGATTTACAAGATGTATTTCTCCTCCTTGGAGCCATGGCCTACATAAACATGGTGAAATCATATATACACTCAGAAAATAAAACATTCTTTACATGATCATATTCTTCACCAACAATACTCCTCGTACAAATGGAGTGGTTCATGGATCTATCTCCTCTCTCAAAAGAAGGAATAGATGGCTGAAATAACTCCTTCATAGAGTCATATTGCTACCCCAACTCCACATAGTTCATGCATTCTTGGAAATGTTGATGTAGTTCTGATTTCAAGCGTTCCCAATCAAAGCTCCTCATGATGATGTTGTAGATCCTCATGGAATACATGTGGCTGAAACATAACTCTTTATAAGCTCCTTGTAGTAACTTCTCCTTGAGCTTGGAGGCTCTAGACAAGAAGATCCTACCATGATGATAGTTGACTCCTCCTTGGACTAAATAGCCCTCTTCATGCATCTGGTCATCAAGTATCATACAAGTGTGAAGATATTTGGAATAATCCACCAATAGTTGGGATTTCCAATATAGATCTAAACTGCTCAACAATGACAGCGTTGATGGTGTATCAACAGAAATATCTATCATGTTTCTTCTCTTCTCCTTGACATATCCCATGCAAAAGGTGTGTGTTGGAAGGCCATTCCTTCAGTTCTTCTCCTCCCACAACACAGAACCAGAAATGAGAGTGGGTAATGATGATAAGGGAAGAAGATATCCCTCCTTCTTGAGCTTACCCAAGACTCACAACACTGTAGCTTTGTCTTCTGGTGCTCCAATCCCTCCTGGATGTAATCTTGGAGCATCATGTTGTGAGGTATTCCCCACAAAATCTGAATCAGGTGGCCTCCCAGGTGGTTTGCCACTAGTTAAGAGTGTCCCATGCAGAAATCTCATGAACATGATAGATGGAACTATAAAGTCCCTGCTTCCATTACGCAAATCCATCTCTAATTTCTATGTGGAAGTGGTATGTGAGGGGTATGTATGCATGCCTTTGATCATTTGAGATGTGGGAATCTCTTGCCATAACAAAAGAGTTCCTCCAATCGGGACAATAGTGTCTCCAACTGCTGGTAAGAGTGATGGTTTCTCTTCTCCAAGTGTACCAACACTGGAATATTCCTCCCCTCCCTCATGCATCTCTTAAATCATGCATTAGACTCTATATGTCAAGAGCTCAAGACTATCTTGAAAAATTGCAAGCGTCTCTTCTCTTAATGCAAGTACTTTTGCAACTGGTGGTGAATGTAGTGACTTCTTTTCCATAGTGACAAGATTGACATCCTCCTTTGTTTTCTTAGGGAATGTCACTTTGTGACACATATAAGGTTTTCTCACATCAAATTCCTTCCTTAACTTGTGAAATAAATCTGAATATTTAGTCACCTTTTCATGCTCCATGTGACCAAACCACCAATCATTGGCTTCACCTAAAAGATGAAGTGCTGCAATTTGAATAGCCTAAAAAATGCATCTAACTCACTCCTCCAAGCCTTACCAGTGCTTGACGAAGATCCATCAAGTGTAGGAAAATAGAATCTATTACGCCTCTTTCTTCTGTTGCTACTATTGGATCCTCTTTATTCTTTGATTTTGAAGAATTTTTGGAGAGTTAGCTTCTCCTTGAATGCTCTAGAATATGCTATGTACTCTTAAATATATATATTGAGAGTCTCATGAGTCTCAGGTTCACTCCTTTCTTCATTTCTACACCTTTCACCTTCTCCAAAGAAAGTGGGCATATTGGATCTATGAGGAGATCTAGGATTCTTCGGTTTTCTTCTTTGTTGATAGGAAGTTCTTGGACCTTCCTCATCACATCTTCTTCTTGGATCTTCTTTCTGTCCTTCCTTATTCATTGGATTGACCTCCTTAGAGAGATATTGCATGGATCTAAATAAATGAGTGGCAGAATTATCATCCTCCATGATAGATCTCATCTATTTTCTTCTTCCTTTGATTTAAAATATGAAGTGTCCACAAGCTGAGCCAAAGATCATGCTCTGATACCACTATAATATTCCAAATTGGGAAATGCAACAATATTAAACAATTATGCAAAGAAATAACACAGATCATCTAAGTAAGAGTAGGATTCCAATATGGAGGCTCTTTATTTACATATGCATCAGTAAAATATATGAATAAGACAACCCATGAGATGTACAACATGAAATAGAAGACTTTTATGGAAGAAAATCCTCAAAATGAGGTGTTGCACCCATGTATTAAGACTGAAAGAGCTTGAAAATATTATTTTTATTAGTTTCAACTGTTGTAGATTACACTTCAGATCTAGAGCAGATCCGTATAAAAAGTTAGATCTATGTCAGATCCATACACTAGAGGGCCTCTTCTTCAACTACCCCTTGGGGTTTTCAGCAAAATATGAAGTACAAGGAGTAGATATGAGATCTAATGTTGCAGATCTGCAGAAATATTGAGAAATTCAGTGACATACAAATCTGATCTGAAATATACAATATGCAGATCCCCTCAAATGGATCTCAAATGTGAAGGTTAGATCCCCAACACATGAAAACCAATACTCCAAAAAGTGTGCCAAAAGACCTTGCAGCAGTACCCACACAAATAACACAGTTCTGGAAGCAAGAATATGCTGTAGGATTTAGAATTTATTTGGCCACATGCCAAGATATGAAAATGTAGCTCCTGTCATCCAATACTCTCTTTCCAATGGGATAGAAGCCTTCCCCACTGAAAAGAGGCACTAGATTAGCCTAGATTTGAGTAGATATAGCCTCCACTTGCTGTAGCTTACAAAGAAAACCAAACCCTCAATAGGATCTATGTTTTAGTTGGAAGATGAAGCTTGGCCTTCAGCTTGATAGTGGAAAAGAAATGCAAACTCTTCCAAGAAGCCTCTCAAGGAAAGATGTGGGATTCCCGATCAGGAACACCCAGTGCTAAACATCAGTATTCTCAGCTAAACATCTAGAGAATGAGAAATTTATAAATAGACAATATCTTCAGAAATAACATAATCATCAACAACCTTCTCATGTTTCCATCCTTTTCCCTTTATAAGTTTGAGAGCTTGCAAAACCCTAAACCATCTCAATGGAATAGCTCCTTTCACATGAACCGTCTCCAACTAAAACTGCGTTGTGCCTCATTGATGGCCACTCCTCCAAGACAACGTTGTTGATTTGGTCATGGTTGACCCAGTCAAAATATTCAACCCCTTCCACACCTAAGGGTGCTTATTTAAATAGCCCAGATTTAGCCTTGTTCACATGTGGCATTGATTTATTGACTTTTTAAGAGTTTTATTGATCCTCCTTTACACATTTATTCATGAAACAAAAATAAATAAATAAATAAATAATAAAAATAAATAAATAAATAAATAAAAATAAAATAAATAAAATAAAATAAAAATATTCCCATTAGCTTGGGACTAATTGGGAATATTAAAGTCCTCCCCTCCAAAATGTTGCTTGTCCTCAAGCAACTGATAAGGTAAGTGTTGCAACTCTTCTCCTCCTCCATTGGTGACACCATCATGTGTTAAGCCTCCTTCATCATCTAAGTGTTCACCAATCCAACCCTCCATGAATTGTTCCTCCAAGGTTCTTATGAGAGGTAAATAGTCCATCCCACAAGTAGTCAATAACTCAAATGAAACAAACATGGTTGAACCAATGATCTCCCTGAAACATGTAGCATATGATACATAGAGAGTCTCCATCCTATGTGGTACATACATGCCTCCCATCCTCCCTCCATACATTCCCATAAAAAGTACTAGTATATCATCCATGTATGGAAGTAAAACTACATACATACAAACAGAAATTTGAGCATGTGGAGGTGGGTCATAGTCCCACATATGGTACCAGTGAAATGCATCTCCTACCTACATCAGATCAAGGTATGGTAAGTGGTTTCCCCACCACTTACTTGCTGCCCATGTTATCTCACTATGGCTAAAAGTGTGAGATATGTTTGGTGCTTTAGGAAAGCACCCATCATGATAGAAAATCTCCCTTTTCTCATCAAGGGAGTGACCAAATTCAGAAATTTGTGTGGCCCATTATTGGCCATGAAATTTACAAGATGTATTGATCCTCCTTGGAAACTTGGCCTACATAAACATGGTGAAATAATATATACACTCAGAAAATAAAACATTCTTTACATGATCAGATTCTTCACCAACAATACTCCTCATACAAATGGAGTGGTTCATGGATCTATCTCCTCTCTCAAAAGAAGGAAGATAACTCCTTCATAGAGTCATGTTGCTGCCCCAACTCCACATAGTTCATGCATTCTTGAAAATTATGATGTAGTTCTTCTTTCAAGCATTCCCAATCAAAGCTCCTCATGATGATGTTGTAGATCCTCATGGAATACATGTGGCTAAAACAGAACTCTTTATAAGCTCCTTGTAGTAACTTCTCCTTGAGCTTGGAGGCTATAAACAAGAAGATCCTACCATGATGATAGATGACTCCTCCTTGGACTAAATAGCCCTCTTCATGCATCTGATCATCAAGTATCATACAAGTGTGAAGATCTTTGGAATAATCCACCAACAGTTGGGATTTCCAATATAGATCTAAATTGCTCAACAATGACAGCACTGATGGTGTATCAAAAGAAATATCTGTCATGTTGTTGCTCTTCTCCTTGACATCTCCCATGCAAAAGGTGTGTGTTGGAAGGCCATTCCTTCCATTATTCTCCTCCCACAGCGTAGAACCAGAAATGAGAGTGGGTGATGATGATAAGGGAAGAAGATATCCCTCCTTCTTGAGCTTACCCAAGACTCCCAGCGTTGTAGCTTTGTCTTCTAGTGCTCCAATCCCTCCTAGATCTAAGCTTGGAGCATCATGTTGTGAGTTCTTCCCCAAAAATTCTGAATCAGGTGGCCTCCCAGGTGATTTTCCACTAGATAAGAGTGTCCCATGCAGAAATCTCATGAACATGATAGATGGAATTGTAAATTCCCTACTTCCACTGCACAAATCCATCTTTGATTTCTGTGTGGAAGTGGTATATGAGGGGTATGTATGCATGCCTTTGATCATTTGAGATGTGGGAATCTCTTTCCAGAAAACAAGAGTTCCTCCAACTGGAACAATAGTGTCTCCAACTGCTGGTAAGAGTGATGGTTGCTCTTCTCCAAGTGTACCAGTGCTGGAATCTTCCTCCACTCCCTCATGTAGCTCCTAAATCATGCATGGGACTCTATATGTCAAGATTTCAAGACTATCTTGCAAAATTGCAAGTATCTCTTCTCCAGATGCAAGTAATTCTATAGCTGGTGGTGAATGTAGTGACTTCTTGTCCAGAGTGACAATATTGACATCCTCATTTGTTTCCTTAGGGAATGTCACTTTGTGACACATCTCAGGTTTTCTCACATCAAATTCCTCCCTTAACTTGTGAAATAAATTGGATTATTTATTCACCTTTTCATGCTCCATGTGACCAAACCACCAATTATTGGCTTCACCTAAAAGATGAAGTGCTGCAATTTGAACAACCTCTCCCTCAGCTACAGGATGTAGCCTAAAAAATGCATCTAAATCTCTCCTCCAAGCCTTAACAGTGCTTGAGGAAGATCCATCAAATGTAGGCAAATAGAATCTATTATGCCTCTTTCTTCTATTGCTTCTATAGGATCCTATTTCTTCTTTGATTTTGAAGAATTTTTGGAGAGTTAGCTTCTCCTTGAATGCTCTAGATTGTGCTTTGTACTCTTCAATATATAGGCTGAGAGTCTCATGAGTCTCAGGTTCATTCCTTTCTTCATTTCTACACCTTTCACATTCTCCAAAGAAAGTGGGCATAGTGGATCTATGAGGAGATCTAGGATTCTCCGGTTTTCTTCTTTGCTTATAGGAAGTGCTTGGACCTTCCTCATCACATCTTCTTCTTGGATCTTCTTTTTGTCCTTCCTTCTTTATTGGATTGACCTCCTTGGAGAGATCTTGCATGGATCTGAAGAAAGGAGTGGCAGAATTATCATCCTCCATGATATATCTCATCTATTTTCTTCTTCCTTTGATGTAAATTATGAAGTGTCCACAAGTTAAGCCAAAGATCATGCTTTGATACCATTGTAATATTCCCAATTGGGAAATGTAGCAATATTAAATAATTATGCAAAGAAATAATACAGATCAGCTAAGTAAGAGCAGGAGGCCAATATGGAGGCTCTTTATTTACATATACATCAGCAAAATATATGAATAAGACAGCCCATGAGATGTACAACAGGAAATAGAAGACTTTTATGGAAGAAACTCCTCAAAATGAGGTGCTGCAACCAAGTATTAAGATTGAAAGAGCTTGACAACATTATTTTTATTAGGTGCAACTGCTGTAGATTACACTTCAGATCTAGAGTAGATATGTGTATAAAAATTTAGATCTATATTAGATCCATACACTAGATAGGCTCTTCTTCAATTAACCCTTGGGGCTTTCAGCAAAATATGAAGTACAAGGAGTAGATATGAGATCTAATGTTGCATATCTGTAGAAATATTCAGAAATTCAGTGACATACAAATCTGATCTTAAATATACAATATTTAGATCTCCTCTAATGGATCTCAAATGTGAAGGGCAGATCCCCAACACATGAAAACCAATCCTCCAAAAAGTGTGCCAAAAGACCCTGTAGCAGTACCCACACAAATAACGTAGTTCTGGAAGGAAGACTATGTTGTATACTTTAGAATATATTTGGCCACATGCCAAGATCTGAAAATTTAGCTCCAACCATCCAATACTCTCTTTCCAATGGGATAGAAGCCTTCCCCATTGAAAAGAGGCGCTAGATTGGCCTAGATCTGAGTAGATCTAGCCTCCACTTGCTGCAGCTTACAAAGACAACCAAACCCTCAACATGATCTATGTTTTAGTTTGAAGAAGAAGCTTGGACTTCAGCCTGATAGTGGACAAGAAATAAAAACTCTTCCAAGAGGCCTCTCAAGGAAAGAGGTGGGATTCCTGATCAGAAATACCCAGTGCTAAAAAACACTATTCTCAGCTAAACAGCCAGAGAATGAGAAATGTCTAAACAGAAAATATCTTCAAAAATAAAATAATCATCAACAACATTCTCATGCTGCCATCCAATTCCTTTTATAAGTTTGAGAGCTTGCAAAACCCTAAACCATCTCAATGGAATAGCTCCTTTCACATGAACCATCTCCAACTAAAATTTTGTTGTGCCTCATTGATGGCCACTCCTCCACAATAGCGTTGTTGATTTGGTCATGGTTGACCCAGTCAAAAGATTCAGCCCCTTCCACACCTAAGGGTGCTTTAAATAGACCATATTTAGCCTTGTTCACATGTGGAATTGATTTATTGACTGTTTAGGAGTTTTATTGATCCTCCTTTACACATTTATTCATGAAACAGAAAAATAAAACAAAAATGAATATTCTCATTAGCTTGGGACTAATTAGGAATATTACAGTTCTTGTTGGTGGCTGCCACTATCACCCTTTCTATCACAAATGCAGGCGATGCATGATAATACGGAAAGTGATTTCTCCACGCTTGTACAATCCTCTTCTAGAGTTGGTAATATGACATAATGTACACATCTATTACTATATCATTATCAATAGGAACAATACCTCCTTCCTCTCTCAGGGCTGGCTCTGTAGCTAGAGGTGGTGGAGACTAAATAATGACCTATGTTGTGCTAGGAATCAGATAAAAATATTCATCTTGTGGTTCCAGTCCCAACTCCATGTCTTACACTTCAATCAAGCCTTAAATCTATTGAGCAAGCTCTTGATGCTTCATTTGTTCTCTCTCTCCCTCTATTGCTGGTTGGTTTTGTTTTTTCTCTTAATTTTGAATCGGTGTTGTTTCTTCTCTTGTTTCACCTTTCCTTCATTCTTCTTCCTGATTATGCTTCTCCTCATGTTCACTCCTCCTTTTCTCCCATTCTCTGGGAAATTTTCTTCCTCAAGGCTCTAATTTTATCTCTGCTCTACTCTCTTTAACCTTTGATTCCTATTTTCTTATCTTGCCAAAGATAATTGTGTAAGGATTGGATCCACTTTCATATTCCATATTTTTTCCTCCTCTACATTGTCAGCAACCTTCCTCTTTCCCTTGTCTTGTACCGAGTTGTTTAATTATGTTGTTGTTTCTTCCATAGTTTTTATCATCTGTGGAGTAGCATATGAAGTCCCAACTATATTGATCAGCTCGTAGGGCCTAGAGGAATTATATCAATTCTTCCATGTTTCCTTATCTGGCCACTGAAAGCCCCACTAACCGAGTTATAGTAGATCCTTGCACGGTGATCTCTGCAAACTCCCCTCATATCATACATATTGAATTCTTTTATACCGAAATTAAAATATACTATGGATTTTTCTTCGGTATCTATAACTTTGAGATTCCCAATCTCGTATAATCTGATCTGCAAAGGAAGTGTGGGCCATGGTACTTTATTCTTCCTGTGCAGTGTTGTTGACATCCTTGTGGGGAGATGATATGATACGTCTTGCATGACAAGCTTGTCAGTGGCATACCTTAGTAAAATATGCAACAGCTTCTATCTGTCGAATACTCGAATAAGTGTGATATCTTAGTAAAAGATGTAGCGGCTTTTGTCCGCTAAATACTTGAATAATTGTGCCATCTGGTAAGGCAAACCAACTTGCAATCTCTTATATTTTCTCCATTTCTCCTCGTGACATGCAAGGTGGGCCCTCCTGAAATATAATCTTGTATAGCAGGATGATGAAGTGATCAGTTATTTGTTCCATAACTCCTCGATGACTACAATTTGAAAACAGCTTAAAATAGATATGCATTGAATTTTATCATGGGGTCCATGTCTAGTTCATGCCAAGAAATTGATTTCATGCACAGATTTCATCCAGTAAGTATGTCGACATATAAAACTGCACTTTCTCACTCTTGGGAGATCTCAGGATTGCACTACATGTGATCTCAACTGATGAGCCAACAGATATGACCAGTTGAATGACTTCCCCTCATTCACCACCTAGTTCAATAAGATATCCCACCCCTCAGGAAAGGTCTTCATGCTTGGCTGACCATATATTTTACAAGCTAGGATAACCAAGAGTTGGTAGGCCTTCTTGAGCGGCTTTGTCTTGTAAGTGTGGGTGGGTGTCTATCGAAACTTGGATGGCTCTTTCACCTAGACTTTGAAAATATTTCTTGTGTTCATGTAGTTTTGGTTTGCATAAAATTATGAGTCCATGATCTTTACTAGCTCGGGAAGATGGTACATGCGTTGATAATCTTCTACCATAAAGGTAGCAAGATTATCTCCACTGGTATTTCTCAATGTAATAGTTTTCTCGTAAGTGTGTGAAAGAATCAAGTTGATAATATCTACACACAGGAAGTTTGGATACCTGCATGCAACCTTGTATAGTCCCAACTTCTGGATGCTAAGATAAACATGTCAATGTTTTAAATCTACCTCAATTTTTTTTTCAAAATCATCTTTAACATGTTTCCATTTCAGTGTTGATTCCTTTTCTATAAACATTTTGAGCATATTTGTATACTGGAAAGCTGACTGGAAATTGCTCAAATTATTTCCCAATACTAATTTCAGTGGTCCCTTTTGAATCAATTATCTTTGGTGTCATGGTAACAGTGACTGTTGGAGCGAGGTTCCCTGGGGCACAAGTTACAAAGACAATTTTTTGTATGTTTGTATGTGTGCGTTGTGCAAATGAAGTCAAAGGGATTTTTGCCCCAATTTTGGATGTAATTAGGCTTAAATGTAAACTCTAGGCCTCAAAACATGGTTTGAGACCATATTATCTGTTAGTATGAATCTTTCGTCGTAAAAGATCACTTTAGGTACACATAAAAAATAGCCCTAACATTGATTATGGCTGCCAAACATCTTTAAATCTGCAATTAGATGATCCAAATAATGCTGCACAAATCCATATCTAAGCATAAAAGAAATTAAGCAGATAAAGTAAAATATGGCTCCATGCATCCAATAGACAAGACAAGAATAATGTATTTGAAAGAATTTTTGTATTATATTAAAAGGGGGCACCTGAGAGGAAAACAAGAAAGATGTTTTCTGGTTCTCCTCAATGGGATGGGTTCTTGAAAGTCCTCAGCGTTTCAGATCTAAAATTCCTCTCTCTTATTGGTGTAGAAAACCCAGACAAACATAGAACTCAATGGGAGCTCACAAAGAAAAAATGGAAAATGGTGACCAAGAGTAGATCTAGAGTGATCTAATGCAATGGAGGTGACTAATGAATGGGGAAAACCCTTCTATTTATAACAAAATATTGGGGTGTTCTAGAACTCGGTGCATGAATAAAATATTATTAATCAAATTCTAGAATCACCCCTTAGGAATATTTTATTATATTTGTTGGAGGGAAAAGGTCTTTTGACTTGGGTCAATTCCTTTATTTATAAACAATAAATAAATAAATGATTTATTTATTATTTTAGGGAGATGGTGGGGATATAATTAAATAAATAATGATTTATTTAATTATTTTAAAAAAGATTTAGTCAAATTTAACTAGGAATATTATTTAAATAATGATTTGAATAACTTATTCCTAGGAAATAATTAAATAAATAATGATTTATTTAATTAATTTCCTTATTTTGGGTTAAATATGACTAGGAAATATAGACAAATGTTATTTTACATGGTGAAAGCAATTTTACTTAGGGTAAAATTGGTCTTACATGGTGTACTTGGGTTCATCTAATGATAATGGGTTAGATGACCAAAAAAATGGTGTAACAGATTGCCCCCCAACATACGAGTGTTAGGAGCAAATCGTATGACATAAGTACGTTGTAAGAACTCAATCACTAGGCATCAAGAGGGAAGTGAGAGAGAGAAATGTAAGGTAGTCTAATGTGCTAAAGGACTAGACTCGGAGGAGACGAGACTTACAGGTGCAACAAGTCTCTAGGTGATGAAGTGGTACCAGTGTTAAAGGCGGTGGGGGAGGTATACCTATGCCCGCCGAGACAATAGTACAAAGAATAAGGTGCCCGGAAAACCACGGAATGCAATAATGAAGCATGTGCTAGCCTAAACATGAGCCAGATAAATAAAATGATGAATCCCACATACATGTGATGCTTGGGATAACCTTCAGGACTTATACAAGGAGATTTTAGTACATGAGATACAAATACACCCAAATTCCCCCTACACACGGGGAAGGGCTCGCAAAATCTGAATGATACATGCAAATCGAAGAGGCGCTGCAAGCGGTCGAGGCCAATATCATCAAATGAGAGGAGCTGCATCAAGGGAGGAAATGAAGAAGTCATCCAGGCATGTGGGGGGCTACCTGCAGGGCCACCCCCTCATGAGGGTTAAGACATCTCACACATGTCCGGGAATCACCAATAGCTGCTACTATATCACTGGACCATCAAGTGTATAGATCACGATCATGCTGAGAAGAGTACATTTCCCCCTAGACCTGGCTTCTGGAGTAAATGAGCTGATGTCGACAGAAGTAGGTCCACCATAGGTGAGGCAATAAGGGAACCACAACTAAGGCACGAGGGAAAATAGTAGAGCGACAAACAGATAGACACTAATGATGATGATGGAATGAGGGATACGGAGGAGCGGTTGGACGAATTCCCTTGTTAGAGCATAAAGGGCATGAATGGCTTGGCAGCGACTGACACAATATCATGAGGGATAGGGGAGAAGGGTACTGAAGGCCATAATGTGCGACACAAGAGAGGGATCAAGCAAGAAATGAGGGAGGACCATAGCGGGGTGCAAAGGGACTCAAGATAGACTCCATGAATGCAAGGATGACTCAACTCAGATGCTCTAAACAAGAGCGACTCGATGGGGCTGCCTCATAGTAAAGGTCCAATGGGGGACCATAAAAGCATGAGTACAATAGGGTAGCTCATGACAAAAATCAATAAGAACGAAGACGAGTAAGGAGGAAAAGTGGTGCCTCAAGTACAAGTGTTGTAAGTGAAGAAATTTGATTTTGGGAATAGGTGAATAGACCCTTCATGGACAAAATGTGTCCTGGTGAAGTATAAAAACATGAAAAACTGACAAATACCCATTTGAGTGCTTGGTGAGAGCTTTCCAACGGTGTGCACAATGTGTCAAACGTGGCTACGGTTTGGTCGCAATGAGCGAAAGAAAAAATAGGGGTTTTCTTCTAATAAGGCGTTTTCCCTCCAAAATCATTCATTTTCTTGTGTAGCTGTGGTGAATGTGGAGAGGAGAGAAGGCCCTAAATCTTGCGGCAATCGTAGCGGAAAAATCGACCGTTGGAATCGTGATCCGTCAGTTGTAGGTAAGAGGCCTAATCCTAAACTTTGTTTTTGATGGATTCAAATTTCAGATTAGGGCTTTAAATCTCAGGAACTACCCCTACTTCATCATTACGGTCGGGTCGCACTTTTTGGGGCAAAAGCTGCGACCTGGGACGCAAGTTTTGGCCTGAAAAGTGCGACCTAGCCCAGGAGTTGCCCAAAAAGTGCGACCTGTTAGATGTGGGAGGTTTCAGTGCTTTTATGGGCTGAGATTCAGTTTTGGTGTAAGTTAATGTAGTTTTTCTGATTTGTAGACTGACAAAAATGATGGTTTTGTGCAGATATGGAAGATATACAGATCAAGTGGAGAGAGAGAGACTGAGGTACATTACGGATAGAAATCCAAGCGGATCAGGGTGTCCGTTGTGCACTGGCTAGGTATGGGGTTCTAAAATTTTTGGAGAACCCTTTGATGAGGGCTGGAGAGCCCTTGTTGGCCTGGATTATCAGTTATTGGGATCCAGATCATGAGGTGTTTATAGTGCAGGGGCACAGGATGGAGCTGACGGTCCAGGATCTGTATTTCTTGACTGGTCTCCCACCATTAGGGATGGTGAGAAATACATAGCCAGTGTTACCATGGGGGCGTAACATTATGGAGTTTTTTGAGCGACATTGTTGACCAGGTGTCCGACTCAAAGGGACTCAGATATCCATTGGGGATCTAGAGAGGTTGGAGACCCGGGCAGTGGTCGCAGCAGTGTTGCGGATCCTGGGCAGCTAGGCGTTCCATCACATCACTAGAGGGCAGATGATGATTATAGAGAGTGTTTCGGGGGGGACCTACTATGGGTGGGCCTAGATTATGTTGGTGTCGGTGAAACGACAGCTGTCGCTATGCAAGCAGCAAGTAAATCATGATTGTTCCTATGGGATAGTTTTGTGCTCTTTCTTCTTTGAGAAGATCCCGACCTTGCGACCTCGTATAAGTTACCTGATGGAGGTCCGAGAGAGCCTCAGATGCATCGGTGGGGATGATTACTGTGTAGAGGAGGGGGAGGGGCGGTCGGACAGGTGTTCCGACCAGAGTTCTTCGCCCATTGGGATCAGATTCCATTATACATAGACGACTATCCCTATAGTGGGATGAGTTATTGGGGAGATCCGAACTTGCCGCTTTCGCCTGGTCGAGTGTGGGGGCCCGATGGTAAGTGACAAGAAAATAATCTGTTATGTGCATTTTAGAGTTTGTGACTAGTATTCATGGTACTAATCTTTATATTTTTTGGAATGCAGATATAGCTCCGGTAAAACCGACCGGATATATGGGGTGATCGGTAGCAGCAGGAGCTATAGGTGTAAGTGGATCAAGGACAACACAGAACGAGGATATGGTTGCTCTGTTGGAGGACATCTGTCGTAGATGTGAGGGGCTTCTGACCGGTGTGTCAGAGCGTGGTTGGCAGGATTTAGACGACCAGTAAATAGAGTTATGTATTGGGATACCCTCGGAATGGCGAGGTATCATGCGACGTATGGCGATGGCTGTTCAGACGATGCGTGATCTACGAGCTGTGGGAGCAGAGCCATTAGCTCGGGATCCTCCAGAGAGTGATTAGATGTAGGGCAGGTGGTGCTCCCCAGCATTTATGTAGGGGCAAGTGGTGCCCCCCATTTTTGTAGTTTTATTTTTTGTACCATGCTATGGGCATGTCATATGTTTCAGAGCAGATGGACTCTAAAAACACATGTTATATGATATATATGATTTATGTACATTTTGTTGATGATGTGAAATGTTATTGTCTTGTGTGTGATAAATGCCAGTCTAGAACATGATTTTCGATTTGATCTACATAGTGATTCTGACGTCGAGGGATACGGTTGAAAGTAATGAATCTAAATTCACTTATCAAAATTTTCACTCATAAATATTGTCTAAACAAGATAGGGTTAAGCACACGATAGACACCATTAAGTTGTAAGACAAGAAGCATGGAATCTAAATGAACATGTAGATGGATGATGTGATGAGAGAGGGCATTGGCTAAGAGACCACGTACTGCATCATATTCGGCCTGATTATTGGTGGCATTACCAATGTAGACCCCATTGGCAAGAACCAGGGTATACAAGGGGGTAAAGATGGCCCATGTTGTCGAAGCAATATTGCGGGAATAGCAACTTGCCCCATCGGCATAGCCAAGATAATGTGTGGATGAGAGGGCCGGTGTAATAGTGTCACAAGGCAAGAAATGGGAGGGATGGGAAAAAGAATGGCAGCGTGAGTAGAGGATAGACATCCACTGACGGCTATGGGAGGGAGCAGTCCGGGCAGGAAGTCTAGGACTCATAGATCAACAAGAGGGAGAGGAATGAGAACTATGGAATGAAGAGTGGGAACTCAGGCTACGAAGAACATCGAAGATACAGATGGTATGATCGGGATTATGAGAGGAAATGGAAGGGTCAAGGAGACCATACGATGCTACAAAGCTACCTAAATCATCAGTATGGGAAGAGAGGCGCAGATACGGGTCATCACGGGGAATGACAGAAGAACAGGTAAAAATATGGTCAAAACATGGAGATCCAGAGAATGTGTCTGAAGGAGGATCAAGCAGAACAGATGGAATGGATTCAGAGGGAATGTACTTCGAGGGTTGTGCGGATGATGATAGGTATAGGACGGGAGAATCAGGTTCCGACATCTCAACATTAGGGGGAGGAATGTCAATGGTAGCAGGGGGATCCTCGAGTAGACCTGACGCATATTGAGCAAGGATGGGAGAGGCAGATTGATTTTTTTCAACTTCATACTCACTAATGACCTCTAAAGAGGCTTGGTAATGCATGAGGTGAGGGAAATGATGAGAGTAATGGCCATGGACACCACACAGAGCACAGGGTTTGTTGGTGCGAAGAGTCTTTGGGTTCTTGGCTGGGGATGAGGAAGAAACAGAGGTTTCAGGGACTGCAGATTCAGGGAACGTGACTTTAACCATGGTTTGGATATGGGGCAATTCAGGACAAGTATGGGTGGGATGACCGATACCATCACACAAGGCACAAGGCTTGGTGGGTGGGGGAGAGGTAGGGTCAGGTGCGGTGGCCTTGTCTTTGGATGCCCCCTTGTGAGTCTTTCTTTTCTTGCCTGTAGCTGTCACATCGGGAGGAGGGTTTGGCAGAGGGGTGAGGGGTATTGTAGCGGTGGAAGGAGCGAAGGGAATCGGTTGCACGGGTGTCACAACAATGTATGGTTTGGGGTGGCCCGGTGGGGTCTCGGCTGGAGGAGTAAGATACCATACTGGTATTCCAAGGGTTAAATTAGGGAGGGAAAGGGTGACCATGACGGGAACCGAATAGACACCGAGGGGGGGGGGACCAAGGAAAAGGATCTAACCAGCGGGGTAATGACCAGGAGGGACAACTCCCATATGATGGAGACCTGAGGGAACTGACTCGGGAGGGTAGGGAGGTTCCTGAGTGTGAGGTGGATGGGAAGGTCCAGGCAAAAAAGGGTCAGTCGACTGAAGTGGAGGGCTAGGAGCAGGTTGCGGTGGGCAAGATTGAGGTTGATAACTAGCTGAAGCAGGCTGTGAAAGGCCAGCCTGAGACGATTGCATCATGCAAACATTCGCTAATCTGGGGTCAGAGATAGGAGGAGGAGGGGGACTAGGAAAAGTTTCGAGCAAGGAGGAGTCTTGGTAGACGCCAGGAGAAACACTGGTCAAAGAATCAACAGTTGGCGTATTGGTGACAGAAGAGATGGTGGACTCAGAGGAGGTCTGAGATTTTGGTTCATGGTAAGTCAACTAGTCAATCGTGACAATTTTTCCATTATGAGGGAAAAACATCTTGAGGTGGACTGCGGATGGGACAGCAGATATGGCATAGGTGTAACTACGCCGCAAAATAATGTTGTAGTCAAGAGGGGCGTCGATAACTTCCACGTCGACGCAAACAGTCTTACCCGCAAGGTTGATAGGACAGTTACGAAAGAGGCCAATGGGCTGGGAGGCATGGCCATCCCATGCACGAAGGGTGATTGTGCAAGGGGCCAGCTCAGGAGATCTAAGTTGTTTCCAAACCGAAGCAGACATCACATAGGTAGATTCCCCCTCATCAATAATACACCGAGCGACATTGGCATTTCGGATTTTGACTGAGATTTGGAAAGCAACAGAAGGAGGAAGAGGGGGATGGTCTGACTAACGGGCATCGAAAACAATCAATTAGTCATTAGTAGGATCTACAGCACCCAAGGCAGATAGTAGAGCCTTATTTTGAGAAGGGCACAACTAGAGGAGTTCCAGTGTTGAAATGGCAGCAGGAGAGTGTGCCAGATCATCTACTATACTGTATGAAGGGGTAGCCCAACCATAGGCAGCATTTCAGCGTAATGGGCCCTTAGGAGTCTTGGGATGAACCTCGGATTTGGGAAGAGGGATTTTCAAGGGACCATTGGGTGTCGACAAAGGCTCTGTAGGACCTGAAGATGGAGACTCGGAGACAGAAGGAACAGGAGGCGTGGAATACTGATGGGACCGAGTTTGAAGGTTGAGGTCGACGGTGAGAGGTGGGTCAGAGGCCATCATGAGAATCTGGTAATCAAAGGAACCAGAAGGGGAAGGTTGAGTGGTTACCAGGGCATGAGGTGGTTGAGTGGCCACGAATCCTTGTTGAGGGAAAGGATCAGTAAACACAGCGGGTTGAGAAGTAGCTGGATTGGAAGGGACAGTAGGGGAGGAGTGTTGTCCTCGCACAGTGGCCTAAGATTCCCACATCTGTCGCATTTGGGGTAATAAGGGACAATCATGAGTGTAATGACCATAAACACCACAACACGAACAAGGCTTATTGGTGCGAAGCGACCTGTCCGGCTTGGGCTGGGAGCCCTATGGCTTGTTGGCAGTGGTAGAGTCAATACTGGAAGGATTGGATCCACAATTACCAGAAGCAGATTGAGTACCTTTCCTCTTTCTTTGAGAAGGAAGAAGATTAGTTTCCCCCTACTGTGCAAATACTTTCCCTGGAGGGGGTAGTAAGTGCGGTTGCGGGGGTAGAGAAGGCAAGGGAGTGGGAGGTCCAAATGATGGAGGAGCTGGGACACCAGGCAGTGGATACGGATAAGGGGTAGGATGTGCAACATTGAGGTAAGTAGGAGTGTGGACAAAAGAAGGAGGCATGCCGTATCCTGAATACATGCTACCTGGAGGGGGGAAAGTGCCTGAGGGGCTAGCCCCTCCTAGAGGGAAACCATAGCCCAGAAGAGGTTGGTCAGGGGTATGTGACAGGGCTCCAACAATACCGTTGGCAGAGTGAGATGCCCCCGAGGCGTTAATGCCACTGGGCTTGGGGAGGTCAGGAAGGACGGTATAAACATAACCAGATTGAGCATAGATAAGGTCATATTTCAAGGCTATTTGGAGGGCAGCTTCTTCGGTTTGGGGAAAATGGGATGCGACATCTTTTCCAATGGGAGGTAAGAGAGAGCGAAGGAACCAGTCCATGTAAACCCGATCTTCAAAGGGGGGAGTGCGACACAAGCTCCGTCGTCGTCGCCATTCCTGGACATGAGCAGAAAGGCGGGTCGACGAGGATTGATGAAAAGAAGTTAAGAGTTCAGTACCAGTGTCGTATAGGAGAGGGAGTTGGAAATAAGATAAGAAGGCTTGGGCAATGGTCGCAAAGGTGGTATGGGAAGAGGTGGCTTGGTCGACATACCATTTAGAAGCTTCACCGGTAAGCGTGCATTGGAACAATCGAAGACGGATGGACTCATCGGTGATGGAATTGGAGGAACACCACATGTGGAAATATCAGATGTGGTTGGAGGGATCTTCACTAGCAAGGCCTTCGAACTTGGGAATGTAGGAGGGGAGCTTGGTTGGTATAGCAGGCCAACTGACATCGTGGTGAATAGGATCATTGATCAGCTGATTGAAGTCGGAGAGACTGAGGCCGGCCATATAAGGGAGTAATGGGGCAGTCGAGGTAGGTCCCATAGTGGTTCCACTGGAAACGGACCCAGCGGTAGAACTGGGGTTAGGGCTAGGTCCTAAACTAGACATGGTGAAGGTAAGGGAGGGAGAACCAGAAGTAGGGGAAGAACCCGAACAATCAGAGGAAGAGTCAAAGTGCAGACTCAGGGGAGGAATTACTCAATGAAGACGGGAAGGAGGAATTCAACCGACCAAAAACTGAGGGTGAAGGCCAAGAAGTCTCCAGGAGAAGTGCCTTGGGGGCACAATGATGACGGGAAGAAGAAAAACCGACAAGGGCAAGGAGGGACAAAATCAAGTGAGGTCAAGGGCGAAGAGGTGGAGTGACAATTGATTTTAAATTCTTTTCCAGGTGGTGTTAACCATGCTCTTCTTCACTTAGGGTTAGTGTGTGGCGTGCGTTAATTTTAATTGTTTAAACCCAGGCGTTTTGAGAGTAAAAGAAAATTTGTGTTGCGTAACAGAAAATAAATCTGCAGTAAATAAGACTAAAAGAACAGAAAATTAACAGCTACCAATGCATCAATCTAACCCAAGAAGGCAAGTCTCTCAAAACTAGTCTATAAGAGGGAAAAAACTAAGCAAAGCACGCTAAAAGGAGGCCAATAGACCTAAGGTCGGGAGGGACAAGGATCTAAAGGAGAAATCTGCTAAAAAGAGGTGCAGAGAACAACAAAGAGGCGGTTGCTGCTAAAAAGGAGGAGATCAGCTAAAAATGGAAGGGACAATGAGGTGGCCCTAGAAATGAACCCAAACAAAAATACATGAGGTGATTTGAAAGGGAGAAGAGCTGATCTAAAGGGATGAGGTATCAGATCTGGAAGAAAAAAGGCTAAAACCTTGGAAATTCAGACTTCTGAAACAGCAAAAACTCTCCCACAAAAAGTGGAGGGTACTAGAGCCCTAAGGGGCAAGATTCCCACGTAGTTGAGTGAAACAGATCAGAATCAGGTCTAAACGGGTGGAGACAGAGGCTAGAAAACCCTGATAGAAGCTTCAGACAAACCCAGAAAAAGTGCTGGAAAATTGCAGAAAAAAGTGCAGGTAGCAGGTTCTAACCTATTTTCAGTCCAGGTCGCAGATTTGGGGCAGAAAAGTGCAACCTCAAGGCCAGGTCACACTTTTTGGGCCGATAAGTACGACTCGCAGATCCGGCTCTCTCGGCGGCAGATTTCAGAAAAATTTGTCGTCTCAGCTGCGGCTGATGTCTGTCACCTGTGCAATAAGGCCAGAAACACACGAAAGTTAAAAAATTTACTATTTGAGGGTTTTAGCGATGGAAAGCACCATAAAAATAGGAAAAACAGAAAATGGAAGAGAAACCCTAGGGTTTGAAATAGCTGGATATGCAGGAATATATAAAACGACAGCGGTCGCAAAAGAAAACCCATGTGGAGTCGCCAATTGTTAGTATGAATCTTTCGTCGTAAAAGATCACTTTAGATATGAATAAAAAATAGCCCTAACATCAATTATGGCTGCCAAACATCTTTAAATATGCAATTAGATGATCCAAATACTGTTGCACAAATCCAGATCTAAGCATAAAAGACATTAAGCAGATAAAGTAAAATATGGCTCCATGCATCCAATAGACAAGACAAGAACAATGTATTTGAAAGAATTTTTGTATTATATTAAAAGGGGGCACCTGAGAGGAAAACAAGAAAGGTGTTTTCCGGTTCTCCTCAATGGGATGGGTTCTTGAAAGTCCTCAGCGTTTCAGATCTAAAATTCCTCTCTCTTATTGGTGTAGAAAACCCAGACAAACATAGAACTCAATGGGAGCTCATAAAACAAAAATAGAAAATTGTGACCAAGAGTAGATCTAGAGTGATCTAATGCAATGGAGGTGGTTAATGAATGGGGAAAACCCTTCTATTTATAACAAAATATTGGGGTTTTCTAGAACTCGGTGCATGAATAAAATATTATTAATCAAATTCTAGAATCACCCTTTAGGAATATTTTATTATATTTGTTGGAGGGAAAAGGTCTTTTGACTTGGGTCAATTCCTTTATTTATAAACAATAAATAAATAAATGATTTATTTATTATTTTAGGGAGATGGTGGGAATATAATTAAATAATTAATTAATTATTTAATTATTTAAAAATGATTTAGTCAAATTTAACTAGGAATATTATTTAAATAATGATTTGAATAACTTATTCCTAGGAAATAATTAAATAAATAATGATTTATTTAATTAATTTCCTTGTTTTGGGTTAAATATGACCAGGAAATATAGACAAATTTTATTTTACATGGTGAAAGCAATTTTACTTAGGGTAAAATTGGTCTTACATGGTGTACTTGGGTTCATCTAATGATAATGGGTTAGATGACCAAAAAAATGGTGTAACATTATCTGCATGCTAGGTGTATTATAAATATATAGAGTATGTCTAAGCTAAGTAGTGTTAATTAAGTTGATAAGATATTTATGTTCTAATAGTATTTGCATCTATAAGGGTTTTGGGTTGGGTGAAAGGCTCCTGCTAGTTGTGTGCACAGAGGCCTAGTCCTAGTTGCGTGTGGACTCCATTGGCTATGTGCTTGGAAGGGATTGTAATGGTTTTGTAAGGGTTTTGGAAAGACAACTGATGTATTGACAGATCTGAAAGATAATAGAAAGAATTTTTTTGGTAAAGCTCTCTGTGTTATACGTTTGCATTTATTGTTTATGCTCTGATGAGATGGAAATATTTGTTTACTTATTGATGAATTAGTGAAGTTGTCTGGTATGATTATGCATGATTATTGGTTATTAGAGATCTGTTAAGTGTTTATGCTTTGATTAAGTTATAGATCTGGCTCATATATGTTGACTACTCTAAAGAAAAGAGTATTATGTGTTATTTTATTGATAATTGTGCATTCTTTGTGTCTCTGTTATAAACTATTGTGTGCATCTGTATAAGTTCACTTAGGTTTTGGTTGAGGACCACTTCATTAAATTCTCTCTTAGGGTGTGGAAACCTGGTTCCAACACCCCCCCATACTACTTCGGGTGAGACTTTGGTCTACACAAGAAAATCATTTCCGAAAGGGATAATATTCGGAGGGTTTGTTGGTTTATCCATAAAATTTGAACTTGGGTTAGGACCCCTCAATCCAACAAATGGTTCTGTTTCTGAGACTGAGATCATCATTTTTAGGGAGATTTGATGTTGTGTCATCCATCGCACAACGAATTACAAGACTCGTTGGATATAAAGATCCTTGAATTTTCACTGCAGGGGAATAGAAGCACTAAATTATTTGTCGAATAGTGGGTACAGAAGTATATTTATATAGAAGTGTGCAAATTTTTCTTTTGTTCCTTTGCGCACAAACTACAGGAGTGGTTATCACACTTAGCTAAATTCCATCACTACATAAAAGATGACGTAGTCACTGAGTGGACTCCTAAATTGATCCAACAAGTAGAGAAGTTTGATAATAAGTTCACTCATGTGGTAAATCATTGGATCGATCGCCTCATGGGCGGTATTGTGACTGAATTTGTTGTTGACCAATTTGTGTCATATTCTGAAGTAGAAAGAAGGTTTTTCAAAGGCCCTAGAGGTAAGTTCCTACGCTCATTGAAATTATTACTGAAAATTGTATTATGTGAATAGGGTTGTCTATGCGAACATACTGCTTGAATGCATCAGAGAATTTAGTTACGCGTAGTGGAATAATTTACTGCGGAGAATCTGAAAAGGTCGTTTATAGCCCTCTGAAGCCTAGATATGATAGTGAACCTGAACCAAAAAATGACTCTAAAGAAGAAATCTCGTAATATCAGAATCCCTTGAATCTGTTTCCCACTCCATCCACTCCACTTTTGAGCTCACATCACAGATCACCTACCCCATCGTGCAATCCATCTCCACCTCCACTTCCACCTCCCCCTGAAGTAGATATGGTTGCATCCCTGAAATTACCTAATTTCAGAGGCATTGGAAATGAGGACACTAATCACTTCTGGTTCGTAATTGAGTCTATATGGCAGGCTCAACAAGTGAACAATATTGATATTAGAAAACCATGGCTAGCTACTGCATTTCAAGACCGCATGCTAGACTAGTACATTAGGTATGCAAAATAAAACCCTAATGCTACCCTCGAAGAAATTAAAGCATCCCTAAAAGATAATTTTAAGAATCCTAAGTCATACACGTAGTTGGTGACAGGAATGAAGGATATTCATCAAGAACCTAATGAGTCTGTATGGGAGGATGATCAGAGATTGCAGCACACCATCAGAGGTGGTGGATTCGTGATTGATGATACTCAACATAAGGAATGTTTCATTGCTATGTTTCTCCTACATCTACATCAACCATTAGATCATCAAAATATTTCCACACAAGTCGAGGCTGTAGAAGTGTCAATGAAACTAGAAGCTACCCCAACACCAATTGCGTTGGTAAATCAACAAATTCGGAGTCAATTGGAAGTAATGCATCTGGAAATTCAAATTTTGTGCAAAGACAAAGGCAAGGAGGTATGCGCAGAGGTATGGTATATCAAATGAAAATATTTTGGGCACCATAAATACCAGTGTCCTATTTTCAAAAACTATCTGAATGCTGGAGGTCCTAGTCCATTGAACAATCCTATATGGTGTACTATCTGTCAAATTGTTGGAGTACGTGACACAAATTATTACCCAAGGATTGGAAAATTATCAGCCTGACTTGAAGCAGTTATTTTTCATGTTTTGTTCATCATTATGGCATGATGAGCATAATTTTTAGACCTATGATACGATTTTTGATAAAGGAGAGATATATATAATGTAGGTAGAGCCTACATCACTAGCATCCCCTTCTGGGAGTGGAGGATTCCAAGGTAGAGGAAGAGGCCGAGGAGGTGTATCAGCTGGTCATGAAAGAGGAAAATTTATTTTCTATAACTGTGGTGATGTAGGTCATTATGCCCACAACTATCTGAATCTAGCACGACAGTACTGCAGGTACTGTAGACAATTTAATCATGTTATATAAAATTTCCCTGTGTTGATTGCTAAAATGCAGGAAAATAAGACTCCAACACAAAATCTTCAGATGTTTCACGCAGAAACTCGTGAAGAAGATCCTTGTGTGGATATAGTTACCTGGAGTGGTGTAGCTACCAATGAAGATAAGGGAAAGCAACCTGCCACTGATGTATGGATCTGAAAGGAACCTGAAAACAAAGAAGTCTTTAATCTCCAGTGTGCAAAAGAAACCCTTATTGAAGTAAGGAAATAATTTGCAAAAGGAGATACTTCAACAAGTGGTAGAACATTTAAGGAAGCAAGAGGAGAGGAGGAAATTAAGCCATTTTTACAAGCATGCATAAATTTGTTGCAAAACAAAAAGGTTGTTGAAAATTTGCAGGCATTAATAGATAATTGCACAGAGAAATAACAACCCATGGTAGAACATCGAGCAGTCAACGAAATCTATAAGAAAAATAAAATAACATGTAGAGAGATGTGTATGACTGCGCAAATAGGTGCATATGAAATGGACCTAGTCATTTTATATTTGGGATCAGATGATAATGTTCTACCTAAATAAACATGGTAGCGCATGGGAGAACCAAATTTGGAATGGTCTACTATCCAACTACACATGGCTAACCAATAGATGATCATTCCTTTGGGAAGGTTTTCAAAAGTTGTGGTCAATATAGAAGGTGTTAAGGTGTTGGCAGAATTTGAAGTCATACATATTGTAGATGATATTGATCCCTATCCTACACTATTAGGATTTGATTGGGCTATTGACATGGATGGTGTTATCAATCTGAAGAAAAGGAGAATGGAATTGGAGAGAAATGGAGTTAGGGTAATCATTCCTATGGACCTTTTAGAAGGAGAAAGGTATACTGAACTAGTGCGCAGTGAGGATGAGATTGATCAAATCTATAAGCTATTTTTGTGTGAGGACAATTGGATTAATCCTATAGTAGATAGGAACCTTAAATGGTAGAAGGATAGTTCTTTTTTCTCAGACTTTTATGAAGAACTAGAGAATTGGCAGAACTGACCGCATGAGGTGTCTATGATGTGATGTAATCGTGTGACCCATGCTCTGTGTTCTATAACATTGGAGTTACGTGATTTCCCACATTATGATGGCTCAACTGATGTAAACATGTTCCTAGAAGATCTGGAAAGGCATGTGCATGTAGAACAAATATTCCATGCTTTGGATCTTGGCTTGCGCCCTGTTGGTTTCCCGTGTTTTGACAGTTTGGAAAATCAAAAGACAAGGCAACATCAGAACCAATCTTTAGAGTTCCAGGATCTAGTCCTCCTGTTCTCAGAGAGGGATCTCTCAAATATTTGTTTGCAAATGTTTATCTTGTGTACTTTGAATATGGATTTTAGACTAGTTATTAAGTGCAGATGTTTGTTTGGTTGGATTGAGTTGATACAACAGAACATGAAAGGTCTAGGAAAGATAGACAGAAAGAGGAAATATCTAGTTCATTGGGCAATGGAGTCAAAATAAGGTCATGAAAATTTCTTCAAGGGATATGGGATATCAAAGGGAAAATCTAACTTGGCCACAGGATCCTTTTGTTTTTGGAATGAGATGGACATTAATGATTTGGAAATAGAAGTTTAATTCTCAACAAAGGGAACTTGAAAACATGACTTAACAATAAAGAGATATTTGATAGACATGGCTAACCATAAATTCTACAAACATTCTTTAAGCAAATAATGACTTCAATACAACTTTTAAAATGAAATCTAAGATTCGGGGAACACCCTATTTCCTCAAATATTTTATTTTAAATGACTTAGAAAACATAAAAGATTCACTGATAATTGCAGTCATAGAAGAGGGAACACCTAAATAACATCTATGCTTACAACTATAAAGACCTTCAAAACAACTGTTAAAGAAATGGCAAAGGGAAAGATCAAAACCGACCTCTTTGATTAACTTAAAACAATGGTACTTCAAAGGGAGACTTCAATAACAGCTTTCAAGTGATAGCAGACAAGCAAGGAGAACCATAAATAATGTTGAAACCAACTATTTGAGCTATTAAGGAAATAAACAAACATGAAGACTAAAGAGGAAGTTTAAAGCCTCTAAAATACTTTAGCAGAAGAAAACATAAAACAGTAAAGGATGAACAGGTCTAAGGTGCTTCCAGGAGTCATTTCTTAGCCTAAAACTTTCAACCTACTGTAGTAAGAAATTATGAAACATAATGAAAACAGGGGAAAAACATCAAACATTTCAGAATACTTCACCAACAGCCAAGCTCATGGATCCAATGATAGAGCCTTCTCAGGAACAAGCATGCAACAACATCATCAAGACATCTAAGACTTCAATTTGTTTTTCAACTTCAATAGACTTGTATATTTATTTCGGAGAGTTTCAGTGTTACAACTTGTAATCAAACAACAACCAACACTCACTCATCTTCTGCTGTAGTATATATAGAAAGATGAGGAGGTGAGATCTGATAAAAGATCTCAATTACAATTAATACAGAATTAAATGGCTCATTGGCCTTCGTGGAGCTCAATGAGGATGCTTACATACATATCCTCTGTATTAAATGATTTACATAATGATTTCAAGCTTGGTGGGAGTTTTTGTTGACCTTTGAGGCACTGTGTGGCATCGAAGTAACTCTGCAGATATTCTTTGCATTGAAGTTCCTGGCAGAAATAACTTCTTCGGCTGTGTCGAGGCAAAATATCTGATCCTGCTCAATAAATTCGGCTCCTGATTGAATACTTTGAGGCACAGGTGGCGCCGTGGTAGCTCGAGGGATCAATTTTCCTCAATTTGTGGCAGTGGAGGGTTACTTGTCGGTGAAACCCTTTGGATATGTTTTGAATTCTGCTTTAACCCAGCGATTAGGTTTATAATGATCTTTTTGGGCCATAATCCTTGTAAACAATCCATTAATCCTCTGCTCAGATAATATCCTGGTCTTTAGCACTGATACTCTTTTTCTACGCTTAATCCATGTTTTCTTGTCGTTGCGCAGGGCTGCACAGGGTCTGTAATGCATCAATGGTTCATGAAACATTGATAGATATGAATTTTAAACTCGGTGGTCGATTTCCGTTGATAAATCGAAAGCAAGAGAGTTGTCACCCTCTTCTTTCGAATTTCCTTCGTTCATAATAAAAACCTTCAAAAACCTGAAAAATACAAACAAAACATTATAAAATCCTGCTTTTATAGGTCAATCTGCATCGGAGGATGTGCGGAGGAAGCAGGGCCGTTGGATGGCATCATCCAACGGTCGGGATTTAATCTCAGAATGGTCGAAAAAGCATGGGGGAAGGAGGATTAGATCAGAGCCGTCGATTCGCGCTGAGATCGACGGTCGGGGATGATTGCGGGGGTTCCGGGTGTACGGAGGAAAAATCTTGGGGGTATACCCCCGCAGTGAAATTGCGTCGTTGATCTGGATCAATTTGGACTGTCAAGATGGAATCAGGGGATGTTGAAAGTCAAACGGAGGGAATCGTTCACTGGGCAACGGAATCGGGCGATGAAATATGGGCTGTCGATCTGCAGATCAGATCGACGACGGAGATTGATTTGCCGCTGTACGAAGGCTGGTTTATCGCGCAGGCACTTTGGTTATCCATCGGACACTTTCGAAGAGCGATAGCCGTTGGATGAGTGGGCCCAGATTAGACGGCGGAGATCAATTTCGCTGGACATCCTGGTCTGAACGTTAATGCACGGGGGATAACTTTAATGCGCGGGGATGACGGTTTTGAAAAAGGTACAGGGGATGCGTGGCGGCAAGCGTATAGAATCGCTGCCGATTGGGAGAAACCACCTTTCGCCCCAAGGCGATGTGAAAGATACCACGCGGTTTTGGGAAAACAACACACGACAGGGGGGGTCCACAGGGAGGCGTGCTCCGCACCGTCCGATCTGCAGGGCAGCTCGACGGTCAAGATTGCTCCACAATTTATACGGCGGAAAACCTTTGGAAATAATTTTTTTAAAACCCAAAAACACGATTTTACAAAGGTTTTTTAATGTTTTGGCGGAGAAATTTTAATTTGGAAGGATAAGCGCCCGACGGATTTAGCAGTTGGTTCCGGCGCTCGGGCTTATGGATGGAAAAGGGTAAAAGGCTTAGCCCGAGGGGGCTTAAGTCTCATACATAAAAATATGTATTTTTCATGATTTTTTAATGGTTTTTGAAGGAAATTGAGGGTTCCGATAAGGCTAAAAAATGGGTTTTTAACCTTATAAAATGGATTATGATGAGGGGAAAAAGCAGAAAAGTGAAAATGAGGGATTTTTGAGGGAAACAAGGGGATAGAAAGATGAGGTTAATTTGGGAAGGAGGTAAAGGGAAAATAGGGTTTGCAGCAGTATTTTGGCTTTGGAAATCAACAGGATTTCTGAGTTTTGAAGGGAAACAGTAGTGAATATTATCCAAGGATAGGATATTATCAAAAGTCTTCAAGTATCAACAATTTTAGTAATGAAATTGTTTCTTGAAGGCAATTTGACATCATTTAGCCACCATCTGATATGACTGAATTTTATGGGTGGCTAACAGTGGCTCCACTTGGGGATGGTGCCTTTTTTGAAGGCATCGATAACTACAGACTTGTATTCTCTGGGAGGCGGATCAGTTGCCTCATCCATTGGGTTGTTTTCTTCTACTTGAATGATCTTCTTTTGCTCTGGAAACAAGTTATCAGTCATTGAAAAACAATGGAACTTTCATCAACAAAATTTCTACCTACCCAATCCTACTGATCTAACATTTTTTCTTCATCAGAGTGCACTTGGATTGGCAAACTCTCTTACACCAATTTTATTCTTTTGAAAGCATAAAAACTAATATAATTCTATTCCTTATTTCTCCCTGTATCCAGATTAAACAGTTGGATCCATATGATTCTCTACCTAATCTAATGTCTATTGGGATTAAACTTTCCAACAGACCTTCATTCTCTAAATTCTATAACATAAATTTAAAAACAGTCAAGTCAAGATTAAGCTGTTTGACTTGCTGTGATCTATGGCATAAAATCAAGCTGCACATAGATTATTATTTGCAGAAAATTAAAATGAAAAGGGAAGGCTTAAGATCTGAAAGTCTCTCATCATGGCCTTCTGTTTTCTTCACAGCTCTGTTTTTGCTTTGTTTTTGAGTTGTCTTTGCTTTTCTTCTGGTTCAGATTTTGAGCAAATTAGAACCAGTTTCTCTTTTTATATGACTCAGAAAATAAAACAGTTTTGAGTCATGTCCCTTTGGAAACTTTGGTTCAGAATTCACTATCCTATCAGCAGAAAAATTTAAAGCTAATTAGTCAAGATTAAACAGTTTGACTAACTAGAAGTATGTTTTTGAGGAGTGGCACTTGAGCTTGCACACTTTCAGATTTGTTTCTCTTTTTGGTATGGGGCTGTACCTTTCTTGTTTTACAATCTGCCCTCTTTTCTTTCTTTTCTTTGTTTTTGTATTTTTGATTTTTCATAACTTTGAATGCAATGGTTAGACTATGATATTTACAATGGTAAAACAAAAATGCTTTGAAACTTAATATTCTTGGCAGAAGTAATGCTTGAGCATCCTGCCATTGACAGGACCTCCATATAGGTCTTCTCCATTCAATTATTTCAAGAAAAAAGTATTATGACCCCTCTTAGCATGAATAATATAGGGCCCTTTCCACAAGTTCTCAAATTTGCCATTTTTCCCCTTCTCTTCTCTTCTTGAATCCCATTTAAGAACAACACTTCCAACCTAGAAGTTGTTTTCCTTAGTCCTCTTATCAAATAGTTTCTTTATATTTTCTTGGACTAACTGTGTTCTTTCATAAACTTCTTCTCTAGTCTGTTGTAAATGGATTGTTTGGTTGATCCTCCTCTGCATATCATTTTCTTCAACCTGCACTTCTTGAAGGAGCTTCATGACTGGAACTCCCAATGAGGTAGGAAAAATTGCATCCATGCCATAAACTAACTGATAGGGGGACATATTTATTGATTTCTTTGTAGTTAATCTATCAGCCCATAAGGCGTGAACCAGCTTACTGTGCCATGATTTTTGATTCTGTTCCAACATCTTTTTAATGATATTAATGAGACTCTTGTTGGAGGATTCAGCTAATCCATTTCCTTGGGGATAGTAAGCAGTGGAATGGCCCAAGGTTATATGGTATTTGTGACAGAAATCAACCATATTCTTAGATTTGAAAGCAGTAGCATGGTCATTTATGATTTTTCTGGGACAACCAAATCTGGATAGGATATGGGTTTCAAAAACTTGATAATGACAGAGTCATTAGCATTCCTAGTAGGTATAGCTTCTATCCATTTGGTGAAGAAGTCAGTGGCTGTGAGGATCCACTTATGTTGAGCTGAGGAGGATGGATGAATTTCCCCAATGAAGTCCAACCCCCATTGTTGAAAAGGTGCCTCAACTCTGATAGGATGTAAAGGTAAGGGAAGGAGTTTTCTCTTGCCATCAAAGATTTGACACTTATGGCAAGACATGACCAACTTCTGAGTGTCTGGGAAAAGGGTAGGCCAATAGTAACCTGATCTAAGAATTTTGTTTGCTGTGGCCTTCCAGTAGAGGTGACCTCCACATTCTCAATGATGCAATTCATGCATGATCTTTCCTGCATCATCTTCAAGTAAACATTTAAGCAAAATTCCAACAACATTTTTCCAATATAATACTCCATCTAAGATAAAAAAACTCAAAGCCTTTTGTTTCAAGAATCTAGCTTTAGTTTTAGACAAAGAAGGAGGGGAATTTAAATATAAAAGCACATAAACAATGTCAGCATACCAAGGGGAATTTAGAAATGTTTCTTTAATAAAAGGAGCATCAGATTCTTCCATTTCTTCCAACACATCCACCATATTCATGTCTAGTGCTTGGAAGTTAGACTCAGCCATAAGTTTTGCTAATCCTTGCCCCTTAACTAGTTTGGTGGGCCTAATTTCTAAGTCATATTCAAGAATAGTTGCAATCCATTTTCCCCTTTTACCATCAAGGTCTTGACTTAGAATATCCTTGACAACAGTATGTGGAACAAAAGCAATTATGTGAGAGTGTAAAATGTAGACCCTAAAGTCCTTTAAAGCTTTCACTAATGTTAAGGCTTGCTTCTCCATGATGTTATAATATAGAGGAGCATCTCTTAAGGCCCTACTAAAGAAGGATATTGGTTGTTCTTGTCCCAGATCATTCTTTTGAAGCAAAAATGCAGCTATTTTATGCTCAGATGCAAAAGAAAAAATGTAAAAATCTTTGGTAAAATCAGGACTAATCAAGACTGGTGTTTGGGTAAGAGCTTGTTTGACCAGTTCGAATGATTGTTTAGCTGGTAAAGACCATTTTACACCCACGTTTTTCTTAAGCATTTTTGTAATGTTTTCTAATAGCTCAGCAAGATTGGGAATAAACCTTCTCAAAAAATTAATCTTTCCAATGAAAGATTGCAATTCTTTGAGGCTTCTAGGATGGCTAATTTGCAATATGTCATTTATCCTTGTAGGGTCTATTTTGATTCCCTCTTCTGAAATTATATGACCAAGAAGTTTCCCTTCTTGGAGACCAAAGAGGGTCTTCTCGGGATTCAGTGACAAGCCAAATTTCCTACATTTCTCAAAAACCTTTCTTAGGTGAATCAAATGCTCTTCATCAGTTTTTGAGAGAACAGTTATGTCATCAAGGTAAATAATTATAAAATAGAAAATATCTTCAGAGAAGGCTATGTCCATGGCCCTTTGGAAGGTGGCCCCTGTGTTCATTAATCCGAAAGGCATTTTGACATACATAAAGGTGCCCCAAGGTGTGGTAAAAGCAGTTTTGATTTGATCACTTGGGAACACTAACACCTGATTGTAACCCGAGAACCCATCTAATAGAGATATTCTTCTTGACCCAACTACCCTTTGAAGTATATGGTCCATCTTGGGCAAGGGGTAGTTGTCTTTCAAAGAGGCTCTGTTTAAATTTCTGAAGTCAATACAGAGCCTGATTTCCCCTGTTTTCTTTCTAACAGAAACTAAGTTTGATACCCATTATGAAAATCTAATGGGTACTATGATCCCAGCATTATACATTTTCTCAATTTCTGCTTTAACTAAAGGTAGAAAAAGGGGATTTATTCTCCTTATTTTTTGCTTAAAAGGATTTTGATTTTCCTTCAAGGGGATTTTATGCTGGATGATGTTGGTATCATATGATTTTAAGTCTTTGTATTCCCAAGCAAACACATCTTTGAATTCTTTGAAAAGCTTTATGTATTGCAATTTTATGTGAGCTGGGAGGGTGATGGATAGCTTGATCATCTTGGGTTATGCTAGACTGCCTATGTTATGCTCTTCTACATTTGTTTCCACAGGCTCGATTCTTGGTTCTTTGGCTACATCGTTGAGATCAAACAGGTGTTCTAAAGGTGTGAGACCTCTTGGGATTTTATCATTTTTGCATTGTAAGACTTCCAAGTCTTCTTGGTCTTCATTGTTCATTATCTCTGCTTCAAAAGGATTCTCACAATGATTTATATTAGCAGGATATGTTATTTCAGCCTCTGGGATTTGTTCAATATACAAGCAGTTTTCTTTATGGCTAGTTTCTGGTATTGGTATGCTGAAATCACTTTCTGATTTCAAGAAATCATCTATGTGTCTGTCAGATTCAAACACCTGCCAGTGATCTTCGTTATCAGGCACAGCAGGTCTGTGTTTCACCTTTATACTGAGTTTTTCATTTATCTCAGGTACTTGGCAATTTCTGGCAATGAAGGCAAGTTCATTTGCTAGATGATTCAGTGCTCTAGGGATGAAAATGAGTTCATATTTTTCGAAATTTTTTAATAGGTCAAGGGAAGCATTTCGATATTCCATAAGCCTTGGATTCTTGGCTGAGTATTCTCCTTTGATTTTTTTAATGATAAGTTCAGAATCCCCTAAAATAGATATTTTTTGGGCTTCTAATTCTTTAAGCAGTTGTAAGCCTAGGAGAAGTGCTTCATACTCAGCAATATTGTTAGTGCATGGGAAGTCTAACTTGTATGAAAAACTATGATTTGTGTTTTGAATCCAGACACCTGCCCCTGCACTAGTTTTATTACAGGATCCATCGAAATTTATTGTCCAAAGTATATTTGACTCATTTTCATTTTCTTGTTGATGTTGTTTGACAATGTTTTGAAGCTGATTCGAGGTAAGATTGGATTGTTCTGGTGAACTGATTGGGTCCATGTTTTCTTTACCTTGTTGAGTAATTTTGTCTTCGTTACACAAGATAAAGGAATCTAAACTTGATTGAATAGAATAGATTGGAGTGTTGTTTGGTTTGTCCATGTTACTCACCATTTACTTCATGTGGGATTCTCTATATAGTCTTCTATTTTGGTTAAAAACAGGGATGGTGGCATAAGACATGTCCATTTGAAGGTTTCCCTAAATTTTGGCTCCCGATGATCTTGATAAGAGCATGCCATACTTAGGGGGAATGTCAGCTACAACTATATCCATTACTAGATTCTTGGCAGGGATCTCAGCTAGATTAACACATAAATCTTTGATTAAACCCAAACATTTGACTCTGCTTGAGTCAAAAGAATACAAATCCTTGTATGGTTTAGTAATTTCTAAGCCTAAGCTTTCCATTACTACCTTGGGCATTAGATTGTGTGAAGCTCCAGAATCTATCATGGCATTGTGCAGAATTTTATCATGTATGTTCAAACTAATATAGAAGAGAGGGACTGGTCCTTCTTGATATTTTCCTTCAACCTCTGGGCCAAACAACAGCTCAAGTTTGTCATCTGTCAAGTTTAAGGTGTCAGTATCACTTCCTAAGTTTAAATCTTTCAAAACTTGGTTTTTGTACACTTCTTGGGTTACTAGTTCAGCTAGGGGGATGGTGATTTTTATCTTAGCAATCTCTCCTTCAAGGCTGAAAGGAATAATTGACTTATTAATATTTACATCTGTTTTTTCAATTGAATTCTTTTCAGCAACTTTGATTTGCTGAACCTTGTTTGGACTGGTAATTGGGATAGTTTTATTAGGACCACTAGCCGAAGTGCTAGGGGTACTCTGTTCAACATTTGGCTGGACACTTTTGTCTTTGTTCAAGTCTGGTTTCTTGGCCAAAATGTTGGTTTTCTCTGTTGTCTTTTTAGGCTGGTTTTCTGCGTTTTTCTTGACAGCAGTGCTAGTATTCTTATCTTTTGAATTCTCTATACTTCCCTTACTCCTGAGATCATACTGTTTGTGTACCTCCATGATTGCATTTTCAAAACCCAATCTACAGTCATCAGAATCTTCATAGGTGTTTTTATTTTGATCATCAGAGAAGAAACCTTGTTCCTCCTCAGTGAGGAAAAAATCATCCCCACTGTCTGATCCAACCAAGTTTACATGTGATTCTTCCAACCTTTCCAACTCACTGTCTTCTTCATATTGATCTACATAGTTCTGTTGAAAGGGAGGTCTAATTTGTTGGTCACTTTATTTTTTCTTATCTTGATTGTTATCTCTTCTATAATTCTGATTTCTATTTCTATTTTGATTGTTTTGAAGTGCAGTCTGGTTTTGATTTGCTTGTGCTTTATTAATTATGCTCATCTCTTTCATCATTTCTTCCAACATTCTCTCCATTTTTGAGCTTGAAGTAGAAGGAGGGGATTCCTCTTTAAAAGATACTCTCTTCTCAGTTTTTATTCTTGCTCTCTTTTCTATTAAGTTGACTTCCACAGAAAGAGCACCCCTTTGCATATCTTCAAGAGTTGCAAAATCTCTTTCTCTTAGTGAATAAGTCATATCAGATTCAAATCCTTTGGGAAACTTGTTTAAGGTTGAGCCTTGTGGAGGTTTTAGTTCTGGGGAAAGTGCATAATATACACTGTTAAATCTAGTACAATAGGCTTGTACACTTTCCCCAGGGTTCCTACGGAGGTTGTTGTAATCAACAAGGACTTGGAGAGGATTCTTCTTTACTTCCCATTTGTTTAGGAACGTTTGATGGAAGGCTTGGAGATCATTAACACTACGGGGAGCTAAACCTTTAAACCATTTTCTTACTTCTCCCCCTAAGCTTTGAGCAAATAATCTAAGTTTGACAGAATCATCATCGATCTCATTTATGTCAAAGTAGTCATCCATCCTATCCACATGTTTTGATGTAGTTACAGCATTGCTAGCATCATATAATGGAATTTTGGACTGATAGTTCTGTGGAAGATTGACTAGTGGTATAGGAAGGACTAAGGAGCATACCATGTTGCCATGATATGTGGTGGGGGTGGATTAACAAGAGGTGGGTTGGTGAGACAGAAAAAGGGTAGAAAAGGAGTGGCTTGAACAGTGGGTGAAGGGTGGACAGAAACGGATGGAACAGCAGTGGATTGCTGAGATGATCTTGGGTGAGAGACACCTAGGTTATGAAGGAGGTGTAAATCAGGAGGTGTTGTTTCTCCACTACCAGGATGTTCACTTGTCTTAGTAGATGAAAGTGAAGACTCAGAATCTAGTTGATATAAATCACCAAATTACCTAGTCCTGAAGGGATTAACTAAGTCAGCTTGTGATTGTTGTAGAGCTGAACGTTTTTCAGGGACTGAATTAGCTCTTGGGGGTGATCTGAAAATAGTTGAAGATTTTATCTTAGGAGACTTCCTAAGGGTTCTTTCTGGGTTATCAACTATCTCAGGTGGATCAGGGTCAGGATGGGCTCTAGTGTGGATCTTTCTAGGAGCCACTATGTTGTGTTTTTAGACCCAAACAAGCAGAAACGTTTAACCAAGTATGACAATATTTGAGAGGTTAACTGATCTGTTTACACAAATTTCAATCCTACAGTCCTCTAACTGAATTTGAATGATATTATAATGATAAGGGTTCTTCCCAGTGGAGTCTTAAGGTCTATTCAGGATTGTGGAGTCGCCAGGTGGGAAGTTTAGAATGTTTTCTAAGAGGTACACTGTCCACCACAGTGTTTGTGAAATATCCCTTTGCAAGGATATTCTGAAACACAACAAACTCTAACCAGAGATTGACTGGGAGGGCATTCACCAGATATTTCACCTCAAAAAGAGGATGAGATCCGGAGGCTACCTGGCCCTTTCCAGACTCTGTCTAAGAGTATAAGGTAAAACACAACAAAAGGTAAGTGATATATAAGAATGAGTGTTTTACTACAAAGTGGAAGTTTTTAGCTCGTGAGGAGGTAAAAGGTTTTATGGTCCACTACCATGTTTATTATGAAGCCAAACTTGAAATGTTTTTGGGTTTTTCTGAGTTATTTTGGTTTTATAGGTTAAGAGAGTGTTCTAAGTCTGATTTTTCACTTAGCTAAGGTGTTCAAACAAATAGAGTTTCTCTTATGGCTTGGTAACTGGTTCCTTCAAGGTTTGGTAAAGCTTTACGAGAATCCTAGGGTTACTTAGTTTGTCACTGATTCAATTAAGTCCTATCATGATTAACATTTGTTGGGTAGTGCTTGAATAAAGTTACTTATGTTATGTTGGACCTAAAAAGTTTAAAGAAAGGTTTTCAAACCTCTAATTCTCAGTAGGTCCCACCGTGATCGCCATTATGTTGGTGGTGATGAGGTGGCTAATAATCATTGGATATTCTTGAAAATAAGGGATTTCTGAAGTCCTAAGGGGTACTTAGATTGTTACTGACTCAGAAGTCCCACCGTGATCGCCATTATGTTGGTATCCCGTGTTTTGACAGTTTGGAAAATCAAAAGACAAGGCAACATCAGAACCAATATTTAGAGTTCTAGGATCTAGTCCTCCTGTTCTCAGAGAGGGATCTCTCAAATATTTGTTTGCAAAGGTTTATCTTGTGTGCTTTGAATATGGATTTTAGACTATTTATTAAGTGCAGATGTTTGTTTGTTTGGATTGAGTTGATACAACAGAACATGAAAGGTCTAGGAAAGATAGACAGAAAGAGGAAATATCTGGTTCATTGGGCAATGGAGTCAAAATAAGGTCATGAAAAACTCTTCAAGGGATATGGGATATCAAAGGGAAAATCTAACTTGGCCACAGGATCCTTTTGTTTTTGGAATGAGATGGGCATTAATGATTTGGAAAGAGAAGTTTAATTCTCAACAAAGGGAACTTGAAAACATGACTTAACAATAAAGAGATATTTGATAGACAGGGCTAACCATAAATTCTACAAACATTATTTAAGAAAATAATGACTTCAAGACAACTTTTAAAATGAAATCTAAGATTCGGGGAACACCCTATTTCCTCAAAGATTTTATTTTAAAGGACTTAGAAAACATAAAAGATTCACTGATAATTACAGTCATAGAAGAGGGAACACCTAAATAACATCTATGCTTACAACTATAAAGACCTTCAAAACAACTGTTCAAGCAATGGCAAAGGGAAAGATCAAAACCGACCTCTTTGATTAACTTAAAACAATGGCACTTCAAAGGGAGACTTCAATAACAGCTTTCAAGTGATAGCAGACAAGCAGGGAGAACCATAAATCATGCTGAAAGCAACTATTTGAGCTATTAAGGAAATAAAAAAGCATGAAGACTAAAGAGGAAGTTTAAAGCCTCTAAAATACTTCAGCAGAAGAAAACATAAAATAGTGAAGGATGAACAGGTCTAAGGTGCTTCCAGGAGTCATTTCTTAGCCTAAAAATTTCAACCTACTGTAGTAAGAAATTATGAAACATAATGAAAACAGGGGAAAAACATCAAACAGTTCAGAATACTTCACCAACATCCAAGCTCATGGATCCAATGATAGAGCCTTCTCAGGAACAAGCATGCAACAACATCATCAAGACATCCAAGACTTCAATTTGTTTTTCAACTTCAATAGACTTATATATTTATTTCGGAGAGTTTCAGTGTTACAACTTGTAATCAAACAAAAACCAACACTCACTCATCTTCTGCTATAGTATATATAGAAAGATGAGGAGGTGAGATCTGATAAAATATCTCAATTAAAATTAATACAAAATTAAATGGCTCATTGGCCTTTGTGGAGCTCAATGAGGAGGCTTACATACATATCCTCTGTATTAAATGATTTACATAATGATTTCAAGCTTGGTGGGAGTTTTTGTTGACCTTTGAGGCACTGCGTGGCGTCGAAGTAACTCTGCAGATATTATTTGCATTGAAGTTCCTGGCAGAAATAACTTCTTCAGCTATGTCGAGGCAAAATATCTGATCCTTCTCAATAAATTCGGCTCCTGATTGAATAATTTGAGGCACAGGTGGCGCCGTGGTAGCTCGAGGGATCAATTTTCCTCAATTTGTGGCGGTGGAGGGTTACCTGTCGGTGAAACCCTTTGGATCTGTTTTGAATTATGCTTTAACCCGGGGATTAGGTTTATAATGATATTTTTGGGCCATAATCCTCATAAAAAATCCATTAATCCTCTGCTCAGATAATTTCTTGGTCTTTAGCACTGATACTCTTTTTCTGTGCTTAATCCATGTTTTCTTGCTGTTGCGCAGGGCTAAACAGGGTCTGTAATGCATCAATGGTTCATGAAACATTGATAGATATGAATTTTAAACCCGGTGGTCAATTTCCTTTGATAAATCGAAAGCAAGAGAGTTGTCACCCTCTTCTTTCGAATTTCCTTCGTTCATAATAAAAACCTTCGAAAACCTGCAAAATACAAACAAAACATTATAAAATCCTGCTTTTATAGGTCAATCTGCATCGAAGGATGTGCAGAGGAAGCAGGGCCGTTGGATGGCATCATCCAACGATCGGGATTTAATCTCAGAATGGTCGAAAAAGCATGGGGGAAGGAGGATTAGAGCAGAGCCGTCGATTCACGCTGAGATCGACGGTCGGGGATGATTGTGGGGGTTCCGGGTGTACGGAGGAAAAATATTGGGGGTATACCCCTGTAGTGAAACTACGCCGTTGATCTGGATCAATTTGGACGGTCAAGATGGAATCAGGGGATGTTGAAAGTCAAACGGAGGGAATCGTTGACTGGGCAACGAAATCGAGTGATGAAATATGGGTCGTCGATCTGCATATCAGATCGACGGCGGAGATTGATTTGCCATTTTACGAAGGCTGGTTTATCATGCGGGCACTTTGGTTATCCATCAGACACTTTCGAAGAGCGATAGTCGTTGGATGAGTGGGCCCAGATCGGACGTTGGAGATCAATTTCGCTGGACATCCTGGTCTGAACGTTAATGCGCGGGGGATAACTTTAATGCGTGGGGATGGCGGTTTTGAAAAAGGTACAGGGGACACGTGGCAGCAAGCGTATGGAATCGCTACCGATTGGGAGAAACCACCTTTCGCCCCAAGGCGGTGCGAAAGATACCACGCGGTTTTTGGAAAACAACGCACGGACAGGGGGGGTCCACAGGGAGGCGCGCTCAGCACCGTCCGATCTGTGGGGCAGATCGACGGTCGAGATTGCTCCACAATTTATATGGCGGAAAACCTTTGGAAATATTTTTTTTAAAACTCAAAAACACGATTTTACAAAGGTTTTTTAATGTTTTGGCAGATAAATTTTAATTTGGAAGGATAAGCGCCCGACGGATTTAGCAGTTGGTTCTGGCGCTCGGGCTTATGGATGGAAAAGGGTAAAAGGCTTAGCCCGAGGGGGCTTAAGTCTCATACATAAAAATATGTATTTTTCATGATTTTTTAATGGTTTTTGAAGGAAATTGAGGGTTCCGATAAGGCTAAAAAATGGGTTTTTAACCTTATAAAATGGATTATGATGAGGGGAAAAAGCAGAAAAGTGAAAATGAGGGATTTTTGAGGGAAACAAGGGGATAGAAAGATGAGGTTAATTTGGGAAGGAGGTAAAGGGAAAATAGGGTTTGCAACAGTATTTTGACTTTGGAAATCATCAGGATTTCTAAGTTCTGAAGGGAAACAGTAGTGAATATTATCCAAGGATAGGATATTATCAAAAGTCTTCAAGTATCAACAATTTTAGTAATGAAATTGTTTCTTGAAGGCTATCCGACATCATTTAGCCACCATCTGATATGACAGAATTTTATGGGTGGCTGACATGCCCTACTCCATCAAGATGGTGGGAAACACATAAGAAGAATATGGGATATTTGGAAGAATGTGCGCACATTATGAGGCTACGGTATGAATGCCCAGTAATTAAAATGGAGGATCTATATTCTAGAAAAGAAGAAACGTGCAACCATATAGCCAAGTGGAATCAGGTATGGGATGTATAACCAAGACCTGAATGGGTCCATATGTTTATTCATACATTGGGAAAGGTGCCAACTGAATGGTACTTGGAAACAGAGCTGCACAGAGGCACTAGTGAGTGGTCTATGCTAATAGACATTTTTATTCTTACCTTTAGCTTTAAAAATGGGTTTGAAACAATTCACTAGGTTGTGCATGATATTCAAGAAGTCATCTTTGATTCCACAAATCATGTGATTGAGTGCGTGCCACTAGCTTGGAATGCGCAGATGAACGCCATTATGAATTTCATAAACCTGACAGTAGAAGAAAATAATGAGGATCCAAGGAATATCATGATTTCTGAATCTGAAGGGCAACACATAGTAGTTGGTCCCTCAATCATCTCAATGGATGTGACCAAGCCGTTGAAATTAAGACAGGTAAATATTGGAACTGAAGAACAACCTAACTTAGCAAAGATTAGAGACTACTGGGATGATGATACAGTAGGAAAGTTTTTTGAGTTGCTAACAGAATATTAGGATTTGTTCCCCACAAAGTTTTCAGAATTAAAAGGAATCATTGGGGACCTCAGGGTGATGAAAATCACATTAAAGCCTGATGTGCACCCTGTAAAACAACTTCCATATAGGCCGAACCCCAGATATAAGCAGAATGTGAAAGAGGAGTTGGAAAAAATGGTGGGAGCAAGCATCATTGAGCCTATGGAAGAATCTGACTGGGTCAATCCAATGGTTGTGCAAGATAAGAAGACCAAGGGAGAAATTAGAATTTGTATTGATCTATGAAAAATGAATGATTCTTGTGTGCATGATCCATTCCCAACTCCATTCTCAGATGAAATTTTGGATAATGTTGGCGGACAAGAAGCATATTCTTTTACAAATGGCTTCTCATGCTATCATCAGATCTGGATTACATCGGATGATAGGAGTAACACCACTTTTTCTACTCAGTGGGGATCCTTCCAATATACAATTATGCCATTTGGATTGAAGAATGCTCCTGCCATTTTCTCGCACGTGGTAGTTGCTGCTTTCAAAGAATCTATACACAATTTTTTGGAGGTATATTTTGATGATTGAACTATCTTTCGTTTGTTGAAGAATCGCGTGTCCAATTTGCATTTAATGTTGGATACTTGTAGGAAGTATCATATCTCATTGAATCTAAAGAAATGTATTTTATGTTTACCTTTTCGAATATTGATGGGACACATTGTCTGCCAGCAGGGATTGATGGTGGATCCTGCTAAGATTCCTATCATAGTTAATTTTGCAGTACCTGATAATATTAAGCATCTACGCTCAATATTGGGGCATACTAGGTACTATAGAAATTTTATTCAAGGATATGCATTGATAACTACGCCCATGGAAAAGTTGTTAAAGAAGGATGCAATGTTTTGTTGATATGTGGACTGCAAAAAGAGTTTTGATTTGCTCAAGGAGAAGACGGTCACCAAGCCCATCCTGGTCTTCTTGAATTGGTCCAAGGAATTTCATGTACATGTGGATGCCTCCTGTATTGCACTCGGAGTTGTGCTAGCATAGCCAAGGGAAAGAGAAATTGGTCATCCTATTGCTTATGCCAGCCGAAAACCTTCAAGCGTGGATAGGAATTACTCAACCATGGAAAGGGAAGGCCTCACAATGGTATATTCGCTGCAAAAATTCCACCACTATCTGTTCAGAGGTCACTTTAAAATTTTCACTGGTCGTTCTACTTTGAAATACCTAGTCAACAAGCCTGTGTTGGGGGGAAGATCTACAGATGGTTGTTGGTATTTCATGAATATGATTTTGAAATTATAGTAAAACAAGGATGCTTAAATGTTGGGCCAGACCATCTGTCGCGCATTGAATCAAGATAATATCCCACATATATAGATGATGGATTGCGAGAGGCGCAGTTGTTTGCAATCAAAGTTGTTGATGACAATTTCCATGGTATCATTCAATTTTTTACTATTGGTCATGTGCCTGTGGAGAATATGGTTCTGCAGAAGTGGTGCACGCAACAGACTTCACCATTATTTTTGGATAGTTGTACAAATTAGGTGCAGATGAGGTCCTACGAAGGTATGTCTTGCAATGTGAAAGGCGGGAAATTCTCAATGAAGCTCATGGAGGAGTTGTTGGTGGTCATTATGCAGGTAAGGCCACTGCGTAGAATATCTTGCATCTTGGGTTGTGGTGTCCTACGCTGCACAATGATGCCTATGAGAATTTTCGCACATGTGGTGGCTGTCAGAGGATGGGGAAACCTTCGCGTAGGGACGAGATGCTCTTGAATCCGCAGATGATGCTGCAATATTTTGAGAAGCGGGCTATTGATTTTGTGGGACCTATTACTCCTCCAGGAAGAAAGAGTGGTGTGTGCTACATCATCACTACGACATATTATGTAACCAAATGGGTTGAAGCCAAATCGGTGAATGATTGTATTGTTGATACTACTGCGCATTTTATTTTTGAGAATATAGTGACTCGACTTTGTTGTCCTAAGATTCTAATTAGTGATCAGGGTACACATTTTGTCAATGACACTATCGAAGCCTTGACTTAAGAATTCAAGATATGTTATCAGAATATATCTCCTTATCATCCTCAGGAAAATGGCATAGTTGAAGCTTTCAATAAGATCTTGGAGACTGTGCTCACTAAGGTATGAAATGCTAACATAAATTATTGGGATGAGAAATTTCCTGCAGTCCTCTGGGCCTACAGGACTACTTGAAAATGTTTGACTAAGAGGACACCTTTTAGGATGGTATATGGGCAAGAGGTTTTGATGCCTATAGATTTCATTGTTCCTAGTTTGCACATTGCAACATTCACCAATATGGTTGAAGACAATGCTCTAGAATATCGGTTTTCACAGTTGGTTACTCTTCAAGAAGATCAATTTATTGAAAATTATCACCAGCAGGTTCAAAAGGCGCGAAAAATCCTAGCATGGCAGGCATATCAGGCAGAAGGTGTTCAAGGAGGATGATTCAGACTTACTCTATAATAGCAAGTTTGTGTGCCACCCAGGGAAATTGAAGATGCATTGACTCGGGCCTTATGTTGTTAAGGAAATTACTTTATGGAGGGGTAGTGCACCTAGCCACATTGAGTGGTAAATACCTTCTAGTATATGTCAATGGAATTCATCTGAATCCATACACGGATGACCTTGTGCCTACCAAATGACTATATGGTCAGAGTATCAGATCTGCGCAGAGGAAATGTGAATGCACAATAAGGTGTGGCACACATGCGGTATCTGTGCCAAGAGATTGACTAGTGTTCAGAGGTGTCAAAAACTAGCAGTTGGAACAGTAAAAGTGGATAAGACAGATTTATTACCCTTTTTAGGAGTGTCCAAGATGCATTTAATGAAGGGATTTTTCCATATTTGGGACTTTTTTGTCAGTAATGGAACCTCCTTAATGCACAAGGAGTCGTTGCAGATGTGCCATAAGTATAAATATGACCTATGGGGTCGCAATAGTTCCCCTTTCATTATAAGTGATTTTTACGCTCTGAGCTCTGTGTTTGCCATTGTTGTTGTGTCTATGTCAGGTTTGGATCTCATCTTTGAGGACGCATTGCATTGAGCTTGGTTAGGGTACGTAATTCAAAAAAAAGATGATGGCCACTCGACCAGGTGATGACCCTGCTATGTCGGAAGTGCCCATTGTAGAAACACCTACGACATCAAAATTCAAGGGCCAAACCTCTGGAATGCGCAAATATCCTAGAGAAAAGACCCAAAAACCATGCCATTCAATGGAAGAAAAATTGAAGAGACCTATGGCCAAAATTCTGCAGACTATTGAGGAAGGGGACGAAGAAGTGGTAGAATTATCCCCATTCTCATGGCTGCCAATTTATATTGCACCATGCAAACCTACTTTAAAGGGGCCCAAAGAATTGGAAAAGGTGGGCATAGGCATCCAAGTCTCGTTGATCCCGGATAATGTCCCAATGCAGGGGGCTATGCTTGCAAAAATCCCGCAAGTGTGGTTTGATGATTGGGACATCACAGATGTCAAAAAGTTTCTTGAGCTCACGCTAGAGCTCTATTTAGACCAAATTACCTATGAAGGAGGTGTGGTGTGCCTCGAGCCAAAGAGGGGAATGTTAGGTCTGCACAAGGCAGGCCTGCTCAATCTATTGTAGTTCCCTCATTTTGGGCATAGTCCCATTAATGATATTTGTGTCAGGAAGATGTTGGAATTGGTTCATGATGATGCGCTATGTTTTGGAGAGCACATCCCAATTGATGGAGATTTGATTCATCGAATCACAGGTCTCTCGAAAAATGGGGCTGACCCTATGGCATACTTTGGAGGCAAAGCGTAGGGTGCAACAGCACAAAGCCTCGAACTAGTGATCCCTCTCCAGACTTATGTCAAGATGCTCAAGGATCAAACCAAGGAGACAATGCCTCAGTGACTTGGGACGAGTCATATGTTTGTATTGGGAGCCTTTGGAGTAGGGTCCCCTGAGGCACAAGTTCCAAACACAATTTTTTGTATGTCTGTATGTGCGCACTGCGCAAATGAAGTGAAAGGGCTTTTTGCCTCAATTTTGGATGCAATTAGGCCTAAAGGTAAACTGTGGGCCTCAAACCATTGTTTGAGACCATAGTATTTGCATGCTAGGCGTATTATAAATAGATAGATTATGCCTAAGCTAAGTAGTGTTAAGTAATTTGATAAGATATTGATGTTCTGATAGTATTTGTGTCTGTAAAGGTTTGGGTTGGGTGAAAGGCTCCTGTTGGCTGTGTGCGTGGACACCTAGTCTTGGATTTGTGCAGACTCTACTGGCTATGTGTGCACAAGGGCTTGTAAGGGTTTTGGAAAGATAGCTGATGTATTAACAGATCTGAAAGATAATAGAAAGAATTGTTTTGGTGAGTCTCTATGTGTTATACATTTAAATTTATTATTTATGCTTTGATGAGATCGAAATATCTATTTACTTATTGATGAATGCATGAAGCTTTCTGGTATGATTATGCATGATTATTGGTGATTAGAGATATGTTAAGTGTTTATGCTTTTATTAAGATATAGATCTGGTTATGGTATGTTAACTGTGCTAAAGCGAACAATGTTTCTATGTTATTCTGTTGATAATTGCGCATTATCTGTGTCTCTATTATAAATTATTGTGTGCATCTCTATAAGTTCACTTAGGGTTTTTCTGAGGACCACTTCATTAAACTCTCTCTTAGGGTGCGGAAACCTGGTTCCAGCACCCCCCATACTACTTCAGGTGAGACTTTGGTTTGCACAAGCATATCATTGCCGAAAGGGCCAGTAGCTGGAGGATTTGGTGGTTTATCCATAAAATTCAAAGCTCAGTAAGGACCCCTAGAGCCAACAGTGACTGTTGGAGAGGTTCTCAACAATTGTTGTACCTGTGGGATAAAAAAGACACTCATGGCAAGCAAACATCAATCTTTATCAAATCTACTTTCAAGGCATGTTCAAGTAGAAAACCAGGTATCTGATGGAAGGGATTGCGCAATTTTCACTGAAAAAATGATTTGGATACTTGTGGGAACTACGCACTTCGCAATCCCAATAGGCAGGGGTGAATATTGTGGCTCGAGACTACGCAATGCATAGTTTAGCCTGGGCAGTGGTCTGGGAGAGACAATGCATTGTGCAATCTCAGTGGCCAAGGAAGCGATTTGAGCCCTGGAACTACGCAATGTGTAGTTGGTCCAAACTGTACTACACACTGCACAGTTCTAGAGGAAAAGCTCTTCGCATGAGCCTTAGGATTGTGGAGTGAAAATTCCCCTCGGATCATACAGATTGAATTCTTTTATACCGAAATTAAAATCTAATATGGATTTTACTTCGGTATCTACAACTTTGAGATTCTTAATCTTGTATAATCTGATTTGCAAAGGAAGCGTGGACCATGGTGCTTCATTCTTCCTGTGCAGCATTGCTGATAAGTTTTTGGGGAGATGATATGATACTTCTTTCATGACAAGCTTTCCAGTGGCATACCTTAGTAAAAGATGCAGTGGCTTATGTCTGTCGAATACTCGAATAAGTGTGATATCTTAGTAAAATATGCAGCAGCTTATGTCTGCTGAATACTCGAATAAGTGTTCCATATGGTAAGGAAAACCAATCTGCAATCTCCTATATTTTCTCCAATGCTCCTCGTGACATGCAAGGTGGGTCCTCCTGAAATATAAGCTTGTATAGCGGGATGATTAAGTGATGAGTTAGTTATTCCATAACTCCTCGATGAATGCAATCTGAAAGCAAATTACAATAGATATGCATGGGATTTTATCATGGGGTCCATGTCCAATTCATGCTAGGAAATTGATTTCGTGCATAGATTTCATCCAATAAGTATGTCGACATATAAAACCGCACTCTCTCACACTTGGGAGGATCCCAGGCTTGCACTACATGTGATGTCAACTGATGAGCCAACAGATATGACCAGTTCAATGACTTCCCCTCATTCACCACATGGTTCAATAAGATATCCCACCCCTCAAGAAAGGTTTGTGTGCTTGGATGACCTTATATTCTACAAGCTAGGATGACCAAGAGTTGGTAGGCATTCTTGAGTGAATTTGTCTTATAACTATGGATGGGTGTCTGTCGAAACTTGGATGGATATTTCACCCAGCCTTTGACAATATCTCTTGTGTTCATGTAGTTGTGGTTTGCATAAAAGTATGATTCCATGAGCTTTACTGGCTCGGGAAGATGGTACATGCGTTGATAATCCACTACCATAAAGGTAGCAAGATTCTCTCCACTGGTATTGCTCAATGTCATAGTTTTTTCACAAGTGTGTGAAAAAATCCAACTGATAATATATACACATAGGAAGGATGGATATCTACATGCAACATTGTATAATCCTGACTTCTGGATGCTAAGATAAACATGTTGGTGTTTTAAATCTACCTCAAATTCTTTTGCAAAATCATCTTTAACATGTTTTCATTTCAGTGTTGATTCCTTTTCTATAAACAATTGAGCATATTAATATACTGAAAATTTGACTAGAACTTGCTCAACTTCTTCCCCAGTACTAATTTTAGTGGTCCCTTTTGAATCAACTCTCTTTGGTGCCATGGTAACAGTGACTATTGGAGAAGTTCTCAACAACTATTGTACCTGTGGGATAGAAAAGACACTCATGGCAAGAAAACGTCAATATTTATCAAATCTACTTTCAAGGCATGTTCAAGCAGCAAAATAAGTATTTGATGGAAGGGATTGTGCAATTTTTATTGAAAAATGATTTGGATACTTGTGGGAACTACGCACTATGCAATACCAGTAGGCACGGTTGAAGATTGTGGCTTGAGACTGCACAATGCACAGTTTAACCTCGGCAGTGGTCTAGGAGAGCAGTCTCAGTGGCCAAGGAAGCATGATGAGCCCTGGAACTACACAATGTGAATTTGGTCCAAGTTGTACTATACATTACGCAGTTCCATAGCCCAATCTCTCGGCTTGAGCCTTAGGATTGTGGAGTGATATGTTGGGAAAAGTGAAAATCGACCAAGGGAATGGTAGACCTGCCTAAGGGAAGTGTGAAAAAATAATAAGATAAAAGAGATGGTGAGGGATTAAGTGAATAATTAACTAAGTGTGGATGAATCAAGATAGATCAAGTGCAAAAACTGAATAAATGGGAAGAAAACCAAATTGGTGAGGAGAGTCACCGCAACAATGACCATTGGTGCAAAAACAAAGAAATCGATCTAACACATGTGAAAGAAAAATGATAAATTGAAACAAAACTTCTACAATATAAAAAAAGTTGAAACGCCAACATGCATGCAAAGAAATAATAAAAACAACACTCACACAAGCCAAACGACAAAAAGTGATAGAAAAAAGTGACAAAAGGCGATAAAAGAGAAACTCTCCCGAAAAAGCGACGATGACCACACCGAAGGTCCCTTGATATCCTTTGGAATAGTATATATCCATGATTTAGTGGGAAAATGAGCTCTACTGGATTCAATTAAATATATTTGAGCGAATTAGGGTTTATGACGCGCATGCCTAAAGTAAAGGAAAGAGTGAAACTTGGCGAAAGTTTCTAAGAAAATAAAGAGTGCTTCCTTCTGGAAACTAAAAATAGATCCTTGTTTTTTAGGGATGTTTTTTTCTTTTTCATCTTTTCTACTTTTTTTATTTTTTTGGAATCTTCCATGCACATTGCCTAAAAATATTGTGCAATTATGGGGAACTTGGGAACTTTTTGGCTCAGTTCACTACGGGGTTTCTGAGCTCAGTGATGGATTGCACAGCTTCCGGGCTCACTGTCAAGCTTACATCCATGATTGCATAGTTTCTAGGATAAATTCACAAATTCCAGTCAATGCTACGCAATTCAATTCATCGAGGTGAGGCTTGCCTTCATGGATTACACAATTTCTGGAGGCAAACCTAGAACTGCTACAAAAACAAGTTCGAAGGTTAGCATGTGACTTAAAAAGATCAGTTAAGTGCAAAAGCGAGTGAACACAAGCATATATGGAAAGATAATTTTCAATAAAAGCATGAACACACAATAGTAGTGCAAGATAAGCCCCTGTGAATAGAAGGTTAGGCACCAAAATCTAAGCAAAGGAAACATTTTTGAGGGTAGTTGGAGCTACTACAACACTGGAAAGACATTGGTAGAAATCAAACTCTCTAAATGAATCATGTATCATGTAAAATCGATCTCACCCTTCCAGAAGTATTGTTTAGTTCATTGATTGCCACAACTTCCTCACTTAGTCTGAGTTAAAGACATAGTCCCTTCCATCCTCTTCATCAGTGAAACACTAACCAAGTTAAGTCAAATTAAGTTGTTTCGATTGGGGATGAGGAGTATATATATGCACAAGTAAAATAAATTTTCATAGTCTTAGTTTCATCTCTATTTTTTCTCCGTTGCTAGCAAGCCTAGACCTTGACAGATTCGCTTTAGGAACACAAACATTTCTTCGCTGCTAGAGAGACTGGACAATACCTCGACAAAGTTTCTTGCTTCACCTCTCTGTATAGGAAGCCTCTCTTCTTTCACCCTTTATTTTATTTTTACCATTTTTTCAAAAAAAAAATTGTTCAAAGAAATGTGCATAGGCACTTATTTATTTTATAGGGCAGAAGAGGGATTCCAACTTATTGAGAGCAGAAGAGGTTTTCCCTTTAATAAGGATGTTTATATACAACTCTGACATACTTTTTAAGGTTTTCCTTCACTCCTTAATCTACTTGACTAGGTTGACAAGGACTAACCGAAGAAATAAAATTGAATAGAGTAGGCAGTATCAGTTAAAATTCAAATATCATGATTTCACTATTATTTTCTCTGATAAGGAATGCATTTTCCATCATAGTATCATCTACTAAAATAATGCAAGATTCGGACAAAGAGGGGGAATAAACAGAAAACCAAGTGTTGATAGTAACATAACTTCCTCTTGGATTTCACCATGCTTGCTTCAGAAGACAAACACGGTCTCATGCAGAAACTAACCTATAAATGAAAACAAAGAAAAGGAAATAAGTGGAGCAAAATAAAATGAATGTAAATCAAATCAAAGGAAACAAAAAAGAAAAGAAATACATTAATCCTACTCCTAACCTAAGCAGAGCATAGGCCAAAGTCTCGTAAATTGATACTTCCAATGCAGCCATCAACGCATTTTTTGGCCTATGTGGGCGAGGGAAGGCATGTCAAGAAATATATATGAGCATAACAGGAAAACAAGAAATATAGGAAAATGCAAACCAAAAAAATTGAAGTTTGAATGTACACACAGAAAAATAAAGGCGAAAATCGCATGAAATACGTTATGTGATCATATCATTGTGTTTTGACATGCTCCGAGTCAAAGTTGTATGAGTACAAAATTTTGAACTGTGAAGATGAGCGGACATAAAGAAAGAAGAAAATTTTCATTTTGCAACAAGGCTCGCCATGTACGACTCCTCCAATTACTGAGCAACATGATCATTAACATAGATGGAGGATGTGAAAATTGTAAAATGATTGATCTTCAATATGTGTGATAGAGTGATGAGGAGACTCAAGAGATTCAACACTCTTCTGATCGGAAGTGGAACTGAAGTCAAGGCTACAAGAGCCTGACATAACCATTAGCTCAGGTTAAAGTGCCTTTATAGCTTGAGTAAGTTCCAATTCATCAGAAGGCTTTGAAAAATCAACAGGGGAAGAATCAGAATTGTGACCAACTGAATCGATGACAGGGTCACAATAGCCACAACCAGAAAGTTCAAGATCACCAATGGAGGAATCCTCATGATCCGATGAATCATAGAGAGGGGAAGATGGAAAAAGGAAAATTTCACCCTCTCTGTTTCCAAAAAGAGGAGATGAGAGATTAGGAGTCTCAAGAGTAGAATATTCGTCCTCTCCACATCTGGATGAAAAACTGACATTCCAAATTTTCTGTGAATGATCGAAAGTAGTAACATGATCAAAAACTAAATTTTCACTTGGTTCAATGAGAATGGAAAAATCATGGAAAATTTCAAGATGATGGAGGAGAGTTGCAAAAGCAAGAAAATCATCCTTCATCGTATATTCTTGTTCAACTATGGTCTCCCACACATAGTCATCATGAATGATATCGCAATTTTGTTGTTCAGCACCAACTCCATCCAACACCTAATCCTCGTGAACATCACAATAGATATTTAAAATAGGAAAAACATGAAAACTCACAATCTGGAGGATTAGACGGACCTTAGTATAGAGGACGAGGAGATAACACTTCATCCCAATGATCAAGATTATAGTCCAAACCTGTGCAGGAATCATGAGCATGTGGGGTGGGAGAAGATGGTGATAGATGCACAGATGAATTCTAAATCTTTCCCACCTCAACCTATGGAACTATACTTGTTTGATGAGAGCATGAAATAGAGTCACTTGGAACAACAACCTTGTTCGTCGCATATTTAGAAGCTCTAACACCGAGGTATGTTGGGAGTGGTTCAAAAGATTCCAACTCATGCAAATTTTCTGAAATGTGAACAAGATATTGAAAACTTCCTGACAAGAAATTCCAATCAGTTTCATCTTTTAGAAATTCAAAGCAAAGATGTATAAAACGGTTGTGAAAATTATGCATTGATTCATCAGATGATTTTCGCAATTCCAAAATTTCTTGCACAGACGTTTAAGATCATACATATCAAATGAGTGAAATAGTTTTTTGATAAGATGTTCGAAAGAGGGAATGGAAGCATTAGTAAATGTGTGACACCATTGCCTTACGTGCCCTTCGAACATGAGAATGAAAAACCTATAGGAGACATCCTCACAATTGATGTTGTGCTCTATGAAAAATTCAAGAAAATGAGAAGTATGTTCAAATAAGGTTGTTTCACCCTCGCCATCAAATTTTAGAGATGAAAAGTCATCTATGATATTAGTCGGCACTTGTAATTTTTCATTTCTAGAAAAACATGTGGGGATTATGATTTTGGAATAAGTCATTAGATGAGTGCGGAAATTAAAAATAGACTTCAAGGGCTCAACTTGTCATCTGGCCCTCCTTCTAGCGCCAGAAATGTTCGCGGTGTTGGACTCGCCAACATTTAGGGGATCTCCCCGATATGATGTCCCAACTCGACCTCACATCATTTGAAGTAGAAGTCCCAATAGTGGGGTATTAATTATCTTCCTTGGTTTTCAAAATGCATATAGTGGTTCACGATGTCTTTGGTGAGAACAAGTGTGTGACCCTGCAGAGAGTCAGGTGTGATGAATGAGTAGTTCCAACCCCTTAAAATCTTGTAATAGTAAGCATCTTGGAAGGAACACATAAGAAAAATGACATCACAAACTAACAAGCAGAATAGTCCACAGGTTAAGGTGACGAATTAATACATCAACACACATCCAACAAGATACACACAAATGCAAACAAAATATTTCATTAAGAATGTGCGTAATTTAAATAAAATACATCAAAAATACAACAAGAGTAATCATATTATATTCATAATATATGCATGAAAGCATGTCGGCTCTGAGTTTTATTATAAGTGAAAGTTTCAATCATACATACAACACTGAAAAACCACTTACCCCAATAGTGGGACGTGAATTCAACAACACCTACTCCTCCAAAGAAGTATACTCCCTCTACACTACAGAGAAGCCAAGGATCTCATGCAAATCCCAAGACCTTCCTAAGCCTAAGCCTAGCCAAAATCTTGGCTCCCAAAAGCCCCTTACATGAGTTATGAGGATATATTTACAGCAAAGGAGGGTGAAGGCTTGACATGCCCGCTTTGTGACTCTTGGACTCCCCTCATGACTCTTCAACTTCTATACAAGATTACTCATTCCATTACATATGACTTTTCACATTCCAATATGGAAACTTGGAGTTTCACTTTTACAATAATTACAAATAATATTACATTTTCCACTCATACCCATATGAGAAAAAATAGGGTAGAGATAACTTGAAAGTCTAACAAGAAAAAACACTATGATGTTGTAGTTTGGATGAACTTTATTCGGAAAACTTCTACTTGATGCTTCTCGGTCACATATTGATGTCAGGATTGGTATTGTGCGCTTACATATCAAAACTACGAGATGGTTTTAGGCTCGAAGAGGAATCTATCCTCCATAAAATCTGGGTACAATGACTTGGATCCAGTCTTAAACTCTTTCTCGACTAGGAGAAACATTGTTCTGATCTGAACAGGACCAATAATGTAGTTTTTCATGTTCTTTCTATTCAAATCCAAATCCTCCTTGGTGGAAATTTGTTTCAGTTTCTCCAAATATTCTTCAATCCTTTTTTGAACTTGATGTTTGTGCTTAGCTTTGGTAAGTGATCCGACTGATGGGATCTTGTGGATTCTCACAGTGAAATCCAAACTATTGTACAACCGTGCATATGAGGCCTGGATGTTTCCAATGAACGAGGCGAGTTGCTTATTGTTCTGGATCAATATCTAGACTCTTGCTTTCTCCAACTTAGCCTATGGCTTAATTTTCTTTACCAGCTAAGTAGTGATCCTTTGTATCGCATTTTCCATTCTAGGATGAAGGTGATGGCATATTGTACATTCTTGAGAGTATTAAAAAATTCCCTGCTCTGCTGCTACAAGCTATGAAAGTGTACAACTGCCTTATGCATGGTAATGAGCTCCTCATAAAGGCCCTGCATGGTCTCTCCAAGTGTGGATACTTAAGAAAGTATCACTTCTCTCATTTCCCCCCAAGTAGACCTATGCAGAAGTTGCATTATGCACTGTTGCATGGAGATTTTCTATCTTGTGTTGAGCAGCCTCTAGATTTCGTACCAATTTCTCATTCTTTGCCTTCAAATACTGAGTGTTTGATCTCCCTACACCCACGAAGACCAAGTTGGCTTCAGAAATAGCATTTTTATTCTTGATGGTGTCTGCCACTATCACCCTTTCTCTCATAAATGCAGGTTGTTAGCTCCCTTCAGTTTTCCAAGGCTGAGAAAGGAAGTTAAAGGGGTAACCACAAATTAATCTTTAGACATGGTGTCTAGCCCTACCAAACCAGAGAGGGCTCTCTTAATATCAGTCTCATAGCCAATGGAAATTGCTATAGAATATGAAGATTTAGGCTATTTATAAGCTCAATAGAGTTTGATTAGGGTTTTTTTATTTATGTTTGCTGGATAAGAAGTACCAGTCTAGGAACTAGGTCCAGTATTTCACAAGTTGAGTTACAGACACATAGGATGAGGAAATATAAATATGACTAGTGACACAATATGAATTTTTCATTGTAGTTTATTGAGGAAAAATTCATGTAGAAAGAGTAAAACAAGCATACAAGTATGAATTCATTTACTTGAAGATAAAAACATTTACATGAAAATCTCATATAAAACAGATCATATGAAGCAATGTATTCTGCTTAAAAATTATGAGATTACCACAAGAAGAACATAGATGGCTGTCATAATTACTTAATCATCATATGCAAGATTAAAAATGGAGATAAACACTTTCACTAATCATATCATAGGAATCTCATAACAACAGATGCAACTCCTTGTAAATTAATTCTGCAAATAGTCAAGTACACTAGTGCAAAAGAGTGAGAGTTTCAGATATCCAACCCTCTCAATGACTTGATGTTTGAGTACATATGAAAAATAAATAATATTCCACCTCTATGGGTCAAATCCTTATCTAAAGCAACTAATTAATGCATCTAATGACTCATAACATATTCCTAGGGGAGTTAGAAACAACATTCCCTTTTTTTAGCTAACAAGTTGAGTTTTTGTATCAAGTCATTAAACATAATATTATTTAACAAATATGACCATAAACAGAACTATTAACCATCAAAAAAATCATGAGATAGCTTTTACATCGAATTTTTTGACCTCTGACCTCCACTTGTCAAGAAGACTCTTCAAACCCAAAAACACAGCAAAAGTGCAACGAAAGTTTGGAAGGTGATTTGTAGGCCTTCCTAGAGGATTGTTTGGCTGAAAATGGTATGGTTGGAAAGCTTGAAATATCTTCTACACAATTGAATCATCAAGCACTATAAAAAACTGCTCCAAACCTTTGAAAAGTTCCCTTGAAGTCAAATTTTCCCATAAAGACAGCGAATTCTCTAGAAGCATAGCGAAAAAATAGGGGTCAAAGATGAAATGATATATTTTTAACCATAATACTATTTACAAAAATGGGAGAGGTGTTTTTAGATAAGGGTTTTTTATAGAAAAACCTCTCATATTTTGGAAATTCATTTCCATTTTCTTGGAACCCGTGCCACAATATGATGACTAAAATAGACAAGAAAATTTGGAGAATTTGATTTTCTGAAATAGGTGTCCAATAAAGTTGAATATCTCCCAATATATGATACTTGTGTAGAAAATGGAGGAGGCTATTGTGATTTGTTCCATCCTTACTAAAAAATTCTTATTTTTTCCAAAAATTATCTTCTTTTGTTCATAATCTTCTTTTGAAAATGATGACCAAAAATAGAGTCAAAATCACAGTGAATTTCAAAGGAGGAAAATGAGAGGGAAGGGGGGTAGGAAATTTTTTGAAAAAGGTATGGATAGATGTTAGGAAGACAATGGAGGCATAATTTCTTGAAATGAGTGAGAAAAATGGGTGAAAGGTCAAAACACAGACCTAGGGTAAAAGCGCAACAAAAACCTAGGGTTTTTGGTAAAATGGTGAAATGAGAGGAAAGGGGGGTAGGAAAAATTGTAGAAAAATTATGAGGGGTAGGTATTGGTGTTTATGGACACATGGGTGATGAAATTTTAGTGAATGGATGAGGTAAGAAGGGAAAAAAGTGAAAAACACAGTCAAAACCCAAAAACACAATAGAATCGCAGCATGGGATTGGGTTTTTGGGGAAAAATAGTGGGATGAAGGAAATTAGTGTGAGAAATGGTTGGGGAAGGTTTGATAAGTGTATAAAAGGGTATTTGGGTAGAAAAAATATGGAAAACCTCTTTGAGATGAAGTAAAAACCATGAAAACTAAAAGCACAGTGAAACCCTAGGAGAGGGATTCTATTCACTTTTTGTGAGAAATGATTGCATAAAAGAGTTGATGAAGGGATTTAGTTACTTTCTCAAGGGTCTCTAAAGCTTTTAGGGTAATAAATTAACCTTTTGTTGCTTTATTTGACCTCCAAACCCAAAAACGCAACAGAATTCTCCAGAAGCGCAACGTGATGATGCAGAAGTGAAGTGTGCTTGATGGAAAGGTTTTGGTGATGAAAAATTCAAGGTTTTGATGGCTGAGATGAAACAAAATGGTGGATAAGTTTTCTTGGAGGATTTAATTAAGATTTTTAATGCTTGAATGGTCCTTTTATTGCTTTAAAGTTAGTTTTTTTCTTTGGTGATAGTGTGACATCACATGTCCTTTTGAGAAGTGACTTGATGAGGTAGTGTATTGCATCTTGATTTCTTTGTTTGGAAAGGTTCACCTCCATGTGGGTTGAATTTAACTTTAATACCTTTTTGACAAAATTATCCCTAATTACTAACTCCCATGATGGTGACAATGGTGATGACATGACTCCTATGTAAATTTGATGAGGTGAGAAAATGATAACACCTAGTCCATATCTTAACCATGATTTGGAACTTTGTACCCTTTAAGTATGCATGTGAATGACATAATGACCAAAATTATGACCAATACACTCATTTGATGATCTATCACAAGGAATTATGACAAAACCATGATGACCTTTTATGACCTTGAAAATGGAGGGAGTAGTAGTGACACATAGGACGTGACTCAAGACTCATTTGACTATAAAAAGACATGTTAAATTTATTTTAAAATGTAAAAAAATTACCAAATACATCCAATAATACTGAAAGATCGAATTCAATCATTGGTGACTCATAGATAGTAACATTGGCTCCAGCTGGGGATGGAAGCTCCTTTATGATATGTCAAGAACGTCGCGGACTAGGTAGCCTCATTCATTGCGCGATGGAGTCAAAATAAAAGACTTGACACTCAAATGACTAGTTGAAACTGAGAAAAATAAAAACTGACTTGACTTGAGTCAAAAATTGGTTTGAATTTTGAACTTTAAACAGAAAATGGCAGATGATCACGGAAGCCTTATGGCCTTTTCCTCGGGCTTCAAACTTCTTTGATATCTTCTTTAGGAGGTGTCAAGAACATTGTAGACCAGGTATCCTGATCCATTGGGTTTCTCCCAACCATTACCCTGCAACCTGATGAATGGTAACCAACTTATTATGCAACTGAATCAAACCCAAACTGAAAGCCAAAATTTTACATTACTACAAACCAAACCGAAATTATTTTAAGTTGAAACAATGTTGAAACACTTACTGCTAAAAAAAAAAGCTACATTACTAGAAAAATTGTTCAGAGTACTGAGATTATTCAAACACAAACCATCATACTCTAAAATGTTGAATGAACTACCAAATCAAGTGAAATTATATTTCCTATGTAATCAATCAAGAAAATGGTTGTTTGATTGCAATTTGCTCTCATTTTCTTCAAAAAGAAAGAAAAACGTGAATGTTGGGAACTCAAACTGCATATCATATTGATATCCATAATCTATAAATACAATAAAACCCCTATTCCTTGATGACTGCAGCAACTTGACAAAAGGATCCTGAAACTCATGAATGACTACCTTTTCTTGATGATCAACAACAAGAAATGAATATTCTTCCTTTTTAAATGTTAGTTGTTTTATAAAATTAATTTTTTCATTCTCAAGAGAGATAGAGGTATATTTCTCTTCTCTCTTATCATGTATATCAATGAAAGGATTTGTATGTTCCTGTAGATCTTGAAGCACACCATCCATACTTTCTAGGATAGGAATATTCAAAAATGAATTTTCATATACTTCAATAAGAGTGTTATTTTGGCCTTTAAAATTTTCTGAATTTATCAATTCCAAAGATGAAAAATCATGAAAATATTCTACATTATTTGAAAGATCGAAAACCACCTGCCCATCTTCACAATTTTCTTGTAACTCTGGGTAGTTATCACCATAAATGATTTCATTCCCTAAAGTTTTTATGCATGCAATTTCAGAATTCTTCTTTTCACAAGTTTCTTCATGAAAAAAATCAGAAAATGAATGAAATGAAGAACAATTTGATTTACTATCTTCATCCATTCTTGGTGATTTGAAAATTGTTGAATATGTTCATCGATCTCAAGAGAACAAACTCGTTGTATGTTATTATTGAAATCATAATATGGAATATGACTATCATCATTAAAATCCTGCTCAATTTCATTTTCAGCCATAGAGGGAAAAAAAGCTTATTGACAAGATAAGTTAGTTGACTGAATTTCTTGATTGTAAGAAGTATAAGCCGACAGTTGTATATCCTTATCTAACTTAATAGAACAATCATAAACATCTTCAAAAAGCTACTGGAAATTATCATAACTGATTTATAACCTCTCATCTTGATGCAAATATAACTCAAACAAAGCCTCTTCAATCTCATCATTCATTAGATCTTTATCATCAATATCAATCCCTATGAATTGAAAAGGTCCTCAAAATTTCCACATAAATTTTCTATCAAGAATAAATAAGGGTAATGTTGCTTATAATTGTCACGAAATTCTATATGAAAATATTTAAGTGAATAGAAACTGGCAGTTGGCAATCCCTCATACCATGACCTGACATTATCCTCTAAGGTTATCATGAACATATTCATCAAAGAATCTGCAGGAAACTGCAAACCTAGCCTATGTATATGTATATGAAATTTAATCAAATGTATAGTAGCATTTTCATTTTTTTCATCTCTGAAACTACGCAGATCTGTTTGCCAATCTACCTTAGGTATCAGATTTGGAAAACCTAGAATATGTGCTTGATTCATAGGATAATACCTTCTAGCAATTAAATCCATATTGAGAAAAATAGATTAACTAAGGCATCATTCTTCTACCAGTTGAATCGCCAATAAAACCTTGATTTTTGGATCCTGCTTCCAGTGAAGTCTTTGAATGAAGTTGGAGTCGCCAGGTGAATGATTTTAGCCTTCATATGTGTCTGACCATTTTCCACCATCAGCAATCAGATCTGAACTTAAACAATCTTTCTCGGAGAAAATAAAACCTTTTGTTCGCTGGAAACAACGCCAAAATGTTAGCTCCCTTTAGTTTACCGAGGCTGAGAAAGGAAGCTAAAGGGGTAACCACAGACCATTATTGACTTGGTATCTAGCCGTACCAAGTCAGAGAGGGTTCTCTCAATATCAGTCTCACAACCAATATAAATGACTAGAGAATATGAAGATTTAGGCTAGTTATAAGCTCAATAAAGTTTTATTAGGGTTTTTTAATTTAATTATGTTCAATAAGAAGTACCAATCTAGGAACTAGGTCCAGTATTTCACAAGGTGAGTTGCAAACACATAGGATGAGGCAAGATAAATATGACTAGTGACACAATTGTAATTTGTCATTATAGTGTAGTAAGGAAAAATTCATGTAGAAAGAGTAAAATGAGCATACAAGTATGAATTCATTTACTTAGAAGATAAAAACATTTACATGAAAATCTCATATAAAACAAATGATATGAAGCAATGTATTCTGCTTAAAAATTATGAGACTACCACAAGAAGAACATAGATGGTTGACATAATTAATTAATCATCAGATGCATGAGGAAAAATGGAGATAAACACTATCACTAACCATATCACAAGAATCTCATAACAACAGTTGCAACTGCTTGTAAATTACTTCTGCAAATAGTCAAGTACACTAGTGCCAAAGAGTGAGAGTTGTTAGTGTCCCGTGATTTGGCAGATTGGTAAACCAAATGACAGGGTAACATGGAACTAGTATTTGGAATCCTAAGACCTAGCCTTCCTGGACTCAGAGAGGGATCTCTCTATTGGGTGCAAAGGATATGTTCTTTTTGCTTTAGGGTTTTGATTTTAGGCTAGTTGTTAAGTGTAGGATTTTTTATTTTTTTGGTTGGGTAAGATGGTCAAGTAGGATAGGTGGAGTGAGAGTATGTCAAAGCCATTGGGCTATGGAGTCAAAAAAATTCAAGGGTGTCTCAATAATGAATCAGAGTGCAGTGCAAGGCCAATTTAGCAAGGTGAAAGGATCCTTAAGGTTTATGAGTGAAGTGTGATGGACATCAAGTTTGTGAATAAGTTAAGGCAAACGGAAATCAAGAATCCTTTGTCAAATACCTATGAACAAGAAGGTCTTAAATATGATCAGAAAAAGATACTAAGCATGAGCTAGGGCAAACCATTTACTCTATGATAATATATTAAACCAATAAACATCCAAGATAAAAATTTCAGTGAAACATAGAGAGCATAAGAACTTCTAACTTTAGAAATTTACCTTCAGAATTTGGGGAAAACATATAAGATAGCACAATAACTCAATTTATGAAGAGGGAAATCATAAAAATCATAAATAAAGCCATAAAGAACTCTGAAACAAGTTGATAAGTATGGAAAAAGGGCAAGATCAAATGAGACCTCTTTGACTTAGCCTAGCAGACAATATTCCAAAGAAAGTTTTCAAGATAGAGTTTTGAAAGCTTCAAATAAGCAGGGCATACCATGAATCATACTAATAAACTAGCATACTAACCATTCATGAAACAAAAAAAAAGTTTAGGTGAACTGAAGGAGAAATGAAGAATTCCTTAAGCAGACCAAACAGAAGAGAATATCAAGGCTATAAAAAATAGTAGGATTGAGTTGCCTCAAAGAGCATGTCTCAACCTATACTTTTCTGATTTATAGCAACTAAGAGCAATGAAACATAATGATAACAAGGAAAACAATAGACAAATTAAGAATACATCACCATTAACCAAGCTAAGGAATCCTACAAACAAGCCTCTCCATCATCAAGCCAAACAAGCCATTCATCAACTCCACAACTCCAATTTCTTCTCCAAGCTCATAAAACCATGTATATTGCTCTCAAAGCTCATCAAATGGAAACCAAATACATAGGGGCCTCATGCTCTGTTTATGGAGCAAAGGAGGACTAAAACCCTAAATATGGTTGGAAAATGTCAAATTCAACCATAAATGTCATTTATGGCCAAGAGACCATGCAAGGCCCAAGACACATAATATCCTAAGAAATAAATTCCAAAATAACTATTTGCACCTAATTCTAGATTAATTTTCCTTTAAAAACTCAAAAATATCAATTTTCAATAAATGAGTGTGCTTTTTTACTTTTGGTCCAAAACACACTAGGCAGTCTCTATGCGCAGCACCACTTTAGTAGAAAATAGGGTCTCTTGTGACTAAGTTTTAAACCCCTTCCCGATACCGAATTTGGCTCCATGATGGCTCGTTGGAAAGCCTGATGAGTCTACTTTATAGAAATTATTTATTTGAACTGAGTGAGTGCCATTTACCTATCCAAAAACCAATTCTCCCAAAAATTATCTGTGCGCAACACCTTGTCTGAAAATGAGGCAGAAAGGTCAAAATTTTGATGTTTTTTGACCTTTTGGGGGGTCAAAACTGCTCCAACTGATCTGAAATTTTTTGAGCTGACTTTTGGTGATGTGAGGAATCCAAAAATTTAAATTTGGAAAGCTGAGGATGCACCAAATTTGTGCGTAGCACCTAGGGTGTTGCGCACAAAGGCCTCAAAATTTCAAAAAGACAAAATTTTGTTCAATTTGGCTCAAAATTGGTGGAGAGGTCCCTCAAGAGGTTTTAGACACCTATTGAGAAGCCTCAGCCAAAATTCCAAGGCTATCATGGTCCTTTTCCCTTTTTAGGTTTTCTAGCTCTATGAGGGCCTCCTTTAGTTTGGCACAAGCAAGCATGTTTTTCTTTGCATAGTTCTTGGTCATTTTATTTTGGAGAGCAAGGCCCCTCTTTACCTTCTTGAAGTGCTTGTGCTCCTCTTTGTAATACTGAATGACATGTTGTTCCATCTCGAAATCTCTTTCCCACTCCCTAATCTGTGCATCTTTGGTTAAGAGTGGCAATCTGGTGGCCACATCTTTGTCCTCATTGTCACTGTCTAGATCAATGAATTGAGGTTCTTGAGAAGTTTTCTTGATTCTCTTTCTCCTCCTCACCTTTACTGTTAGGTCCCTATATTACTAGTATAGTCCCTTATTTTTGTTAGTGTAACCTCCTTATTGTTATTATTGTACCCCTGTAACCCCCATATTGTTATTATTGTGCCCTTAAATTATTATTTTTAGGTCGGCTAGGATTACATTGTGGCCCCACTAGGATTACATTGTGGCCCCATGGACTCCTATATATAGAAAGGAAGTTTTGTAATTTGAATCATCCAAGAATTGTTCATTTATGTAATGTATCGAAGGTTTCCCCCTAGAAGTGGCTTATTTCTAAGGCATTGATATATCTTTTCTTCTATTTGTGGAGTTGGTTTCACAACATTTGGTATCAGAGCTTTGGATTCTAGGGTTTTGCTGCTCCAAACAGGTCATTGTGGAAATTTTGCTAAAAAACTTTTTCTACGAAGGTTTAGAAGTTGAAATTTGTAGGGTGCGAAGCCAAAATACTGAGGAACATCGTCGCAAAATTTCAGAGCTTCATTCGTAATATTTTCGGAGATATGATCTGTGGAAGGTGGGGCTTTTTGCACGCTCCTGAATTTCACTTAAATAGGTCATTGCGGAATTTTCGCTATAACTGTTTTTCTACAAAGGTTCAGAAGCTAAAATATTTAGAGCATGAAGCAGAGCTCCAGAGGAACATCGTCGCAAAATTTCAGAGCTTGGTTCATAATATTTTCGAAGATATGATCTGTGGAAGTTAGGTCCTTTTCAGGCTCCCTAATTTCATCTCAAAGAGGTGATCGTGGGAAAATATTAATAACTCTCTCTCTGAGCATCAGATTGGAATTCTATAAAAAGTGGCTGGAATTACACAGACTATAATTTCCTGTCTATAAACTTCAGAACCAAAGGAGAAAACAGTGACACGTGGCAAGTCATACAAGTTCGCTCTACTGAACTAATCCATAATTAGGTCATTGTGGGACATTGGACATAACTTTGCCTTGAAGAATCGGAATCAAGTTAAACTTGTGGAATTTGAAAGAAGCTTCAAAGGACTATTACAGGGCCAAATTTCAAATATTGAGGATCTTCAATTATAAAGATAATTCAATTTCAATATAGAGCTCTGCAAAAGCAAGTAAAAGGTGTGTATTTTTTTCTGAATTGCATAAGTCTTGTTTGAAGAATCAAGTTGAATTGATTCCAAGGGCATATTGTAGAATAGATATCAGTATTGGTTTCCACAAAATGGCCCTAAAAAGAATTCAACACCCATTAAGCACTTTAAGCTCTATATGATATGAAGATGAAGAATGGCAACATGACATACTCGAAATTCACAGGCAAGTGCAACAATTTCACTCTCGCAAAAGAGCAACAAAAATGACATCCAGTTTAGAAGAAAGGTGTTGAAACTAAGATGGATGGTTTGAAGAAAGGCGTGGAATATAAGATAGATGGCATGGAAGCTGGCATGGAATCTAAGATGGATGACATGGAAGCTAAGATCGATGAAAAAATGGAAAACATGAAGAATGATCTAAAAGCAGACATGGAAGGTTTGCCAAAGTTGATACAAGAAATGTTTCCTAATGGTGAAAAGATAGTAGAGGAAACTCATGATAAGAATAAAATAAACGTTAATCGTGATTTCATAAACTCTAATGTTGGTGGGAAGAACCACCATATTCCAAAAATGGATATGAGGAAGTTTGATGAAAAGGATCATGTAACATGGATACTACAGATGGAGCAATATTTTGATCTCCATAATGTGAAAAACACATAAAAGGTACATATTGCAACTTTACATTTAGAACAAAATACATTTGTATGGTATCGATGGCTTTGCTCCAGTAAAAAAATTGACCTTCACTTGGTCAATTTTTACGGAGGAAATGATAGCACATTAGGAGGATGCAAAGAGCAACACCTTCTTTAGCCAATTGATAAATCTCAAACAAAATGGTTTAGTGGGGGAGCACATTGAGGACTTCCAAAAATTGAATATAAGGGTAACTGATATTCTAGAGGAACACATGATTTATCTCTTCATAGTTACTTTAAAGGATAACATCCAACATGAAGTTCACATTTTGGAACCTGATTCATTGGAGAAGGCATTCAGTTTGGCAAGAAAAATTGAATGTAAAATTATGGAGACAAGGAAGCCTACCCCTCACTTCTATAAAGAAGGAAGTGTTGCTACGCCTAGATTTCCACAATCTACAAGGTTGACACCACAAAAATTGGAAGAAAAAATAGCAAAAGGGCTTTGCTATAGTTGTGATAACATTATACTAAAGGTCATAAGTGTGCTGAGAAGAAATTATTTTACATAGATTATGAAGAGGAAGAAAATGAACAAGAAGAGGATATACACCAGGAACCAACCCTAGAAGAGGAAGAAATGAGTCCGACCATATCGTGAAATGCATTGGCAGGAATTACCACTCCTCAAACTCTCAATATAGAAGGACATATCAAGAATAAAAAGGTAATAGTGTTGATTGATTCAGGTAGTACCCATAATTTTATTCATTGTAAGGTAACCAAGGAATTGAATTGTTTCCTATACCCAGCACCAGAATGTCAAGTGATGGTTGCAAATTGAGGAACTATAAATTGCTCTGGAAAATGCCATAATATCAAGCTAACCATGGGGGAATATGTATTTAATAGTCCAATGCTTTCCATTCCTATGGGAGGTGCTAATGTTGTACTAGGAGTACAATGGTTACAATCTTTGGGGACGATAGCTTTTAATTTTCAAGAACTCTTCTTGAAATTTTTTTCAGAAGGAAAGGAAGTCGAATTACAGGGTATTGCAGGGAATCCGAGAAAGATAATAAGCTCTAATGTTATGAAAAAACTTCTAAAGAAAGAACAACGAGGCGTAATTGCACAATTATGCTCGCTACAAGTTCCAACATCAAAATCATCTATTTCTGCAGATCTCCAAAAAGTCTTGGACAATCATTCCAAGGTGTTTGAAACTCCCAAAGGAATCCCACCTATTCGTGATCATGATCATGCTATTCATTTGATTCCAGTAAGTGTTCCTCCAAACATCAGGCCATATAGATGTCCTTATGTCCAAAAGAGCGAAATTGAATGTATGATTGCAGAAATTTTAGAGGCGGGTGTAATTCAACCTAGTCAAAGTTCTTTCTCTTCTCCTGTAGTATTGGTACACAAGAAGGATGGATCATGGCACATGTGTCCGAATTATAGGGAGCTCAATAAGCTCACCATTAAAGATAAATTTCCCATTCCTGTGATTGATGAATTATTGGATGAATTACATGGAGAAATTTATTTTACCAAGTTGGATCTTCGTTCAGGATATCATAAAATTAGAATGAAGACTGAAGGTATTCCGAAAACAGCATTTCGAACTCATGAGGGTCATTATGAATTTTTGGTCATGCCTTTTGGCCTTACAAATGCTCCTTCTACATTTCAAGGGTTGATGAATTCCATTTTCAAACCCTTCCTTAGAAAATTTGTGCTAGTATTTTTTGATGATATACTAATCTACAGCAGGTCTTGGAAGGATCATGTTCAACATGTTGACAGGGTGCTCAAACTATTGCAGGAGAAACAATTATATGCAAAAACATCAAATGTTTCTTTGGAGTACAAGAGGTGGAATATCTGGGTCATATTGTATCTCACGAGGGTGTTAAGGTAGACCCTAACAAAATTAAAGCCATTAAGGAATGGAAAGTCCCCACAACCATAAAGCAGTTGCGAGGATTTCTCGGGTTAACAGGGTATTATCGCAATTTTGTTAATAATTATGGGAGAATAGCAGCACCTCTAACAACATTATTGAAGAAAGATGCATTTTCATGGACTCCTGAAGCAACTAAGGCCTTTGAACGTCTTAAAGAGGCAATGTGACTAGCACCGGTCTTAGCTACACCAGACTTCACAAAAACCTTTATTGTGGAATGTGATGCCTCAGGAAATGGAATTGGTGCAGTTTTAATGCAGGAAGGAAGACCCATTGCTTTTAAAAGTCATCCAATCAAAGGAAAGTATTTACAGAAACCTATTTATGAGAAGGAAATGTTAGCAATACTACATGCACTAAAGAAATGGCGAACTTACCTAATGGGAAGACACTTCGAGGTAAAAACTGATCATGATAGTCTTAAACACTTTTGGAACAAAGACTATCGTTAGAAGAGCAACAAAAATGGGTCACAAAGATGTTGGGTTATGACTTTGAAATAATCTACAAAAAAGGAAAGCTTAATGTTGTTGCAGATGCACTCTCAAGAAAGAATGAAGAGGTGGAAACATTGCTTTGTGCCATTTCTATTATCCAACCAGATTGGATAACCGAAGCAAGAGATGAATGGAAGAAGGACGAAGAAGTGTGGACACTCATTCAAAAGTTGCAGCAAGATCCTAGTACATCTGATACATTGAGTTGGAAAAATGATTCCTTATGGTACAAAGATCGCTTATATCTTTGTAAGAATTCCCAACTAAAACAAAAGATTCTTTTGGAATTGCGCACTTCTCCTTTAGGAGGACACTCAGGATTTTTAAAAACTTACCACAGGGTGAAGAAAGAATTTTTTTGGGATGGCCTTAAATCTGATATTCGAAAGTTTGTGGCGGAATGTTTGGTTTGCCAGCAGAATAAAGTGGAAACAATTAAGACCCCGGGACTTCTACAACCTTTATCCATTCCAAGTCAACGTTGGGAAGAGATTTCAATGGATTTTATCACAGGTTTACCTAAGTCTGAAGGAAAGAGTGTCATCATGGTGATAGTTGATAGACTTACCAAGTATGCACACTTTTGTGCATTATCCCATCCATTTAAAGCAAATACGGTTGCTACTACATTTATGGACACAATTCAAAAGATACATGGAAACCCAAGGGTTATTGTGAGCGAAAAAGATCCCATTTTTACTGGAAACTTTTGGACGGAGTTATTTTCTTGTTTGGGTACTCAATTAGCTCATAGCTTATCTTATCATCCTCAATCCGATGGTCAAACTGAGATAGTAAATAAATGTTTGGAAGGATTCTTCTTTGTTTTTTATCTGATAAACAAACACAATGGGTCAAGTGGTTACCTCTCGCGGAATGGTGGTATAACACTTCCTTCCATACTGCAGCAAAAATAACCCCATTTATGGCACTTTATGGATATCATCCACCATCCATCACATCATATTTAAGAGAAAATTCAAGGTTCAAGTAGTGGAAGATCACATCAAGCATCAACAAGAATTTCTCCAACTCTTAAAGGATAACCTGAATTTGGCACAAAATCGAATGAAACAATAGGCAGATCAACATCGCAGCGAGCAAAGTTTTGATGTAGGATACTGGGTATTTTTACGGCTACAACCATATGAAAAAATGTCCCTAAAGCAAGCTAAGAAGGATAATAAATTATCGCCAAAGTACTATGGTCCTTACAACGTGTTGCAAAAGATTGGTACTATGACATACAAATTGGAGCTTCCTGCTTCTTCATGAGTGCATCCAATTTTCCATGTTTCATGCTTAAAGAAGGTTATAGGTGAAAATATTCCAGTTCAAACAATATTGCCAGAACTTGATGAGGAAGGAAAAATCATATTGGAACCTAAAGCGGTCACGAAAACAAGAACTCGACAGCTACGGAATCGATCAATTTCAGAGTATCTCATCAAGTGGAAGAACTTACCCACTGAAGATTCTACATGGGAGGATGAGAATTTTATATAGAAGCACCTAGAGCTACTCAAGCGTTGAGGACAACACTTTTTTGAAGGAGAGGGGCATGTTAGGTCCCTATATTACTAGTATAGTCCCTTATTTTTGTTAGTGTAACCCCCTTATTATTATTATTGTACCCCTGTAACCCTCATATTGTTATTATTGTGCCCTTAAATTATTATTTTTAGGTCGGCTAGGATTACATTGTGGCCCCATGGACTCCTATATATAGAAAGGAGGTTTTTTAGTTTGAATCATCCAAGAATTGTTCATTTATGTAATGTATTGGAGGTTTCCCCCTCGAAGTGTCTTATTTCTAAGGCCTTGATATCTCTTTTCTTCTATTTTTGGAGCCGGTTTCACAACATTTACCTACTGCTCACCCATTTACATCTTTTCCTTGCCGTTGTCCTTGGGCTTGATAGCTGGAGAAGAGATGGCCCTTTGCCTTTTTGAGGCAACAAACACATCTCTCACTACAAGAAAAAAGGACATTGGTGAGGGGCGAAAATGGTCACCATAAGCTCATTGGTGAGGGTCAAAAGAGCCTTCGTCACCAAAAACTGAACGTCACCAAAGGTGGCGTCGCCGAAAGTATAGGTGTTGTGGTGACATTCAAGGTTCGTCACCAATAATAATTTATAGTGACGGATAGTGACTGTCACCATTTCATATGAGCAATGGTGACGGACAATAGCCTCCGTCACCAAAAAATTGAACGTCACCAAAGGTGGCGTCGCCGAAAGTATATCGCAATTGCGACGTTTGGAGGCCTTCGTCGCAATAGCGACGCCTTTTCCGCCGTCGGTATAACAACACTTATATGCGCGCTAAATAAAAATACGAAACTTATATGCGCGCTACATAAAAATGATTTTATTGTTTCGTATCCGTCGCAATAGCTACATTAACGTCTAATATCATGCACGCATTCACCCTCCGCTTTTGCTGAACAGCATTCGCCCTCAGCTCTTGCAGAACAGCATTTTCCCTCAGCATTCGCCCTCAGCATTCGCCCTCAGCTCTTGCAGAACAACATTCTCCCTCAGCTCTTGCAAAATGGTAAGTCCTTACTGCAGGCCCTTCCTCCTATAGTAGGGTTGACTCTATTTGGGTTTTTTTGGTCAATTCCATTGGATTGTGTTAGGCTGTAGGGTTCTCTCTAGATGTCAAGAATCAAGATTTAATACCCTCTATTATCTTCATTACCCAATACAAGATTTAAATTTTTCCCAAAGAAACGCTTATTAATTTGGCAGTCATTATTTCTCCCTCCTTTAAAAACCCTACATTTAAATGAAAACAAGCATTGCATTTCAACTACAAAAATCTATTAGTGTTCAAATGTACATGTGTGCTACATTAACGTCTGATATCACACGCGCATTCGCCCTCCGCTCTTGCAGAACAGCATTCGCCCTCAGCTCTTGCAGAACAGCATTCGCCCTTAGCATTTGCCTTGAGCTCTTGCAGAAAAACATTCGCCCTGAGCTCTTGCAGAACAACATTCGCCCTGCATTCGCCCTCAGCTCTTGCAGAATAGCATTCGCCCTGCATTCTCCCTCAGCTCTTGCAGAACATCATTCGCCCTCAGCTCTTGCAAAATGGTAAGTTCTTACTACAGGCCCTTCCTCCTATAGTAGGGTTGAATCTATTTGGGTTTTTTTGGTCAATTCCATTAGATTGTGTTAGGTTGTAGGGTTCTCTCTAGATGTCAAGAATCAAGATTCAATACCCTCTATTATCTTCATCACCCAATACAAGATTTAAATTTTTCCCAAATAAACGCTTATTAATTTGGCAGCCATTATTTCTCCATGCTTTAAAAATCCTACATTTAAATGAAAACAAGCATTGCATTTCAACTACAAAAATCTATTAGTGTTCAAATGTACATGTGTGCATCACTTGTGTAGGGTATTCCTTTTCCACTTTCACATTATCCAAGAATGTGTGCAATATAGTTCATATTTTTTGTGATTTAGATTATCTTGAAAAAGGAAAGGTAAACTATTTCCCATGGAAAAAGAAGGTTTTCCCTTTTTACTACTGGAAATGGTACAACAAAGTTCCATTTCTACCCTAAACTCCTATGAAACAGGAACCAAATAAAGGCCATGTCCTCAATGGACATCATTTGGCTTTGAAAATGGCCATTGCACCATGTTGTTTCTTATATTACATCATGATAGTTTCTTAGGTCATTTCTTGTTTCTTGAGATGAAAAACAACCAAAGAAATTGTGAAGATCCTTTCAAGAAATAAATGACCATTTCTTAATCATATCTCAACTATTTTTTATTTTATTCAGTGGTTGCTTACTTTGAGAGAAATTTAACACTTTTATAAGGAATATAACATAAAAACACAAAATGGGAAGGAATTGATGATGTAGATGACCTTTAGTTGTTGTCAATTAAGAATTGATAATACACGATGCATGTTCTGTACTACAAACTAGATTCCTTCCTGGAGTTAGGACACAGAGTATTGAATCAATGTTGTAGTTTCTAACTTCTTGTATTGGTTCATCAATCTTGAAATTCAGACATTGCATGTCTTCATTGCTTCATGTTTGAATAATTTGCATCATATCGTACAATAGGAAATTAGGAACTATGATTATTATTACTTTATGGATCTGTTAAGTTACTTTTAAGTTTGCATGGTTTAGTTTGAAATTATTCTAGTGTGCCCCTAGGCCCAGGTGAAGGAATGCCAAGGACTGAGAACCCTAGTTTTTAAATGGTATTGTTTCTTATACCCAAAAACCCCTCAACATCACTTCTTATTAGTTCTTAACAATAGTGTTGTAAGCAATTTGAGAATTCATATAGAAAAATCTCGCACTTTTCAAGATAAAGTCCTAAAGCTAAAGTGTAATACCATGTGTAATTCAATAGCCCCATTGTCACCTCACCAACCTCTTTTCACTTCGGGCTAGCTCTCCTCCAACTCAAGGGGGGTTCTCCCTAGTAGATGTTAGGGATCTAATGGCCCAACCAAACCAAGTCAAGAGCCCCCCTAACTCTCTATGTTTACTACTATCAATAAAAATATTGAACAATAGGGTCAGACATGCATCCTGAAGATAAAATTGCCAGGGTATTTTTGGGTAATTTCAAAGGGAAAGTCCCCAAACACATATAATCAAGGAATTATAACGTGATTTCAAACATTAAATATCAACAAAATTGTTTAAAGGATATTGAAAGGAAAAAGTTGATGGAAGATAGAAAGTGCCTTACTTAAATGCTCTAAGGATTTTTCAATAGTTGCTCCAAAAGCTTCACTTCAAGGCCCTTCAAGATCGTCTCCAACAATGCTATACCATTAGCTTCAACAATGTTGCTCCAAAAATGTCCTCAAGGTCTTCAAAACAAGTTTACTAGAAGTTGCTCCAACAATATATTCAATAAGGTCTTCATTGTCAACTCGTCTCTTGTTTGGGTGCCTTAATGTGCAATGACATGTTTCCAGGACTAAATTCAATGCAAGGCATACTTGAAACTCTAACTCTGTCTTCCGGTGTCTTATTAGAAATTATTTTAGTTTTCATTTTGTGTTTTCAAGTTAGATATTGTTTTCAAGTTTTTACATTTATAATTTTATTGCAATGTGGCAGACTGATCAGGGCAGTACAGGAACAACCTCGAGATGGGATGATCGTGGAAAGAGGCCAGCGGAAGAACATGTAAAGTTCCAGCATTGCTCTATCTTCAGGTATTTTAGTTATTTACATAATTGAAATAATATTAATTTTGTTCAAATATGCAGACACCTAGCCATGGTACGCCTGATGATTCCCTCTTTGAGGAAGAGCTTTCTTCATCCCTATCTCCAGTGTTCTTGTTGCGAAAAAAGGCACGAGATGCAAGGTCGTAATTTAATACTTTGATACACGCGCCTCAAACACCTGAAACAGAAGAGAGGATAAAACAACTTATGAGCCAGCTAGAAACATATCAGGTAATAATAAAAAGTCAAAAGGATATTTTTTTTGTTCTGCATGAGATGAATTGTGACAGTTTGATTTTTAATTTTTACATTGACTAAACTAACAAAAAGTTCTTTTGTATGTAGCGTTTTCTGGCATTTGCTGAACTCGGTGTTGGTGGTAGTGGGACACAAGGGCAAGAGATTGCCCAAAAACCCTCTCGTACACCTTCTACTCCTTTAGGTGCTAGCCAAGAAACACACCCTGCCCAAGTAGACACCCAGCCAACCACTGAACATGTTGGCAATGATGAGGCTGATATGGCCAACTACATTATTGCGTTTCCTGGAGCTACACGTGTCAGCTCCACAGGGACCATTAATGGCACGTTGTTGGTGAACGATGAAGGTGTCCCTATAAAGCATGTACAACTCCCAGGTAAATTTTAATATTTTAATTATTTCATGTACTTTATCTAAAACATATTTATCATGATTTTTATTTTTAAATTAATGATAATATCTTCTTTTTCTTTTGGTTTTATTCTGTGTAGGAAACAATGAGTTCTGCAGGATTCTGGAGAGCCATGCGTTGGTAATTTTTGGCCCAACCATACGTACAGGGTGGAATTCCCAGAATTCCAACCTGAAAAAAGAACTTTTAGATTATCTAGAAGCCCTCTTTGGGGTCGGCACATTTGACAGAAAAGCGGTGGCTCAGGTAGCCGGCAAATATTTGAAATATACCAGGGACACCTATAGGACGCAATTGCAATTTAACCCTAGATATGAGCATCCTCTCGCAGTTTCAGAGAGTGAGTGGAGAGCACTCATCCATGACGGAAAAGAGAAAAGGGCAAAGAAAGAAGGAAAAATGCCAACTAGACCCGCAAGGTAAATTACAACTTTAATTCAATAGCTTTAATTTTCTCTATGTCTAAAATAAAAGTGTGCTACGTCATATCTGACTTTAATATTTTGATGCTAGGTTGCCTGACACCTCAAAGGAAACCAAAGCTAGGATTGAAAAAAAGGGCCATCACAAGCTAGGCTAGGGCGGCTACTTGAAATTGGCCACAAGAATTGTAATTAAGTAGCTAAACATCTTATAATTAATTGTATCGCCTTCCAACGTTTTTGTAATCCTATCAAATATGATTAAAAATACACAAGCATATGTAATGTAGGGTGATGACTTCTGAACAGAAACTACAGAGGAAGATAAAAATATCGCTTTCCATTTCGGCTATCAAGCCGTAGTTGAACGTCGCATAATCTTGGGGCAGGTCCCAAGATCCAGAATGTCTGATAAGGTAAAACATTAACCTTTCAATATGTTTGATTTTATCCATAAATTTAATGTCTAACAACTTTGTTTAAATCAGGGGAGCAACACTACCGACGACACAAATAACCCAGTTTTAGAGCCAAATGTAGATGATCCTCATGTGCAACCTGATCATTGTAGTAGGGACCAGGCCGACAATGCTACTATCAGTGAGGGTCGTGACGGTAATTAATTTCCACTTATATTTTTTTCTAATTATACCTTGATGTTTGTCCTTATAACGTTTTTTGTTTAAATGACAGAGAATGTTTCCCTTGAGGATCTTACCACCAGAGAGGAAGACAGGGCAACAGTCCCAACGGTGACAACTGGTGCACCAGGTAAATAATCTCATTGCAATTTTTTTTATTAATATTACCGAACTAGTTCAATGATATTTAAAAACCGACAATTAAAATTTAATATTATCTGTTTTTGTAGGCGATGCCCCGTCACTGGATGAGACCAGACATCGTGACTACGCAACTAGGTCAGCGGCGACAACTGGTGCACCAGGTAAATAATCTCATTGCAATTTTTTATTATTAATATTACCGAACTAGTTCAATGATATTTAAAAACTGACAATTAAAATTTAATATTATCTGTTTTTGTAGGCGATGCCCCGTCACTGGATGAGACCAGACATCGTGACTACGCAACTAGGTTAGTGGCGACAACTGGTGCACCAGGTAAATAATCTCATTGCAATTTTTTTTTATTAATATTACCGAACTAGTTCAATGATATTTAAAAACTGACAATTAAAATTTAATATTATCTGTTTTTATAGGCGATGCCCCGTCACTGGAAGAGACCAGACATCGTGAATACGCAACTAGGTCAGCGGCGACAACTGGTGCACCAGGTAAATAATCTCATTGCAATTTTTTTTATTAATATTACCGAACTAGTTCAATGATATTTAAAAACTGACAATTAAAATTTAATATTATCTGTTTTGGTAGGCGATGCCCCGTCACTGGATGAGACCAGACATCGTGACTACGCAACTAGGTCAGCGGCGACAACTGGTGCACCAGGTAAATAATCTCATTGCAATTTTTTTTATTAATATTACCGAACTATTTCAATGATATTTAAAAACTGACAATTAAAATTTAATATTATCTGTTTTTGTAGGCGATGCCTCGTCACTGGATGAGACCAGACATCGTGACTATGCAACTAGGTCAGCGGCGACAACTAGTGCACCAAGTAAATGATCTCATTGCAATTTTTTTTATTAATATTACCGAACTAGTTCAATGATATTTAAAAACTGACAATTAAAATTTAATATTATCTGTTTTTGTAGGCGATGCCCCGTCACTGGATGAGACCAGACATCGTGACAACGCAACTAGGTCAGCGGCGACAACCGGTGCACCAGGTAAATAATCTCATTGCAATTTTTTTTATTAATATTACCGAACTAGTTCAATGATATTTAAAAACTGACAATTAAAATTTAATATTATCTGTTTTTGTAGGCAACGCCCCGTCACCGGATGAGACCAAACATCGTGACTATGCAACTAGGTCAGCGCCGACAACTGGTGCACTAGGTAAATAATCTCATTGCAATTTTTTTTATTAATATTACCGAACTAGTTCAATGATATTTAAAACCTGACAATTAAAATTTAATATTATCTGTTTTTGTAGGCGATGCCCCGTCACTGGATGAGACCAGACATCGTGACTACGCAACTAGGTCAGCAGTGCGGGTCGAAAGGCACGAAACAGAAGCAGAGCATGATGATATTGATGATGTAATTAGGAGCTTTAGAAATAGGAAGAAGAAAAAGAAAATTCGATAATGTAAAATATTGTATTATTATAAGACAAACGTTACCATACTTTGAACGTTTTTTGCGTTATATAAAAAACTCATTTATCATACTATTTTTATGTCAAGCATTAATTGCAATGTTTCCTTGCGTACTTTTTGTTGAATTGTTTTTTTATTAGTTATTGAATATTTTTTTTTATGCTCATGAAAGTAAAAATTGAAATATAGATTGGGTATTGGGGAATTGAGAGTGATGTGAGGGGGGGGAGGGGCCATAAGAGCTTCCACCTTCACGTGGTTGGCCCTGTTTAGTAGAGAATAATTTATTGGAGCGATTTAATCTTGGAGCAAACCTCCCTCGATCCAGCGTAGCAACAAAAAAGTCATTGTTGACTTAGCTGCTACTCTTTCAGATCGTGGGAGGCTTGTTCCAAGTTCATGCGACTCCAATAAATTGTTCTTGAAATGAAGAGGAGCTTATTCAGGTATGTTTTGACATTTTCAACATATGTTCTAACATTATCATATGAATGCATCTTAGAGTAAAAAATACTACATCAATTACTTGTATTTATTGTATAGATAATGATGGATTTTGATTGACTTGGCAGTGCAGGTACAAATCCTCTTGCATCATGAGCAATACAACTTGTCAACCAGGTCATGTCCAGGATATTTTTGCTTGTGCGCTTGACCAGGTTCGTAATGTCACATTTTGTAAGTTCCTTTACAGTTCATAATTCAATATTAAGCTTGTTCACGATTATTATCTAGGTTTTTGTATGTGTTTTTTCATCTATTTGATTGTAAGCAACTATGCATGTTTCCTGTTGTTCACTATGATTTCTCCCATTACCACTCCCAGGATGAATCCAAATTTATTGTTACATAGGTTACTTTATTGTTACTATGATTTCTCCATTTACGATTTCATAGGTTACATCATGTAAAGTTGTTAATCTCAGGTTGGTGATGAGCTTTAGTTCTCCAGATTTGGGGCTTTTCTGATATTTTCTCCCTCATGTCATTCCTGCATCACCTCATTGTTTGAGCATGCCAATTGTCTACCACTTGTACCAATTGGCACATGTCAATCCTTGAGTGGTGCCACATTTCACCTATTTTCAATGAGAGTTTAGGGTTTCTCTAACATAGCTTCAGAAATCCGATTCAGTGCCTGCTTGAATATTGTCACATAATACTCATGGTTTGGATTGATGAGCATGTTCTGAATGGTTGGTTGATTCATAAGAACCACCCATATAGTCATCTTGAGATATTTCAGAAGTTTTCTAGAAGTAGAACATATGTACTTATGAAGCATAGAAAGATATCCTTGATGCATTGTCAATGTTTGGCTAGGGTTATTTTTGGAGAAAATAACTCCTTATTCCTAGAATAGTGATCTTCAATACAAGTAAATTCCAGAGAAGAGAGATCATCGTGTGACGCAACAAAAATGAAATTGGACCCCTAAGGAGAGCTGGTGTGTCTACAATCGCTCTGTCAGCATTTTCCCTTGGTTTACCCCGTTCTTTTCCTCCAGCCTGAGTCTTAATTGACTTCTTCTTTCTTCGGGTTTATTTATCAAATTCGTAGAATTTGATAAATAAATACTATCCACAATGGTTGGACTTTAATTTATATTCCCGACTTTATATTATCTCCAACCCTTATAACCAATGTTTAACTTTCAACACTTTGTATTTATACTCAACGTTTCTTTTTAAATAAATAACTTATAATGAACTTTTGGCTCTATATTTCACCACCCAGCCCTACAACGATCACGCTCCAGACTTATGCTAATTATCCGCCAATCGTTTAATTAAACAATTTCATTATACTCCGGCCCCACCTATATATATATCAATAACCAATCAAACACTCGTATCGTACCTGGCTATCCTCCGCACACCTTAGTTAACCTCCGGACAAGTTCAACGTGCGACCACCGTCCGATGGCCCTTCTCCAAATCAACGACTCTTGGCAATTTCGCTCGGCTTCCAACGTCGGGCTTTAACGTGCGATGGCGCGGGTTAAACGGTGGTTTTCTAGGGGTCACTTCGCCACGTGTCACATTCCCTATGGAATCGCTCGCGAATAGGAAATACCGCCTACTCCGCAAAAGCGGTGCGATATGGGCAACCCGCTTTTGTGATTCCGCTCGTGGTTTTGGTAGAGGGCTTGACCACGGGTGCATGTCTGGTTCCGCTATCCTTTTATTTGTTAACTCATGTCCAATCCTCGGGTCAGGTTCCGAAAGCACAACAATTTTGTCTCTTTATTAAGCGGGATTTTGTATTTGAACAAGTTGTTCACGGCCCTTGCCTACACGTACCCCGCTCGTGTAAGTTCATGTACAGTACATTCATCAATTTACGGGAATTCAAAGATAGAAGAATGGAATTATTAGTACCCAATCGCCTCACAGTTAAAAAAATCTTCACAATTAGCAGTTCGAGATAATTCAATGGCAACTAAGCTTGGAAATCATTTAAGTGGAAACAATTGTTCACACACAGAGGTTTATTGCAGAAATCCCCTCTCTACTCTCCTCTTCCCTCTATACTTTTATTCATCCGAGGAATTAAAATTTATATACATAACATATGGCTCTTCGGTTCCTCTGAGAGGACCATTCTAGAAATAAAAAGGTATAATTATAATAATTCAACTAACTGAAACTGTTCAACTCCTACAACTCTAACTAGTCTAAGTAATACAACTAACGAGGTACTACAACTATCATATAACTCAAATGTCTTTAACCCTCTAGCCACAACATGGGACAAAACCTCCTACATTTATTGCCAGTGCCTAATGCCCCCCGCATCATCGTGTGACATATTAAACCTATTAACAAAAGTGAACAGGGAATGATTATTAATTATGGCATACTAATTTGTCAATGATTTTGACTATTTGTCTTTAACATGTAAAAATATTAAATTCCAAACTTACATCATCATGGTTTGGCATCATGAGCTTGACTAATTATCCACCATGCTCATAATTTCATTGTTGTCTTCATATCTATAAACAATGTTTCAAATAATAATAAAAAAGTTCTATAAGAAAATTCCAGACCTCCATGCTGCTGCTCCTTGTGAGACAAAGTCAAAATTGCATTACACAATCTGATACATAAGAATCTCCTATATCCCGGTGGTATGTATCCAAATTCTTATAATAGTGTCTTCAAGACTTATGTTGACATTGCCAATGACATATTTAAGCACGAAAGATGGGATTGTTGTATATGTAATGAAGCCACATTAAAAGATCGATGGTTTTGTCTTTCCAAATGAAATGTAAAAATAATTTATCGTGGTCAATCGAAAGTTATTTTAAAGCAATATGGAAGGGCGACATAGATATATGCCCTTCTAATTGAAATCTTTTTAAGGCTCTTCAAAATTGATCACCGTGTGGGACCTTTAACAAACAATAAAACTATTCCAATTGCGTTATATAAAACATAACAAATCCCTGCTTAAAACTTCAAAACAACTTTTAGCTCGTATAAATTTTTTGAATAAAGAAGATTTATCCACTAAGATTATCCTGATCATACATTAATTCGAATTCATGTATAACACATAACCTCTTCTACAATTAATCATCAACTTGCGAAAATAGAAACAGTCACATGCGCACATAAACCGAATATGTAATGGGGAAAGCTTATAGCTGAAAACCCCCAGCTATTTTGTATATCATAATAGAAGAGAACATGTAACAATCTCAGTACAATACTCCTCACAAGTACTCAGTACTGTCTCCAAAAGTTACACACAAACCAGCCTGGCTTTGGAACAAGTCACGTTCAAAACTCATCCACCATTCGGGCTCGCCCCCATCGCGCAATCCAAGTTGGTGTAATGAGATCCAAGCTCGAATCTCCTTGGCTTCAACCCAATCCCTGCGGGGCACCCTCCAATGCTTGTGCGAACTGAAAGTGCAACTAATGCTTTAACTATCAAAACTCACCCTTTCATCTACCTCTTCCACCGGTCTTCCTTGAACTGTCCATGCACTGTAGTAAACTGATGTGTTCTTGAGTTGAATAATGAGTTAATAATTAGTGAATTAAATAATATTTAATTCACTCCACTCATCTCTAGTGTATTAGCTAGTTAAACTAAATAAAACTAGTTCAACTAAGTTAAACAGAACACAACTCCACCAACTGTCTCATCAACTCCACCAAACTCCGCCACTTGAGTTCTAACTGAAGTCAACCATGCATGAGCTCACCAAACCCCTAGGAATAGCGTAATTCCTTCTGTCAGGTGCATGGGCCACATCCGTAGCTCCAACTGAAGTGCTGCAAGAGGATAAACTGAAGTTTATAGTCCAAATATTATTAAGGGCTAATAATATTTGACAGGCAGTCTAAAAATAGACTTCGACCTGTATGTCTAAAAATAGAGGTCCATCTATTTTTACCAACTCGACCAATCATCCAAGAATAGCATACTGCAACTCCTAGACCATGCTATATGTCTAAAAATAGACTTTGTGCCAAAAATAGCCTGCGGGCCCACTTAGTGAGGGCGACTTCATTTCACTAAGCTCCATCATCTTGTTGCATTTTCAACATAGCCGTGGGTATTTCATCACGAATTGATCATTTAACCATGTACCTTCTTCTAGAGGAATATTCTTCCACTTGATTAGGTACTTCATAATGGTTATATGTCAAAGAGATACAGAATGTTTATCTATAACTTTTTGTGGTTCAAGAATCAACTTTCATTCTTCATCTAATTTTGGAAGTTCTATTTACATTGGCATATTTTTCCCCAAAACCTTTTTTAGGCAAGATACATGAAAAACCTTATGAATGCAAGAAGAAGGAAAATATAACTTCTATACCACTTGTGCAATCCTATGAATAATTATTTAGGGCCATAACAGTTTTGCAGTGTGGAAAAAGTCGGCAAAAAGTCCCGATTTTTTGAAAAAATCCCAAATTTTTCCCGGAGCCGACTTTATTGGCCGACTTTTTGCCGACTTTTTCATCCCTGAAAAAGTCGCGATTTTATCCTCGAAGTCCCGACTTTTTTCCGACTTTTTCGAAAAAATCTTGAGTGAGGTAGTTTCTTTAATAATTTTTTAATTTTTTTTGAAAAAATCAGGATTTTTTCCAAAAATGAATATTTTTGTATTTTTTTAGTTTTGCCGACTTTTTGTCGACTTTTTCAAAAAACTCCCGACTTTATCGAGTATTTCAACTTTTGGACCCTTGCCGATTTAATCCCGACTTCGACTTTTTCCACATTGCATTTTTGAGCTAATTCTTTATTCTTCTTTTTCTTGAATGAAGATGGCTTATAATGCTATAATCTAAAAAATACCCAATTACCCTCCTCAAATTATCTTTCACTTCAATGTTGTTCCCCTTGTTGTTTTATCATGTTTCATGTCATTTGAAGGTTTTCCATAATAATTTTAAAAGTTTCTTTAGTATTTTCCATATGTGACTCTGTTTCCTATACTTTGGACTTATCTTGCAAAAAGTATGAGATACTAGGAGTTGGATATCCATAAAGGGCCTTAAATGGGGAAATTTTAGTAGATGTGTGATAGGTAGTATGATAGTATCATATTACCATTCTTCCTTGAGGAACCCACTTCATCCATTGAGATTGTTTTTCTAAAGAGTAACATTGTAGATAACCTTAAAAACATTTGTTAATTATTTTTGTTTGACCATTTGATTGTGTTTGATATGTAGAACTCATGGAAGCTAGTGTTTCTCCACTCATATTAAATAATTATTTCCAAAAGTTTCTTGTTACTATTACTTTAGGAAAACCATGAAGACTATGAATTTCTTTCACGGACACTTCTGCCACTTGGCTTGTTGTTTATGTACTTCGAGCTCTACAAAAAAAATCTACAAAATTTGTCTATATAAATGACCACAAAAATGTAATACTTACCTTTATATTTCAGTAACCCCGTAATAAAGTCTATTGATATATCTTCTAGTCTTTGAATATGTATGTGGAATGGTTGAAGTAACCCTAGAGATTTTACTATCTCTCTTTTATTTATTATGCAAACTCGACCTTCTCTTACAAAATTTTGAATATCTTTCTTCATTCCTTCCAAAAATATATTTTTTGATCCTTTGAGATGTTTTAAGGAACCCTGCGTCCTACCATCAGAGAGACATGGGACTCCCTTAATATTTGTTTATTCAAATATGCTTGCGTTCATAAAAATATTCTACATTTGCACCAAAGTATATCTCTCTTTCACTCCCAATGCTCCATAGAGTTCATCCCATCCTTTATAAATTTTAGTTTTTGTTTAGTACTATTGTCATTTTTCCATATGGCAAGCTTCTTCTAGCCACGTAGGAATAGAAAATGTAATTGGATATAAATTTGAGGCCTCTTCTATTTTAGAAAGAGCATCATGTACTAAATTTTCCTTACCCTTTTTGCAGATTATCTCAAAATTAAAACTTTGCATTTTTTTTCCTCATTTTTGTTAATCTTCCAATGAAATCCATAGCTTCAAAAAATACTTTATGCTATCATGGTATATCTTGACTTTAAAGTACCTCCCAATGATATACTATCCCCATTTTTTACTGCATGTAATATTGCTTCCATTTATTTTTCATACGTAGATTTCACCAAATATTTTCTTTGAATTCCTTGCTTTTAAAAGCCAATGATATCCCTTATTGTGTTAATGTTACGTAAACTCCTTGTCCTAGTGCCTCACACTCTACTATGAATGTTTTACCAAAAGTAGGTGCAACCGATGTTGGTGTAGAAGACATGGCATCCATTAAAAGAGAGAATGCCAAAGTAGCCTCATCATTCCATATAAATGATATTTTCTTCATGAGATATGTGAGTGGACTTGAAATGCATGCATAATTCTTAACAAATGATCAATAATATCATGTAAGTCTAAAAAATCTTCTAAGAACCTTGATTTTCTTAGGAATAGGTCATTTTGTAATAGCTTGCATCTTTTGAGGCTCCAACTCACTCCTTCCTTTAAAACAATATGAACCAAATACTCGAATTCTTATTTCCCAAAAGCACATTTGGATATTTTTACATAAAAATGATTGTTCTCAATAATTTATATAACTTTTCCACATGTTTAGTGTGGTATTCCCATGATTTATTATAAATATATGTATTATCAAAGAAAACCAACACAAATTTTATAAGATGGGATCAAACAAAATTGTTCTTAAGTCGAGCCCGCCGGACTTCAAACGGCGATAAACCATAATTAAAACCAAATTCGCGTTCCAAAATAGCCTGCTGACGTCGGCCAATTTTGTGACGCGAAAACCAAATGAATTCCGCCCTAATCTTTTTCGGGTCCGAAGTTGGCTGGCGTACGGAGGGAGAGTTGTGACGCGAATTTCTTATCAAATTTGCCCTAATCTTTTTCGGGTCCGGATTTCCACTGCGTGAGCGGCCCAAACAAATATTCGCTCCTATCCCTCTGTGACGAAACCATCGTACATGCTGACGTCATCAATCAAAACCCGCCACCATTTTGACTTTGTAAATAAAACAAATTGCGTGTGCGTCATTTTCATTGTTCCGTGCGCTAGCCAGTCTTCCATGCAACAAAATTCAAAAACCAACTGTTAACGCTTGCTGACTGTTACCTTGCTGAAGAGAATTGAAGCCGAGTATTTCAGGGTTCTTCTGTCATAACCAGCGCCTGTTTAAACACGTTTCATTTCCCGTAAACATGTATTTATTCCAATTCCCCGCTAAACTCTGTAAAAAATCCTGGTTTTAGTTTTAATTCTGCACTAAGGTCTGAAAAGAAGTTCAGTTTGGTCTTTTTCGTTCCCAGAACTACAATTATATTCCCAAAACTGGTAATTGTGCCCCTTTTCCACAAAAACCCCGAAATTCCATTTCTGAATCCACGAGAACCAGAAATGGAAGTTCCTGTAGCTATGAATGTCGTGCCCATCAATGCCCCTCACAAGGACTCGGATTATTTGCCTTTAGCCGATATGGATTTTCAAATTAAGGACTTGCGTCTCAGTGAGAATCCTCTTCGAATATTTTGCCGCTGCAGAGACAATTATTTGAATGGTTCTGACATCTTTGGACTTTTGGAATCAAATCTTCCTATGTACCTTCTCCCCTCAGTCCATATTTTTCCTGAGTTAATCCATTATTGCTACGCAAATTATGATCCCAACCAACGAGCAATTTTATCCCCAAGTCAAAATGTCCTTTTCCCAATAACTGCTCAGTCCATAAATGAAATTCTACAATTCCAACCTGGTCAAACTCTCACTCCCCTGTCCATGGCTGAATTACTTGAGAAATCCACTAAGTTATCCCATGAAGAGTTAAATCGCCTATGCCAAACCTTCATGTTACCAGAGCATCAGCCTAAAAACCCTCCCCCTTATGGTTATACTTTCTTTACTGATGAGGGTTGAGTTATTTTAAACATGATATCTTCCATAATGGGCTTCAATACTAGTGAGCATGTTGATCAGTTAACCCTAGTATTGTTATCCATTTTTACCCCTGGACAACCTCCTGCTGTCAAGTACGATTTTGCATCTTATATTGCTGACAAAATCCATGATCATTTCATGAGATTTGAGAATGAGAGAGTATTTAAGTATTCTTCTGTCATATATCATCTCATGATTTACTTTCAGTCAGAAAATTTCCCTTTTTACGTTAAGAAACTTGATGCCAAAGGGAATTTTAGGTCAGTCATCTTTTGGTCTGCCATTACTCACAATTCCTCTGATTCTCCTTATTCCTATAATGAGTTTGTCGACCTTTTTGTTCATCCTGCAACTACCTTGTTGACAGGAGTCTCTCCTCCTAGAATTAACAATGAAATCAAGAAAATCCTTCAGCTCTCAAAGCAGTACAAAATAGGTGACTGGTACCTATATCAAAACTACACAGAGATCAGGATATATGGATGTGAATTATGCCCATTCAAACTGCCCAAGTATGTCCCAATGAGACTCTTTGCATTAGAATATTTCAAGCAGATGAATAATTTAGATATAATTCATTTTTGCAATGCAAAAAAAAAGGCTCAACTCAGGATCAAGAGCCAATTAGGTCCCTTCATTTGTAACTCTAGGGAAGCTGGAAAGGAAGTCGAAAGGATTTTAGAAGACTATCTCAGACTACAAAAGAGTTTCTACTGGGTGCCTTATGATCCAAACAACTTTATCTGTGATAAAAGAATGAAAAATAAATTGTCACCATACATCCATCAAAGAATCCCAGAAATAGAACAATATGCTAATATGGATGAATGGACATAAGGGACATTGGTTGAAAAAGATAGTGAGCAAGTCAATGTTGAAAATGTAATGAAAGATCTTGAAAAGATACTTGACCTAGAATCTTTTGGACAGGTGCAGGGATCTTCTTCAGCCAGGACTTTACAACAAAATTTGCAGGAGATTAGTACAGTAGCAGTAGAATCTAAAGGAAAAGAAAATGAGCCTGATATACAAATAATTGAAAAATTCATAATGACAGAGCAACCAGAGGCTTCTAAAGAACAAGGTCAAGGAAAAATTCCTCCTACTCAGATCAGTGAGCTAGAAATTTCTATTTTACAAACTCCTCTGAATATAGAAAAGGGAAAAAAGAGAGAGGCTGAAACAACTACTCCTATTGGTGGCTCTTCTGAACAGCAAGATGTTAAAAGGCATAAATTAACTCCCCTTCCAGAAGATGAATCATTTCAGGAAATCCCTGACAGCCAGGGAAGAGAAGACAGTCAGCAAACAGGTACAGGTAGTGGGACATCCACTAATTTTCAAAAACAGGAAATACAGAGGCAACAAAGTGCATAAATATCTTCTTTCAAACCTCCAGTAAAAACTGCCTCGAACATCAAAAGAACATTCATCAATATAAAGGCCAGGAACGATCCACTTAGACTTCAAGTATACAACCAATATTTGAAGATGGCTCCGAAAAATCAAGAAATATTGATGTCATCTTATGACATCCAACAGGGTAAGATGTTAATGAGCCATTTGAAGCCCAAGGTGCAGCAGCCTCAGACAGCTGCAGATTACGTTAGGACTAATTTTGAAGTCTTAGCAAAGGATATCCATCCTTTAGATCAAATTGAGCTACATAAGAAAACAGGTGAGATGATTTATTCTACTCTGACGGATAAATCAATGATGACCCATAAGTTGCAGGATTATTTGGATAATACTAATACACAGTTGCAGCTTGAAAAAGCCTCCTCCCAGGCTAAGGATAATAGAATCAAAACTTTAGAGGAAATAATCATTGGTTTGGGTCATAATCCTAAAGATGTGAAAGGTATTGAAGTTTTGATCAAGAGAAAAGATGATGATATTGCAGCTCTGAGAAAACAATTAAAGTTACCGGCCTCAAGACATCCACAGACTGCAGAAATCATCAAACAAAATTCTGAGGAAGAACTAATGGATTTGCTCTTAAAATTGAATGAGCAACTTATTGCAACTGAAAAAGAGCTTGAGAATGCATTAAAAGATAAGCAGGCAAATATTCCAGTATCTACAGCAGGAGTAGTGACAGCTACAACAACAACAGGTCAGCCAGCAGAATTGTCACCGAGCAACACTGCAAATTTGAACACTGATGAATTAACAAAGTCAATGGAAAATATGAAACTTCAGGCCATAGAGCTTCACAAAAGAAAGGAACAATTGGCCTCTCTAGAACATAAATATGATCTTTCAAAAATGAGTGTTGCTGATAAAACAAGAGAAGTGACCAAATTAGAAAAAACAGTCAAAGCATTGGAAAAGGATCTCACATTGGAGAAACCTTTAAAAGAAATAAATGAAATTTTTTGGGATAATATCATTCAATCAATAAATGATGTTTGGTCCTCAATTCAAATAATGGATGAACAGAATAACTTAGTTAAATTAGCTCTGGATGAGATTGAGAGATCAAGACAAGAGTTGGGAAATATGCCAGAAGAGGCCAATAGAATTATACATTTTTTGAATACTCAGACTAAGAATCAACTTGCAGAAATTGGTATTCATGACAGGTGTTTGGTCAATTTAGTGTGTCCTAAATTGTTACATTAATTTGTCAATCCGGGATTCGTAAGCTGACGAAGTGTGGCGCACTATATGTGCAAGATAACCTATCTCTTACTTTTTGTTGTTTTTGGGTTTTTTATTTATCTTGGTTGGTTTCCTAATGTGAGATGGAAATTCTAAAAGACAAGTATGGTTATGATTGTTCAAGGCAATGATGTCCTTTATAATGATTTCCCAAACTTCAAACTTCAAAAGGATTTTGAAACATACAATGACAAAATTAATTCCTAAAAGAAAATGAAAATGTGCCACTATACTAGTTAAACAAACAGTGAACTATTGATCATGAAACCCATTATCCTTGCTGCTGTCTAAATACAAAAGAAACTGTACTTAAATAAATCCAAGAATTGCAAGCAAAGTAAAGCTAAAACCAAATTACATCAACTCATATTCTGACCCCTTGCCATTAGTCTCGCTATGGCTTTCGGAGGTAATCATAAAAAACTTGAGCAATCTGATATCTAATTGCAGAAAAATAAACTAATATCAAATTACACACTCATACTTCAATCCCTCACCATTAGTCTCGCTATGGCTTTCGGAGGTAACTGATAATGACATGAGCAATTTTAATATCTAACTTGCAGAAAAATAAACTAATATCAAACTACACACTCATACTTCAATCCCTCACCATTAGTCTCGCTATGGCTTTCAGAGGTAACTGATAATGACATGAGCAGTTTAATATCTAACTAACTAGTAAAGCAAATGTACAAAACTGAAATGAATAAAACAGTGCTGGAATTAAAAAAAAACTAAGAAAAAGAAATCAGCAGAAGGACAAGATTGATTCCATGTCATTAGTCATTTTAAACTATGTGAAAATGCCCGAGCTGCCTACTATAATCTGGAACAAAAACATTGATCAGTTAACAAAAGTACAAAGTATGAAAAATTATGAACAGAAACAAAACGTTAATACCATAGGAAATATAATGTATACACGTGAATGACTATGGCACAATGAACATAAGGAAATGAAGCATGAAACTATACAATAATACACAAAACCTCGGCGTGTGCAGGGGCCCTCTGCATAATTCTCGGGAAGCAGCTATCAAATACGAATTATGCTTATGAACAGAGTCTTCTCATATATTTAAAATGCAGTCATAACAAAGAAACAATGTCACGGCACAGTGGGCTTTCTATCCAACAAATTACATTACAACAAAAAACTATTATGCGTACGAGAACGCATTATTTATAACAGAGAATGTCATAACTAATTTCCTACATTCTGCGCTGATACAAGACACGTGAACCACCACGTCCAAAAATCTAGCATCATGGCTACCGTGAAGATTAAATCTATGGAGAGTGGTCGTTGGATTCGGCTTATGGAGCCGTTTACAGGTGTTGATATGTCTCCCGTGATTTAGAAACGGCCACGCAAGTCTTCACGTGATGAAAAAAAGAGTTCTGTCACCGTGGGACTCTTCGGTTGACCACTGCTTGACCACCTTTGACCATAGCCTTCTTAGGTGAATTCGACTGAGTCAATAGGACTCGATCCATGTCCATGTCATTTCCAACTTGCCCATGTGGCTCGATTTGCCTGAAGACACCTGCAATATAGACTTTAACAAAATGGCTGCGGAAAGTTGCAGCAGCTGCGGAAAGTGACAAGATTTCGTAGCTTAATGAGAAAAAATCTAATTCAAACAGCAGACACAAAACATAGTTAAAAACCACTTTAAATGCTCTTTTATGATTAATATGCAATGATATTGATAGCTTAGGAGGTCCAGGTAAATGGAAAAAGTCTAGAAAGGTGTATAGGAAATATGCAGATTTGAGACTCAACATACCCCCACTGTGAAGGTGTTGCATGTCCTCATGCAACCAAAATTTTGATCATCCTCTTTCAATTCATATGCCTTGATACCTCTGCCAGTACATCCAGTCCTCTTCTCCTCTTCCTTGGTGCTGCTAACATCCTGGGCTTCTTCATCAAGCATCTGAATTTGATATTAATTAGTGCTCTACTTAACTTCTGGCATTTCTTCTTCAATTTCCTATTCTTTTTCTGCCATAGTCCCAGATGTAGCATGGTATTATCATGAATGATCTTGTCCAATCTGTTTTGCTCCTTTAATGCTTCATTTTCATTTTTAATATGTCTATTTAAAACCTCCAACTCAAAGACTTCTTGTTTCAATGATTGGACTAATGCTTCTTGTGCTGTGTGAGGCTGAATGGATGAAGTGTTGGGACCCGTGGTTGTTCTTTCTAAGGATTCTATATAGTCATACACTTCTTGCTACTTTGGATCTATCTCGGGTGTCGTTTTCCTTGGGCTGCCCCCAAAATGTTGTGGAGGAGAATTGACTTCAAAATCTGGCCGAAAAGGACTCATATCAACATCTTGAGGACTAGTTTCAACATTTGACTGAGAATGAGGTGGACTATGTTCAACGTCTGGCTGAGAATAATATGGACTATGGCCAGCTGGAGTTTTTTCAGGTGTTACTTCTCCCAAATCAATAAAATGAGGTCCTTTTGTTTGTGTTTTCTTCCACTTTCCTTTAAGCCTGCTGCTTCTTCTTACATACTGTGGACTACTGTCTTTTTCCTTTTGTTTTTATTTTCCTCTCTTTTTGGCCATAGATGACTGTTCCTGAAGGTGAACTAGTCTCTCAGATAACACTTGATGATCTTCTTCTGAGGAAGGGGTTTGATACACAGCCTCAATGCTTCTTTTCTCTTTTGATTTTGTTGGCTTTTTATCCTCAGTCTTTTCCTTCTTCCTTTTGGACAGTTTTTCTTCTCTACTAGTTCTTTCAACTGTGTTAGTAGGAGTGCTTTGAGTTTTATCATTTGTTCTCTTTCTTCTACTTCTTTTTTATGTACTGCCTTCAGGGGTTTCTTGTGGTTCTTCAAAGAAATTCCTAATTAGAAACTGCTCCCAGGTGTCCTTTTTCTCCTTTAATTGTTTTTCTATCAAGATTTTCACGAGACCATGGTGATACAAATGTGGTTCTACATCCCCTAGATGCTTCTGGACGGTTACAGACATCTTCTTCAAACTGTTTAATAAAAAGTATGGCAGATTGAGGGCCTAGTTGTCTAGGAAATTCATCAACAATCGGGTATGATACATGTACATTGACCCAAAACGTCCCTCACAGGTGATAAATTTTTGAATAACTAACAGTAAACTGGCCCACTCTTCTTTTAAAGCATGAACAGGAATTTCCTTTTTAAAAATGGTGACATCCATACCTGGGTTACGTAGGATCACTCTCCAGGCTTCATCACTAATGCTCTTGTTCTTGAACCAGCGTTCACCTTCTTGAGGAAGTTCTGTAGCAGCTGCTATGGATGCCTCAGTCACTGTAAATTTGAGGTCCCCAATCTCCACCTCCAGACCGTTGAAAGACCTCGCAAAAGCTTTTGTTACTTATTATGGTAGCCTTTGAACTTTTGAATAAACCGAAGCCATTTTTCCTTTTTCAGTATGTCTTTGACTTGCGGATACCCTTCCATAAATTTGGGTCCCCCTAGTTCTGTTCTCAACAACTGACCCATCCTTCCTTCTGTACTTTTAGAACTCGTCTGCGTGAGGAGGGTTTAGCGGAGGTAAGATGGCAGAAATGATCAGGGTTTATGAAGGAGGCCAGTGACTGTAAGCGGATAATGAAGCGGAATAGAGAACAAAATGGGGTGAAGGCTTATGTGAGCACGATGAAAATGCAGCTGTGAGATCAATAGAACAGTAGGGGGAGTAAAACGCATTCGGCAATATTTAAAATTGGGTGGCTGCAGAGTAGATGCAAGCACGTTTATGCAACGACTACGGATTTTGTGCGGCTAAGAGAAGCCATAGTCAAATCAACCACATTCCTTAATTACAGGTGGAGTAT